>OX402023.1:7500-607500 GCA_947859395.1 Eupithecia insigniata | reverse complement strand
GAAGATGTGGCCTAAGATGGAGCACGCTTTCCCAGAAGGAACTTATTCACTCGGGATTTGAAGACTCCTAGATTGTACTCTACTGGAAAAACAGAAGCAGGAAGTTCGTTCCACTCTTTACCGGTACCTATAATGAAAGTAGAGTGAAAACGTTTGGTTCTACACGGTTGTATGTCGACTAGGTATTGCCAATAACAAAGAAGTCAAGTCATCACTACAGATACATACATTACTATAAAACAAAGTCCTCCACCGCGTCTGTCTGTCTGTTCGCGATAAACTCAAAAACTACTGAACGGATTTTCATGAGGTTTTCAGCAATCGATAGATAGCTAAAGCTAATAACGGGGTATTTACCTTGATTTGAGTTAATTATAGTGTTGTAAATAACCATGATAGTTTCCAAAGTTTTAATCGATAGAGTGATTCATACGAAAGTATGTATTTAAGTATATAATTTGTCAGGTTTTAGTGTAAATAGGTTGAAATATAACGATAATTGTTCGAGTGTCGGAAAGTCAAGCCGCCTGGGAGATTTCATCGAAAGCGCTGCCTGATCCCTTTGAGATATAAGCTCCAGTACGAAGCCGGGTTGCTAGTCAAAGATAAAATAAAAATGTCTCATTCTGATACGATAACATTGTTGAGGTTAAGCGGTTTATTTAGTGGAATTCGGCCCTTTAAGGTCTAAAGAAAATAATAGCACTTTAATATTGTGAACGAAGCTGTATGAAGTAATTGAAAATGCAAACTGTATGTAGATTGTACATATGTAATATAAAAGTCTTACATACGACTTCCATAACTTGTGGGCGTATAAATTAGTATTGTTTAGCAATCGTCATGTATGTAAATTTAATGACATTATTTGTATGCCTTAATTACGAATGTTTTGCGCAACGTTGGTACGTTTCTGTCAACATTTCGGCCTGTTTAGCGGAGTGGGCGATTGCCGGCATGCTGAGTTATGGTTTCTATTCCCTTTATAACTGGTAGTTAGCTCCTAACAATATCGTCGTGACCGTTTTGGTTTCATTCCTCTGATTTCGAGACCCAATAACGGACGACTTGAGTTTTTCCAGTGTGAGGTAAATGTTTGGTGTTAGGTATGACGGTTTGAAATTTCTACACGTAATGGCGCCACAAATTTATAAGACAAATAAATAAAAAGTGTATAAATAGGATTCTATTTGTTTTTTTCGTCCATTTTTATGATTATCAAACCAACAAACTGTTTAATAGATGGAAAGTAGGGAGGTTTCTTTTATCTAGATAACAGATAATCTACTATGTAAGGAATCCTAGTTACTAACTAACAACAGTATGGTTTACCGTGTTCGTGGTACATTCTTACTAATATTATAAATGTCAAAGTTTGTGAGTATGGATGTTTGTTACTCTTTCACACAAAAACTACTTAACTGATTGGGCTGAAATTTGGGTATAGTTTGGGACCTAGAATAACATATAGGCTATTTTTTTATCGAGTGTGAAATCTCGAACTATTGTCATATTAGAAATGGACACTGTCGTCGCAAGCGGACAATATAGTCTATTTTTTATCCCGGTAAAACGCGGGCGAGGGCGCCGCGTGCAGCAGCTAGTCAAGTATAATCTATCCATCTAAAACTGAATGCAGATAGCTGTAACAAATTATAATGCACAAGTACATAATCAAGTCATTTTCCTAGTGCCGTAAACTTTTATGTACTTGTTTGTAATTATATGATGTCATGGGTATATAACTGCGTTTGTTAATAATGTACGTATATACATTTAAATCATTAAGATTAGATTTCTGAGTTAACAGAATAAATTAGGCACATAAAAGAAAGAGTTTTATCGGGACTTTTTAGAAAAATCCACGCAAATGTATAATAACTTAACAAAAGTACTTACAATTTTGATATTTAAGAAAAATCCAATTTTAACTATCATTTATTCATCTAGGACCAAAGTGTTTGGGAAGACAAATCCAACATACCGAAACTCGACGTGGTTATCGGTTCGTGTAGGTTTTCCTATCGCCACGTTCGGTCTCCATCATCAGACCAGCTCGATGGCACCATGACATTTTGTCACCGAACTTACATAAGTATGTCAAATTTCAGCTCAATCGGTTGAGTACAACCGGTCTAAAATTCAGTTGCAAGAATTATATCACATATACTAACAGGGCAAGTAGAATAAAAGTTTATAAAAACAACCAGCGTAGAATCAGCAAGCATTCACATAATATAATAGTTTTATGACTCTCATATTTTCTGTTATAATTATTTATTACAAAGAAAAGAACCCCAAGCCAAGGGCTCTCGACTGCATAAATAATTATATAACTAATAATATAATGGCGGATATCATAAAAGAAGATAAAAGAATTTATTGTTGTGAACTAGGTGTACAATATTGGTCTTATGTCAAGTATATTATAATAAGTATCTCTAGTTTGCCGGTTAAGCTTACAACATAATGTAGGTGTGTACATGCAAACTAATAAAATTTATTTGATTAAACAGAATATAAGATATGAAATTATTAAAATTTAATACAAAATCATCATCTTCGGGTGTATCATATTGTGCAACCAAGGATGATATCCGCTATGTGTAGCTCTCGCCTTTAGATAAATTCTCATAAAGGGCCTCTGTGCTGTTGGCTTCGGCTCCACGCATGCCTCCCAAAGGACCGGGTCACTATATGGCCCGTGATCATGGAAATATAACTAATAAATAATTATTTGAGCTAAGATTTCGCTTTGAAGATCTTATTCTCTTCATAAAGATTCATTTAGAATGACCTTCAAAAAATACACTAGTCAAACTCGATGTAGATATTTTTGTAAACAAACCACGACACATATAACTAAAACTCGCTTGGCGTTGAGTTTCAGATATACATGATTAAACAAATAAATAATGTTGGAAATCCACACATCATCGTGTGGCCCCAAGCTAAGCAGAGCTTGTGTTATGGGTACTAGATGACTGATATACATAATACAATGTATTACATAGATATGTATATACTTTTTAGTATACATATAAAATACCCAGAACGCCAATTGTATGTAAACAATATTTTTAAAAAAAATATTTTGAACAGACGAGTAACATCCATTTTAGGTTAAGTATGGGCGATTTGTTTATTTTTTTTAAATTTTATTTATTGAGATGCACAAAACATAAAATAATCACAAATTACACTAAATTTAAATGATATAGATCTATAACTTGACTATTTAACAACTTATGTGCATACAGAGAATCAATATGAACAAGACATGTAGAGCAAACAACTTAAAATATTTATAACAATAATTAGGTAATACCCCAAGGGGATACCCTCCCCTTGGGGTATTACCTAATCATGAACTAACTTACATAAAGTACATCTACACTTTCACAATTTTAAGGATACAATTAGAAACCTAATTTATGTGATTTTAGAGTTTACAAACATTCTACATCGAGTTTGGCTAGTGTATAGTAACAGTGATCATCATTTCAATCCTTAATTCATATGATTGGAGATACTCCAGCCTTACAGCCTCTTATAAATCAAAACCGTTGCTGTCGCCAGACATCCATCCACAATGAAACAGAAGAAACGTTATAAATCGAATTGAACGCGGGTGAAACCGCGGGGAACAGCTAGTCGATAAATAAATCCGCTGGGTATGGAAATCGGATCAGATGGTTCTGAATCGATTTGATTTGGTATTCAAAACATGCTTGTTTACACAAAGCCAGTTTTCCTGGTTCGAGTACCGAACCCTAAATGGTAATGATCTAGTAGCCAGGCTTACCAGATAAGTATCTGGTAAGCTTGGCATGGCAATAAGTAAAATAAATATTTAATGCTGGACAATTCACACAGCATTATCTAGCCCCAAGCTAAGCAGAGCTTGTGTTATGGGAACTGTGGGAACTAGATAACTGATATATAGGTACTTAATATAATACACTACATAGATAGATATTTTATATTATACATAGAAAACATCCAGAACACCCGGAACAAATATCTGCGGATCTTACAAACATTTGTCCCGAGGCAGGAATCGAATCCGCAACCTCCTGCGTCGCAGGCGGACCCGTCCTTTTGTAATGGTAAATCCTACTTACTAATATTATAAATGTCAAAGTTTGTATGGATGGATGTATGGATTTGTTACTCTTTCACGCAAAAACTACTGAACCTATGTACGAGCGAACTACAGGCTAGAATGATGCAGTGTAGAATATCCAGCATTATATTGATTGAATAGGATAAAAAGTAAATAAAACGCGACCAAAACCCACGAATAGTCAAATACCTCCCCACTACCACATAAAAACTATATAGTTCTATCACCTGCATGTCTTTCAACTCAGGGACCAGTGGATCTTCGTCACTGGTAATGGGGGTGCCACGGGTCTAGTAAATCTTAGTTCCCATAACACCCCCAGGGGTATCTTTCAGGGGTGCCATTGGTCCGGAATGATAAAAACCCCGGAATATTTTCACGACAATGGTCAAGTCATGAAAATATTCCGGACTCGTCCATCAATGAACATTTCTCGTTGCGTCCTAAATTTCGCATAAACCACTAAAGCTGAGTGAATTGCCTGAGTCATAATGCAAATTGGGCCGAATTAGATAACCAGATCACCTAAGATCATATCGGATCTGTTATCAGGCGTTGTCTTTCTTTGTTTTTGTATTGCGTCTTTGCGAAAACCTAGATTTTATTATTATTAAGCTATACAATTCACACAGCATCATGTAGCTTCAAGCTAAGCAGAGCTTGTGTTATGGGGACTTAGATAATTGATATGGCCAAAGCGCATAACGCCCGTTACGCATATAAATCCTACTAATATTATAAATGTCAAAGTTTGTAAGGATGGATATATGGATGTATGGATGGATATTTATTACTCCTTCCCGCAAAAACTACTAAACCGATTAGGCTGAAATTGGTATGGGTATAGTTCGGGACCTGGAATAACATATAGGCTATATTTTTATCCCGATAAAACGCGGGCGAAGGCGCAGCAGCAGCTAGTGTCTCTATATTTTTGTACTGCTTATAGAAAATGATTTCGTTCAATATTTAAAAAAAAATGAAATTAGGTGGAGTTTATAGACATTAAGTACTATGTTATCTTCATAATTTAGTGTTTTTTTTGGCAAGTAAAAGTGCTGCTACGAACGTGCTGTAACACCCGTTACATGGATTTACCCATATACTTAATATAACCGTTTACGATAGTTGTTAATACTTGTTCTTATTTGATTCTATTTCATTGTTAATAAAGAAATGTATAATAATCTCTTTAAGATCACATCCAAACGCATGCTTTTTCCCCGTTCTCAAGTCACTGCGTTCTAATAATGAACTAACTACACTATAAATAACAAAATTAACACAAAATCCACTTGTAATTCTATATCCTACTATTTCCAAGTGCCAACCGGTTTTATCTAGTAATTGTAAATCAGTAGGCACTAGCGATATCGTTTCCTAGGTTGGATCTGTATGGTGTGGAACTAGGTTAGCTATGGTATGGAATGTTGTACTTAACGCCTTTTATGTATGTAAGTTCCTGAATTCTGAGCTTCGAGATATATTACAGACATTTTGTTGATTACTAAGGACTTTGTAGCGCAGTGGGCGAAGGTCTATAAGACGCGTAAGGGGTTCTATTAATGACGGGAAACAGATTTTTTCTGATCCGGAGAATATTTTTTGTTCCCGGTCTGGGTGTAGGAACATGTATTATGCATATCAATACAAAACTAATGCTGTGCTAAGTTCGGATTATAGAAATCGAAATAAGGTGATAGAAAATATAATTAACTAGCTGACCCGCTCGTGGCTACGCCTGTGTAGACTAAGAAGATCCAACCATGCATTGTTTTTCATATCTCCAAGTGATTAAGGCATCGATTTGTATTAAAGCTCCCGGGCCCGAGCGGCTTGACTTTTTCCGACACTTCTAACAATTATCGTTTGGGTACCATAAATCAGTTATGAGGATTAATAAATTTCCGACAAATTTCAATCGCGGACTTTTTTGTAGTTGAACGTAAAAAACCCTTACCCCCTTATTCATAATGGTCTGCTAACTTAAAACAGCTGCTAATGTTTTTGTTCTCACTCTAACTTATGTCAATAGAAGAAGACAGAGTGAGAATTAGCAATGCTTTAAGTTAGCAGACTATTATGAATAAAGGAGTAAGTCTATAGAGCAAAATGCTATCTATGGACACCGTTTTCGATGAAAGCGGCTTGACTTTTTTCAACACTTCCAACAATTATCGTTATATTTCAACCATTTTGCACAAAACCTTGACAAATTATATACCGAAACCTTCTTCATGCATGAATCACTGTCGATTTGTGAAAACCGCATGAAAATCCGTTCAGTAGTTTTTGAGTTTATCGCGAGCAGACAGACGCGGCGCCGGAGGACTTTGTTTTATAATATGTGTAGTGGATTAGGAATCTTCGGGACTAGATGAGCGTCGTCACGATTCAAATATATATTTTAGAAAGAAAGAAGAAGAAAAAAGAAATAATTTCGAACTAGCTTTTGCCTGTAAATTCACACGTCACAATTCGAAACTGCGTGTTGTCGTAGATAATGCTTCTAATAGGTGTTATTATGAGATTGACATTCTCAAAGCCCAAACAGAACTCAAAGTGGTGATTTCATCCTCGTATAATATAAAATGATCTCAAAATTTCAATAATATTATCGTTCAGATATAATTTTCAACCTACTTACATCTTTTAACGTTGACTGCGTGTGGTCATTGCAGATAAATAAAAAACCGGTTTCTCCCATACTAACATAACGCCTATAAAAACTACTGAGTTACTTAATTGCTATGTACGTAAATCTTAAGTGTCAATAACGACCCCCGGTAAGGATGATATAAAATAAGTCCGCTTGTTCTGTGGCACTGCCCTCCGTACCAAGCATGGAAGTAACGCACCAACGATTAGGGCACTCTAACTGCTGAACAATTTCGTGCACGAGTTCCAGCATGTCGACATATTCCACGACAAGCTAAGTGTCATAGTTATATAATTATAACATAAGATAGTGAGTGCTTTGGTTTAAATACTGTAAACTTCTATCTTCTATAGTAAATAAATACTTATAAAAGCGTACATATCTATATTTTTTTTTTATTTAAAGCAAAATAATCCTGCACAGCTAAACGTGACTTCCCCAAACATGAGGGTTTTGACATAACTACCACGCTTGGCATGCGGGTTGGTTATCGCAGTGAAGGTGTTAAAATACACAGAAGAAAGCTGCTGCCCTTCCTCGGCCGCTCGGGTAGATTCCCTTAGTCGGCTCTTACTACATCCACGGGCTGAGTTAGACGGTCTGCGATTGCCTGCCTACATGAACCACAGCTGAAAATGAGCGTGAATGGTACCATACAAATTATACCAAAATGCCTACTATAAATCAATTATGCGACCTTTCTTCCTAAAGCCCAGCCTACATCTGCAAATTTCATCGCGGGCGGATCAGCCGTGAACTCGAATCGGAGGTCGGCCATATTGGATCTCAAGGTTTCGCCGTAGCGTGCCCTCCTAATCAATCCAAAAGCGAGATATCGGTTCGTAGACTTCGCAGTGAACTACTAGTAGCACAACCTACTAATATTATAAATGTCACAGTTTGTAAGAATGGATGGATGGATGGATGTATGTTTGTTCCTCTTTCACGCAAAAACTACTGAACTGATGGGGCTGAAATTTGGTATGGGTTGTCTGGTAGAGATCGCTCGTGAGCGATAAGACCGCCAATTGTCACATTTCTTTTTGTTGTTCAAATTGTTTGTAAACTGTTTTGTTATGTGTGCAATAAAGTATTTTCTATCTATCTATCTATCTATAGTTTTGGACGTGGAATAACATATAGGCTATTTCTTAACCCGATAAAACGCGGGCGAAGACGCGGGCAGCAGCTAATGAAACATATGAAGTGAGAATTATGTGTCTAGTTAAACCTAACATAGGCTTTAAGGCGCTTAACAAAAATGTTATATTGATTAGTTACTTGATTTTGTCTTTTGACTTTTGTGTGTACAAGTAGCGGCACGTAAGTCTAGCGCTGAGCGATACTCGGAGGGGATAGCTGTGCATGGGTAATGTACCGCTGGCACCGCCCAGGTACCTTATTTTTTATTACTGCACAATAACGGTCAGCGATGAAGTTACGTGCCGCTATGTATAACTGAGATGACTTAGCTAGATCGTGCTATTTAACGCAGAGTCGAGAGAATTAGAAAACTGACATGAATCAAACACTCACGTTAATGACTGACTAGCTGCTGCGTTTGGATGCGCACGCGATTATTCAACAAGCACATAGTTTAACTGATAATCTGGATCTGCACTCATGGTCAAATTTAAAGGAACGCAGATGCGTCCACCATATCTACGCTATCTTCCAACGATGTTCCGATGAGAGTATTTTCATCGAGTCGTCTTTACGTATACTTTGGTCCGGCCATCATCTGCTTTTGGGGCTACACCGGCCCAAATCACCGCCGCCACCTATTTTATCGTATTGTTACGTTAAAAAGCTTATTTTAATGCCTCTGCAATAGTTTTATATTGTATAGCTTAGGGGGAGATGCGAAAACCGAGTTTGGTGGACAAAAAATTCAAATTCGCATCTCTCCTTAAACTATACAAAATAAAACTATTACAGAGACATTAAAAAATGCTTATGATATGAATCATAAACTAGGCAAAAGATTTTTGAAAAATCTGGTTAACTTAATAATACGATAAAATATGTGGCGGCGGCGCTAGTTTGGGTCAGGGAACCGCCCTATGACAGAATCTGGACTCATCAATAAAGAAATCTTTTCCCGAAGCATCACCATTAAGGTGCAAACGAGCAAAGCTGGACCGAGCTACTCCATGGCCTGTGGAGAGCAATGGGCCTATGGCGGGCAAGCACGCCCAATACTAGCTGCCTTAACTCTTCTTCTTATCGTTTTGCTGCTAACTGTTACACTTGTCGAACTTCCTGTAGTTTGTTTAGTACCTCGGAAAAGTCGAAGTGAGGTTTTTGAGAACTTTGCTTACAATAAATCTGTCATCCCTCTCTGTTGTTAGGTACTCTTGTCCTTGACGTCTGGAATACTCTTCTGCCTGCCGACATCGTTTAACATTGCGAAAAATCAGACTTGGGATCAAGAAAATATTTTATGTTATTCTACTTTTTTTTTGCGTTCCTCTAAATTTTTCCATGAGTGTACTTAGGTCCATCAATAATTCTTAATTGACTTAAAAAAATAAGCGACCTAACTCCTGTTCCCATGGTAAGGTGGGTTAGCATGTTGTTCGGTAGGTGGTTTTTTCTAGGTTGCCTGCAAGAAATCGCTCTCAGTGATAGGGCCGCCGCCTTTTGTACTGTTTCTTTTTACATTGAGATATAAGATTTTGTATTGATGTTAATTTAAGTACAATATAAAGTGTATATTCATTAATTTTTCTTACAAGGGTAGTTTTTATCCTCAAAAGTGAGTTCGGGCCGCAAAAAAAAACACCTTATTAATACTTTTTAATGTTCTACTCGTATGCCAATTTTCATCAAATTCGGGCTGTCATACTTGGTAGGTTTACTTGTGAGTTCTAAAAAATAGATAAGCATTTGACGATGTCCCAGGTGCGTTACCTCACGCCACGTAACACCGATACCCGGTTTTATGTCAATCTTTGCTAAACTCAGTAGTAGTAGTACCTTTACAGCATTCAAACCACCTTTATATTCTGCAAGATGACTGTTTACAATGTGTTATCATAAGATAGTACAGCGTAAACAAAACTTATGAGACACTGATAACAGAGTCTCATAATTAAACAATGATAATTTGAGTTAAAACAAGGTTTAACTAAGTAAATCGTTCTTATCAAAGAAGCTTAACACTTACGTACAGGTTTTAAATACTCAGGTTTTTGAATTATATTTTTAATTTTTATTTTTATTCTTTAAATTAGTTTCTGCCATTGTTATCCTGAATAGAAAGCCTTGGGCACAGACAGACTTTTGACTTTTTTGACCTGGATATTTTGTCAAATAAGGATAACGCCTAAATTGCGTTACCTTCACCTATACAACATTCATAATGTCTCATGTTATGATCGTTTTCTTCAGCTCTCGAGCTGAAGATAGGTAGGTGGTAGGTATACCAACTTACAATTTTCCGATAAATTTCGTCTGGGTATTTTTATTTTCCATTTTAAATAGTTCGTAGAATCTTATGCATTTGTCAATAAATCTCACTATCTAGACTGGCGATATCGAATCTTGAGACTGGAAATATTTGCAAACTTTTTGAATGGCAATATTTACTTAAATGACAACATGAATTCTACAAAACATTATTGTCGATGAATTGGTCTTTCTTGAGGTGATCTTGTTTTACCATTTTACGAGTCTGAAATTGGTGAAAACGCTAAAATGTAGAGTGCATAAGATAAAAAACTGGACTCTGCGCTTTTTCAGTATCAATGCTCAGTAGCCAGGTTATTTAAGTATATCTGCTACGCTATAGACTCAACAATGTAGGCAGCAGTGTCATCCTAACAAATTATGTAAATCCAACAAAACACTACGTTATTCTGACCTCGTATCCACCTCTGTATACCTCAAGCCCACACGCCTGCATCGTTAGAATTCCACCAGCTTATTGAATAATCAACTTGTGATCGAACTCAAAAACACAGCACTTGCAACTTGGTCGAATGTTTGCAGCTATAGTGCACGGTTTGGTAGAATATAATATAACACACAGCGTAATCTTTGAAGAAAAAAAACACTAAGCACTTGTTAGTCTATGCACTTTAGAATCTGGCAGAATAGAAACCCATCCGAAAACTACAATAAACTGGCACTATCAAGTTTAAAATTCGAACGCACGCAAAGGATGTATGTATCCAGAGCGTACCGATAACTATTCCCGATTAGAAAATTTAAAAATCGATTCGTCTCGACGTGCTGCGGTTACGGGCCGTCTAGGCACACTGGCGCAGTTAGTATAAAACTAATCTGTGGCAGCGTACGTGTGTATAAAACAAAGACCGCGTCTGCATGTCTGTATGGAACTCAAAAACTACCTAATTACTGGTATTGCGTACATTGGGTGAAATATAATGATGATTGTTGAATATGTCGGGAAGATCATACCGACAGTGAGTTTTACTATTAATAAAAGATCATTGGTTTTACTGGCGTGCGCCCGCGCCCTGTAAATCATTTAGGAAAACCACGTATTACGGACATATTCCTCTGATGTGATTCGATTATATATGTGCGAAAGAATTTTTTTTTTGCATTTTCTCTGCTTTCCAAAATGTAAAAACTACTCGAAAAATCATTTGCCGCAAACCATATACAACCAAATCTTATTTACGCTCATACAAAGATCTCAAAGAATTAAACTGCTGTTACCCGTACGGAGCTGGGCGGGTTGCTAGTGTTACCTACATTTATCTGTGGTACGGACACACGTTCTGACGTCGCAGTTAGTATAAAGCTATTCTGTGACAGTGTACGGGTACCTACTGATTAGTAGCGAGGTACGGTGGGCGGTAAGTGGCGTGGTAATCATTCTAAATAGGTTGGGTTAGGAACGTTTTGTTTTATAAAGGGGACAGGGGATAGCCGTTTTAAAATGGTCATTGTGCACGCTTTTGGAGTCCTACGAAAATAATAGGTATAGGCACATTGTAGAATCGCTTCGGACTACACATTATGTATTTTGTTGCACTTAGTTTATGTAATTCCTGAAAGGCGAATAATAAGGGCGGGCTGTCATTATTTGCCTAGCATAGCGATTTTCTGTCTATACCTACTACATCCATTCTCAATGTACCTTGCAAATACATATTATGTAGATGGATTGAAATAAGTAACTGCTTCCCATTAAGCGGGCCTCACGCTTGTCTGCCACCACTGTGCATAAAAAAAATAAGCCTTTAAGTATATCATCTAGAACCAAAGTGCTTGAGAAGACAAATCCAACGAACCCAAACCCGACGTGGTTAAGTCGTTTCGTTTAGAATTCGGTTTACTGTCAATAACATTGCATTGTCAACGAACGTACTTAAGTATATAAATAATAACTGGTCTAAAATTCAGTTGATAAAGATTTATATTTATATCACTCAAAACTAGAGGAACGTAAAAATAACGTAGAACGACATAAAATATTTTCTTGTACCCAAGTCTGTGATTTTTCGTAATGTTAAACGATACCGACAGACTAGAGAGTATATCAGACGTAGAGGACAAGTTCGCCAAAACAGTGCGGTAACAACAGTCAGGGACGGTAGATTTATTGTGAGCAGTTTTCGCGTCGACTTGTTCCGAGGCACAGTGTTCAAAATTACCAAAAAAAATCCCTATGCGGTTTGTAGCATTAATCGATCAACGAATGCATTTTAAATGCAAGAGTAGAACACCCACGTGTCAATTTCAAATACTTTTTGTTATAAAAATTTATAAACTTTGGGTGACTTTGATTGAGAATTTTTTTAAATAAATTCTGCAAACGTAACTATCCATGATATTTTTTTAATTAAATATGCTCTGATAAAGGGTCTTTAGCCACATCATTTACAGTTTTTAATTTTGAAAAATCACCTCTGGATACCGAGTAATAATTTTTTTCATATTTTCGTTTTTATTTTTTTTCTCCCGAAAAACTCAAAAGTGCGACTTGTGACTAGCACAGAAATATGGCTCCTAACAAGACCTATCACTGGTAAAAATACCACGTTGCACTATTGCGGCTTTTAGGAGGAATTGAATTTCAAAATATTTTATTAGTGTTGTCACTCAACTTGACCTTTTATTTCATTCAGTTTTGAACTTTTTAAAACTTCAAGTAAGATCATTCAGACGGATCAGTGGACGTTTACAGAATTTATTTAAAAAAATTCAAAGTCAAAGTCACCCATAGTTCATTACTTTTAAAAAAAAAAAGGTATTTGAAATTGACACGTGGGTGTTCTACTCTTGCATTTAAAATGCATTTGTTGATCGATTAATGCTATAAACCGCATAGGGATTTTTTTTGGTCGTTTTGAACACTGTGACGAGGTACGAATAAAGCTACAGGAAGTTCGACAAGTGTAACAGTTACCACCAAAACGATAAGAAGAAGATTTAAGGTCTAGGGGCGTACTTGCCGACCAGAGGCCCATTGCTCACGACAAGTCATCGAGTAGCTCGGTTTACCTTTGCTTATTCGCATCTAAATTGGGATGTTGATGATTGGAGAGAAGTACTTACTCTTTACTAATGACTCCAGATTCTGTCAGAAGGCAACAGGAAGATGGAAGGACCAAAGTATGCAGAAGACCCGGAGAATGATACGCTCAGTGTAACATTGTTAGAAGAGAGCCTTATAGTGGAGAGACTTGCCTCCATTTTTTGCATTCCGCAAAATTTGTCCATGAGTGTAGATTAACAGCTTATACCGAAAAACGTAAAAGGATACTAAAGTGCTTGTAATCATCAGACCAGATCGATGGTACCATGACGATAAGTATATCAAATTTCAGCTCAATCGGTTGAGGATAACTGATCTAAAGTTGCAAGCTTTTCATCCGAACAAACATAGTTACACTGCAAGTTAAATAAAATCTTGTAAAAAGCAACGCGTGCAAAGCTACAGGCAGACGCTAGTAAGCAAAAAATTTCAATAGTTATTAGATTTTCTAACTAACCAATTAATTAACCATTAGTTTCCGATTAACATGTCTAATGATAGCTGTAACGCCATATCTTAGACACATAAGGGGCAAATATCAATTAGACAACCATTAAGAAAATAATTATTAGGTCATAGGTACTTACGTACCTAGTTAAATAACTACCAACATAATATTCATGAACGGATGTAGTAATAGCATAATATTAATTGGTGGATGTAGTGTCTTTAAAAGTCTAGGTTAGACAAATAAGGTCAAATCGAAAGAATCGAAACCAAGACGTGCTAACTTTGCTAATAGCTAAGTACAGACAAATAGAGCTTACTACGCAAAACGATATCGATTTATCTTACTATTCCTTCCACTAGGAAGGAATAGTAATCATTCTTTCTATTTGACTAATCAGAAAGTATACTAATACTTTCTGATTAGTCAAATAGAAAGAATCGAACGTAACCTAAACGTGCATTTGCTTATAGCTACAGACAAATAGAGCGTACTACGCAAAACGATACCGATTTATCCTACTACTCTTTCCTAGTATTCTAATTAGACAAATAAGGTCAAATGGAAAGAATCGAACAAAACCCAAAACGTGCAAATTTTTCTAATAGCTACATACAAATAAAGCCTATTTAACGTAAAACGATATCATCATTATAGACTAGAAGATGTATAATATTATATTATGTCAACCTCTTTTTGCCCACCCTGTAGACGGTACGGTAGTGCCTCGGAAATGATAAGCCAGCTAGTATCGTAAATCTTCAAAAGAACAGCTTATAAGACACAATGGATTACTCAACCAAGCCAGTAGGTAATAAATTCAAAAAGTTTCTCAAGTACAGTAAAAAGAGCAATATTTTAAAGACGAAAATTTTACTTAGATTTTTAACTTACTCTACCACAACTGGAGTTGCCAACTTATTTTGGTTCGAATACCGGTTTTGGTAATTTTTCAGAACAATATGACATGAGGATTGAAACGTTTTTGTACGTGTACATGAGGACTGATAGAGGAGAATGGAGAACAAGTTATTATTAATTAAAAACTATAAAAAAAATCGACACGCTGTTCACATTCTTTGCAAAATGAGAGGGCGACGGCTTACAAAATGTAGCAAAGAACTGTATTAAAAAAATCTGACGAGTATTTTCATACCTCATCAGTCATCTATCACTTGGCGCGAGGAGCTCGGAGAGGCAACATCACTGGCTGGAATCTCATCGGTGTTGCTGTGCTGACCAATCTCAATGTCAAGGTCGAGTATTGTGGTGTCCTGATTATGTCTCGTGGAGAGACGAAACTAGTAGACAACTTACTTTGAAGAATCAGAGAAGGTTATACGCGGAATTGTTACTAAATATTTTTTCATTCTAATATTAAACCTCATCTATTAAAACCACTTCAACTCCCAGGATGCTTCCAGGTTATAAAGAGTATCAGATCACCAGATAACATTCTAAAACGTATAAACTGTCTATCGCGCGTAAAAAGTCATGTTGTGGGACCTCACCTAGGGCAGGTAAGAAGAAGATTTTATAAGAACAACGAACTATTCGCTCAGCTGAATAGTACCTCTCTCTCTACATAATATTATAAAACAAACTTCCGCCGCGTCTGTCTGTCTGTTCGCGATAAACCCAAAAACTACTTAATAGATTTTAATGCGGTTTTTACCAATCGATAGATTGATTCATGAGGAAGATTTGTCAAGGTTTTGTGTAAATTGTTTGAAGTATAACTATAATAAGATAAGGTCAAGAAGACTGGGAGCTTTCATCGAAAAAGCTGCCTAATGCATTTGAGATACATATGTATATGTATATGCTCTACTACGAGTGCGAAGCCGGGGCAGATTGCTAGTTAAAAAATAAACAGATTTTCTTAAAAGAAAACCACTTGGAACATAAAGCCCTCGGAAAATGTGTCAAAAACACGTCGAGATGCTGCGAGTTGCATAAAACGCTTGCAACACAAGTGTTGCTCTTTCAAAGTTTCGCGTTTGGAACACGAGTGTTGCTATTTTCAAGTTTCTCGGAGGAAAACTGTGCATAATTCGTAAGCAAATTTTATGCCAGCACCCCTCTCCACTCCTCTTTGCTACTGCAAGCTGTCGCGCGTTTACAAAACGAGCTTCGCTACAAAAAGTCGCCGTGTGGTCGCGCGCTCTATTTGATCTTATAGAGCTCCGCCCGTGAACTTAGAGTATCTAGAATGGAGATGTCAACGCAAGGCGTACCCCTCTGCTGGCCATATGGCCATACACGTTATATAAAACTACTTCACTCGTAACCGCGACCATTAGCTGTCGTTTCGTGTCGCGAAGTAGTGCTCAGTGAAAATGGTGAATTGTGCGGTATTAGGGTGTAAAAGACGATCAGAGACATCAAACTTAAGACGACGCATCGACGATATTGATGTCAAGGATTTCAACTTTTTTCAGCAATTACAAAACATTCGGAATTGATTTTGTATGTTTTGCATTATTCAAGTTTTTTACTTCAAATTGGTAATTGGTTTACACGATTGGTTAAGTTTCATAGCAGAATTTTTTTTCCCAAAAACTGGTCTATAAAAACATAGATTTTCACTTTACAGGCGAACGGAACCGATTTATGCCTCTAAATTTTCTGTACAAATAAGTCTATACACCCTTTTCAAAATGGTAATTGGATTTTTCATAATTATCAATAGTTTTTATTTTAAACAAGAATTACTGTTTTGGCGCTTACGACTTTTACTTTCAAGCTAGCTCTCTCGTCTATTTGTATGCAGGCGGCCCCCCTTCAGTCCGCTTCTGACCATTGTCAGCGTCGGACCCGTGCCAATCGAGCTCCCGCCCAGTAATAGGAATCGATAGCCGTATCATCAATATTATCTTCTGAGTAAAATCTTATAAAATAATTAAAATGGGTAAAGATATAGAAAGTTACTCAAATGAAGATGAAAGGTAGGTATATATTGATACATGTAACGAAATGGTCAAGAAAAGGTAAGTACACGTCAAACTTTTTGCAACCGCCTGCGACGCAGGAGGTAGCGGGTTCGATTCCCGCCTCGGGACAAATGTTTGTACGATCTGCAAATATTTGTTCAGGGTGCTCTGAACGTTTTGTAAGTATAATAAAAAAATATCTATCCATCTGTCTATCATCATCATCATCATATCAAGTCATACACGTCCACTGCTGGACATAGGCTTCCCCCATAAGACGCCACAAATAGCAGTCCTGAGCCGCCTCCATCCATCGACTCCCTGTGACCGCTACGATATCGTCGGTCCATCGAGTGGATGGTGTCCCAACACTCCGTTTCGCATTGCATCGTGGCCGCCGCTCGACTTACTCCCCAGCGGTTATCAGTTCTGCGGGCTATAGGACCTATCTATCTATGTAGTGTAAGTATATCAGTTATCTAGTAGGTACCCATAACACAAGCTCTGCTTAGCTTGGGGTTATATAATGTTGTGTGAATTGTCCAGCATTATTTATTTTTATTTTTTCCGTCGCTCTAGGTAGGTACTGTCAGCAACGAACGTCCATGAGCACATCCAAAATTACCAAACATCCCAAACCGTTCCATAATTGAGTGACAACAGTAAACAACGAATTCTACGGTTACAAAAAACGATAAACAACAATTTTTCAAAAGTTTCTGTACATTTAAAAAACTAACGTTTTACTCGGTTAATATACATATTTTGTCATGGGTGCTATACACTAACTTATGAAACATTATATTTATTTAAAAATGCTGAATGTTTATAAAACTTACGTTTTACTTAGTGAATGGACAAAAACTTCAATCAATAACATCAAAATCTGAAAAATATTATTTTTTGAATGAATACATGTTTATTAATAATTGATTAGTTTAATTATTATGTTCCAAACTTTAATCACAATCACCTTAATAGGCCATATCTATATTTAAATAAGATAATGATATTTAAAAATGTCTAATTTATGAAAAATTAGGTTTATGCCAGATTTTATTGAATTTTCGCCTCTGTGGGGCGGCAATAAAGATTCAAATTCGAGTTCGAAGACGGACGACAGACGAATGAAATGAAGTTTATGCCTTGTTGTTTCCTGTTATTTTTTGTTTTTTGGTCTTATTAAGTTTCCAATCACATGCCCACTTTGGCATTAAATTCTGAGAGAGAAGATAGAAGAGAATTTAATTTAAAAAATAAATAAATATTATAGATGTAAAAATCATAAGAACATGCCGTATTGGTTCATCCCTCAACGGGAAATACCCCAACGACTCCCCCCACCCACTCATGAATTAGTAACTTTAAACAATTCCATCGCTTGTAGAATATCTCCTGAAATATACATACATTCAGCATACAAACTTAAAACTGTAACTGCCTGACGACAGTGTCTAACTATGAAAACTTACCCGATCCGAAATAGCTTCCTCCTGCTTCCCCCGTTTCAACCCTGGTGCACGAACCACATTCGCCGGTGGCGCCACGACGGCAGGCGGCGGCAACATCCCGCCTCCGACCGGCCCGCCAGCCGGTATGAACCCGGCCTCCATATTAACACATCATCACCTCAATAGATGGCGCATAACACAATTCCATACATCACTATTGCAATTGCAACATATCAAATCACTGCTTATAATTCACTAGCCATTTGTAAGGAACTTTAGCACTTATAAATTGAGCATTACGGAACGGATTTGTTAGGAATAAGGTAAACACGTCCGATGCGTCGCGCAGTCGGTCGCACAGTGAGCAGTCGTCCTTGTCTGACGCGGTATCTGAGAAAGAGAGAGGGAATCCGATGAGGTGATTGACAAAACATAGTAAACGTAACGTGAATGGGGGTGGGTTGCCAGCTTGGGGACAGATTCGCTAGATGTGACGTAGCTGCTGATGAAAAATACATGACAAAGTTCAAACCAAGGGCTCACTCTTCAAGTAAAAGTTTGTAGAACAGTAGTTGTTCGTTAACTCAACATCCTGGAAAATTCTGTCAAAATCCGCCGGGTATCTAAGGTAGGCACAACACTAAACAACCATTATATTTTATCCAAGTCTCATCGACGCTTGGGCACCAAACCATTACCACGACGATAAGTTTCGGTGCGAATGATATAAATAAATTTTCACATTATCACACATTCTCGATGGTCTCTGCTATGAAGGTAATTTCAATCTTACATGAGAAAAAGAAAAGCCGTGGGGTCGCGGCGTACGAATATCGACCCCTCCAACTCAACCCGTGGATGTCGTAAAAGCCAACTAAGGGAACCTACCAGAGGAAGGGCAACAGCTTCCTTCTGAGTATTTTTAAACACCAACACTGCGATCACCAATCGGCCTGCCAAGCGTGGTGATTATGGCAAATACCCCCCTACATGGGAGACCATCCACTCGATGGACCGACGACATCGTAGCCGTCGCAGGGAGTCGATGGATGGAGGCGGCTCAGGACCGCTATTTGTGGCGTCGTACGGGGGAGGCCTATGTCCAGCAGTGGACGTGTATGGGCTGATGATTATGATGAGAAAAAGATAACGTAAAAAATTTAAATGTAAAAAAACAATTGCTCAGTATTCAGAGTCATTATAGCATTCAAAGTCGGCCGTAATTTGATGTGTGTTGTTAATAATGACATAACTTGAAAAGACACGCAAGCTTCCGCCAGTAAGTTACCACCATCAGTCGCTAACAGAGTTGGCAACATCGATGGTCCGGTTCCATCAACACAGATAAACATTTTAAAAACAGTTTTATCAGACAGGTTAGCTACCTGCAAGGCCGTACTTAATTATGTAGTTATGTTATTGCGACGGAGTCGCTATAGCGAATTCTTTAATTAGCTCGATAGGTTGTTTTATATTGTGTCTTCTACAAAAAATATTATTTATATAATATAGCAGAGAATGAAGCTTTATCCCAAAGTTAACTGATAAGTACGGGCTAAAATGGCGAAGATATATTTCTATTTCAATTCAATTTATTTACTTAATTAGAACGATTATATAAACCACTATGTAACACTAATTAATTAAAACTAAGTAATATAATTTCAAAAAATACAAATATCGCATAAAAGTCAGATTAAATCTAGATTTAGTCAATACAAATTAAAATAAAATTACTTCAATATGAAATAACACAATTTTTTTTTATGTATTCAACAATAAAGAATATTGTTGAATATGAATGACTAACTGCTGCCCGCGCTTTCGCCTGCGTTTTATCGGGACAAAAAATAGCCTATATGTTATTCCAGGTCCCAAACTATACCCATAAAATTTTAGCTTAATCGGTTCAGTAGTTTTTGCGTGAAAGAGTAACAAATATGCATCCATACATCCATCCTTACAAACTTTGACATTTATATATATCATATCCAACACGAACGGAGGCGTTGCGATCGCTTTCTTCACAGCGCGCGCGCGCCTGATGGAGTCGTGACGTCACGCGGTCGGTCAACGACAGACCGGCAGCGAGCGCGCTCCGGCATTCGATTCCCGGCGCTCGACAGAGACGGTCACGAAACTGTCACCCCGTCCGTGTTATATTGCCTACCCTTGTTAAATTGTGAATACATTGTTGATCTGGACAACACCTTTTATTTAAAAAACAACTACCCTGGACATAACCTCGGCAGCTAGGCCGGAAGAAAAATGGACCAAAATCCTGACGCCCCGACATATATATTCGTATGATATAGTAGTAAGCCGTGGGGCCGCGGCGTACGAATAACGACCCCTCCAACTCAACCCGTGGATGTCGTAAAAGCCGACTAAGGGAACCTACCAGAGGAAGGGCAGCAGCTTCCGTCTGAGTATTTTTTAAACACCAACACTGCGATCACCAATCCGCCTGCCAAGCGTGGTGATTATGGCAAATCCCCCCTACATGGGAGACCATCCACTCGATGGACCGACGACATCGTAGCGGTCGCAGGGAGTTGATGGATGGATGCGGCTCAAGACCGCTATTTGTGGCGTCGTACGGGGGAGGCCTATGTCCAGCAGTGGACGTGTATGGGCTGATGATGATGATGATGATGATGATATAGTATGGTATGATGTCATATTCCAATAGTACAAATGGAAGTAACCGGACAGTTTTTAGAACAAGTCACGTACCAATTCCTTCTAGAGTTACAACTTTTCATGCAGCAAATTGTATTTAAGGGTCGCCGCACAATGACCACAACCACAAAACAGCGCTACCGGCATATTTTCTGTCCAGTTTTCATACATTTTATATGGACTCGCCGCACACGGTTGACGCCCGTGGCCGCCACACACTACAGCGAGTAATGTATGAAAACTACAGGGAATATGCCGGTAGCGGCTTTTTGTGGTTGTGGCCGGTGGCCCGTGTGCGGCGACCCTTAAAGCATTAACTTTTACATAAACCACTTCACTAAACATGCAAATTTCTGACGCAAGAACAGGCAACGAGCGAAGGTGTTTTAAGTTGCCAATTAGATGCACACATGCACTCGCTGATTGACAGTTTGAACAAACTTGGTGTTGCCAACTGTTACCCTATTTAGATAAGCAATTAATGGGGCCCAATTAGCCGTGGCGGTCGCAACTTCAGAATCGACCCCCTCCAACTCAACCCGTGGATGTCGTAAGAGCCTACTAAGGGAACCTACCACAGGAAGGGCAGCAGCTTCCTGTGTATCACTTCCACTCGCGATCACTAATCCACCTGCCAAGCGTGGTGGTGATTATGGCGAAACCCTTCTTTGGAGCGACACGTTCAGTGGACGAGGTTGCGCTGATAAGGAGGATTTACTGGAGGGTGGAAGGAAGCGTGGGCCATGGTCAACCGGACTTGGCGGGAAGTAAAAATGAACCCTTGTTTTACTAAGGATATTGGTAAGAAAATCGGCTTTATCCTAACCGACCTTACCTTGCTCAATTCTTGAGACGGTTTCCATCAGAGCGAAGAGTGCATACATTTTAAAATTTTAAAAAGCTTTTATCTAGGACCAACAAAGAAGCTTCCATCTAGGTCCAAAATGCTTGGGAAGACAAATCCAACGAACCCAAACTCGACGTGGTTAAGTCGTTTCGTTTAGGAGTTCCTTTGGCCACCTTCTGTTTCCATCATCAGACCAGCTCGATGGTACCATGACATTGCATAGTCAATGAAATGACATAATATGCCTTTTTACTTTTTCTCAAATTTCAGCTCCATCGGTTTAGGATAACTAGTCTACAATTCAGTTGCAAGATTCGTCCCACACAAAGTAACAGGGCAAGTAGAATAAAACTTTTAAAAAGGCATGAAGTCGAAATGCGGTTTCCCATCAAAGAGTAAGAACAGAGAAATGCAGCTGTGTTTTAACAACCAGCAGGGCCCAGCATTTTGAGGGGCATTTTGAGCATCGTCGGTTCTGGACCCCTCAAAATGAAAAAAGGTCGCGGGAAATCGGTGGATACGGGCAACGCAAAATCGGTAATTGGGAGGCCTATGTCTGATATGATGATGATAATGAAGGTCAAGAACTCCGCATTCACTCTAAACCATTGCCAACAAACAAATAGATAGATTAGTCAGTTTGTCACCGTTACAATACTCATCGTTACTAGCGAATGTTTTGTCAATAATGTGTTACGATAGCTGTTGCAAACTGTAAAGGTGGATACTGAATGGCGTTACAGGCCGTAAAGTAATGTGGTACAATTACAATACAGCGAACGTTCGGTAGTCAGTACGGGGAAAGAATATCAAATATCAAAGTGCTTTATTTCCTTTACACCTTAAGAGACTCTTGCGATACGTCATTAAATTCAAATTACATAAGTAAAACTAGGAAAAAAAGTGATCACTTTGATGAAGAACCTCTTACCTCGTCAGGTTGTTAGTTTTCGAGTTGGAGCAAAGCTCGTCCAAGCTTTTTAACCTCTAGCTAGATAATCTGATATTTTGTAGTAGGTCATCTTTTTTAATAGGATAAGTTTGACAATTTGTTTCAATTTATATATTTTGCAACTCATTTGGAGTTTTGTTGTAGAAACGTATACATAATAAATTGCCCTTTAAAAGATACACTAATATTTTGATTATTGTGGGCACAGCGAATTTGCCCATAACTAGGCCGCGCTCTCAATCAGCAAAGAGACAGATTTTAACACACGGGGTAACGTAACATGCTCGCTGCGAATGGTACATTACGCCACGTAAAATCAGTCAGTACCCAGCTTTATGTAAACTTTTGAACTATATTGGTCCTTCAAGCTTTTTTACCCCTGTGATATCTGTTGCAAGCTGTATGTGTTTACTTTGAAATATTATATTTGGTCCTTCTGGCTTTCTGGTGTCTTATACCCGTCAGTAGCTATTTATACCCCGATTAAAAAAAAATGATATTTTTTGTATACAACGGGGTTACAAAACCCAAGGAATATTGGTGGAAAATATTTAACGACATTGATATCATCGAAGCAAAGCACAGAAGCTCGAAATAATTTTTAGTTTTAAAAAAGCTTTCATTTATTATTTTACATCATAATGCTCGGCAAGAAGGTTTTACTAAGCAAGCAAAGAGGCTGTGTAAGATGGTATTCGCAACACAGTACATTTTTGTACTACAAAAATGTATTGTGTTTAGACAAAATTTGTAGGAATTCCATTTTCAAATCTCATTACGTCACACTTTGTTTGAATTGTAAAGACTTTACAGTTCAAGGTATGCAAAACTCCTTGGTGAAGCAATCTCTTTTCTTATAAAATGAGAAGAAACCTTTTACTGAAAAAAAAAACTGTGGAAATGGCGGCATTTCATTTCATTTGATTTGTGCGACTGTAATAAACATATGTTAAAAGTTAAAACTGTAATAAACAAGTTTAAAGTGGTAGTTCAGTATGTCAAGTACTTCATCAGATGAAGAACTGGTCCGCACGCCTGATTTCTGTCATCTCGAAGCAGAAGATGTTGTACAAAATCTTTTAATAAATAATAAATTTTTCTAAAAAAAAATTACATTTTGTCATACCTAAGTATATAAATGTTTTATTTGCCTCGCCATTATGATGTAAAGTACAATGCTTACCTGGGTTGCAAGTAGCTATTAAACCCTCGAATTATATTCTCGGGTTCACTCGATCCATTAGCGCCCTTTGCGAGCGCTCGCAAGGGCGCGAAATTGGATTGAGTGCACCCTCGAACTATATTCGCCCTTGCTTCGCTCGGGCGTCTAAATATCTCGGGTGCACTCAATCCAATTTAGGGCCCTTTGCGAGCTGCGCTCGCACTGGCGCCAAAGTGGATCTTGTTCTGTAATAGCTCCCTTACTACCCTTGTGTAACAATCTACTATTGTCATTGATATCTCGTTCGCTACACCTGTGAGACTATGCTTTGTTGAAGTTTGCGTTTTAGTTTTTAGTGATAGCTTTCCTGTTACCTTGTTTTCTGTTATTGTTATCCGTTTTTGTCGTTCAATCTCAATAGATCCGTTGTCCAGATCCATAATGGATCTAGTGAAATATTTTTTTCTCTGTAGATCGGTTTCCCAATAATTTGGATCTGGTGAGAATTTTTATTGCTAATAGATCTGTTTTTAAAATAACGGTAAAATTTATTGGATCTTATGATTATTTACTGTCCCATAAGATATATTGATGAATTAAAAGGATTTTTTTCTTCAAATATTATTTAATTAAAAGAAATGTACCTACTTAATATTAATATGACAGAACGCAATTTTTCCAAAAAGTGGACAATTCGCCACTTGCGAGCTGCATTTGTGCGAACAAAATTCAATGCACGCTTAGTTTGCGGCGTTTAGGTGATGACCTTTTCTTATATCTTTTCCAACGGTCACAATTAAGTGAAGCCAGTGATGGATTCTTGATGTAAAATGTGCAGTATCTGTAAAAACTGCACTTCATTTTTGTTTATGTTTGTCTTGATGTTCCAGCCCTCCATGCTGTTTTTCAGTGCGATGGCGTAGTCCATACACACACCAAATTTTATAATAGTGGTCATTCATCGAGTATTCGTAAATCTGTACCTCTCACATAATAATACCGTTTTCATCCACTTTTAATAAACTTTATTACTTCGTCACTAATTTTCTCTATCTTGATCTAGCGAGAATAACACTTCTCTGTAGATCCACACTGTCAAAAATTGGATCTACAGAGAAATAAATATCTCACTAAATCCATTATGGATCTGGGCAATGGATCTACTGAGATTGAACGGTTTTTGTTGACATAAAATATCTTGGAATCTAAATCGGAGTATAGATACGTTAAAAATTTTAAATGGCTCTATTTTTAATAAACGTATTCATTCTTATTCACTTTTTTGTTTATAATAAAATAAAATAAAAACAAATCGTAAGAACAAATTTTGTTAGTCATGTCTCAAATTCCGTTTTTCCATTGACACATTTTCTTGCAACAGAAATAGAAACAAAGAAGGTAAAACAAAAAGCATGCACTGAATATGAACTCTGTGCTACATACAATACATACACATCTTATAGTATACATACATACCCTCTGTACTATAAAATAATCATTCAAAGTTGAGAGATCGCTCTCAACCAATTTGTCACTTTGTTTTTATATTTCTAAGTATGCAATAAAGTATTTTTGTTTAAAGTATTCAATTATTGTAAGTATTTTCCATTTAAAGATAATATTTACCTACTATATAGCACGCATCACGCATCGTCAACTTTCATTTACGTATGCGAAGTAAATGTTTTTTAGCAAGTTTTGTCAGTATTTGCTGTTGAGCTTGTACATATATTCGGCCTTCACCCAAAGATATATACTTTTATGTAGCTACATGTATACATAGGCAGGCTCGGGCTTGCATAATATAGTTAAGAGTGTTAGACATGCGATGTGATATCGAAGCCTGAAAACTTTTTGACACGAAGAGCATCGCGCAGGCAGGCCAAACAGTAAGTAATTTTAAACTGTTTTCAAGTTTTTCCCGATTAATACTAATCCCTCGGAATGAAATCTTTATGGGACCGTCTCGGGATCTTGTCTATACAATCATCATATCAGCCCATACACGTCCACAGCTGAACAACGACGGCACAAATAGCGGTCCTGAGCCGCCTCCATCCATCGACTCCCTATAACTGTCTATAAAATAGCGAAATAATTTTCAAAATTCTAGTAGGTATTAAAGTATTTCGTCAATCCTAATACATACAGTGTGAGAGGTCTTAAATATTTCACTTAGAGGCTAGGTATTAGGAGCCCTGTTAGGGCCCCATGCTACTTGAGAAAATCGGTAAAAATACATAATTGACGGAGTAATCGACAAACTATGATATAAGCGACTCTCTTACTCCTCTTCCCAGGGTTAGGTGGGTTAGCTTGTGGTTCGGTATGGGTATGGGTGGTTAAGTAAGGGTAGTTTTTTATCCTTAAAAGTAAGTTAGGGCTGCTAAAAAATAACGTGTCTAGTATTTTTCAATGTTATTGTTCAATGATTCATCCGATTCAGACTGTCACACTTGGGTAGGTTAACTTGCAAGTGTAGTCCGGCATTATTTATTTAGTAGCTGCTGCCCGCGCTTTGGCCCGCGTTTCATCGGGATAAAAAATTTCCTATATGTTATTCCAGGTCCCAAACTATACCCTATCCAGCCTAATCGATTCAGTAGTTTTTACGTGAAAGAGTAACAAATCACCATACATCCATATACATCCCAGTCAATATTAGTAGGATTATTATTTTACTTTGAAACTAGGGTACAGATCTATGTCTAAGTGCTTATTTTGTAAGCCTAAAGAAATAAAGTTATTGATTCTGATTCTATACTAAAAGAACGTTCGTAACAAAGCACTTTTCACCGTTTTACTCAAAGCAAGGTACAACAACAATATCGTCAAAGATGTCTTTGGAAGATATGCAGATGTGACCTAGTGTACATAGATATGTGATCTCGTGATGAAAGATCTGAGCCTTCGTATGTTAAGTGCTCATTAACATGTATGTGAACTAACAATGGTATGGTATTTGTTCTTGTGACAATACTGGTCGGTACAGTTTGCGACAAAAATTGGTGAACAGTGCTATCTTGTTGTTTCCTATGTGAGAAGTTTGTGTAAATATTATAAGATTAACGACATCAAGTGTAACATGTGTACCTACGGTGGAAATAAATAAATACAAATACATCTGCAGCATGTACTTATAATAATAATAATGCCTTCCTAGCCGAATTTTGGCCACAGCGGCCAGTCTCCAGGAGACTAGCCAGATGCGAAAGACATATTATAGTGCATAGGTGTGTGTGCAAACACAGGTGCACTCTATATTCCCTCACTCTCATAATCCAATGGGACGGCAGACCGACACGACCGATGAGAGGTCAGGCGCCGGTGCAACGGCGTAACGTGCTTTCCGAGGCACGGGGGTGTAACACCGCCAACTGCCTGACTTCTGGCTGCTACTGTGAACTTTTTACTAGAAAAACCCCAATTTTTGGCCAGACCCGGGATTTGAACCAGAACCTCATTATCAGCGGCTGAACAAGCTGACCGCTAGACCAGAGGCAGTCAGCCTATACTAGTCTACTGCTAGACGGCCTCCTCCCTGTCATCATATGGGGGGTAGTGCCCGTAATCCCCATGCGATCCCCCCATGCGGGTTGGGGATCGCAGTTCGGTGGTAAAATAGTTCTGCAGATCCCCCCCCCCCATATTTTTTACGGGGTTATTTTCAATACAATAGTGAAACATCAATACAATAGTGAAACAATTTTCAAAATCGGTCCATAATTGGCTGATATACCGCGTAAATACATACAAAAAAATCAACAAATCGTGTAAACGATTTGAGAACGTCCAGCTTTTTTTAATTCGATTAAAAATTCCAGCCGAATTGAATAGACCCAAGTTGAAGATTATGTAAAAGTACCTTTACGAACCAGTTCTAGGTTAGCTAGACTTTCATTTCCCATCGCATATCTTATCTTTATCTGACGTGTCCGCCAATACAGAAGGGAAGCAACAAAGCCCTGCAAATGACGCAGCACGCAAATAGACACGTGTTTTTGACGAATGTGTCATCTTCATGGATGTATTGTTCGCTTCATATCCTTCACCAGACACATATTGCCAATAACAAAGAAGTCAAGTCATATCCTACTAATATACTAAATGTGAAAGTTTGTATGGATGGATGTATGGATTGGAACTGGAATACTATATAGGCTATTTTTTATCCCGATAAATCGCAGGCGAAGGCGCGGCCACCAGCTAGTAAACAATACGTTTTATACTTAAGTCAGTTTCTATAGTAATTTATATCTACAAAGTTTGCAATCACAGAAAACAAGAAGGTAACATCGAGGTAATGACTACAAAACAAACTACAACAACGCATAATGGCACAAGCGCATCGAAAAAGATTCAAATTCGCATTCGAAAATAGACGAGAAAGTAATAAAATTAAAAGCTAGGTATATATACATATTCATCCATGACCGTTTTCCAAAATCAAAAAGAACTTCTGCGATTTGCAAAATATACTTATACCTACCTAATGTATTAATTATTATTTTACTATGTACTTAAGTAATTAATTGATTTTATTTTTTATATTGGCTAGGTACGTACATTGATTAACAATTGATTATTTTTATTTTATTATGTAAAATGTTTATTTAATTTGTTAATAAGTACCAATTTGAATAACCTAAATGACTTGTAAATATGATTTTACCAATAAAATGACAATCTGACTATTTGCCAGCATCGTAAAATATTTTCCACCATCATCACTTTGTATTTATTGAATTTTTGTAAAACAGCTAGCTTCTTATAAACAAAAGTTTATAAGAAGCTAGCTGCTGCCTGCGCCTTCGCTTGCGCTTACGACGCTCTGCTCTATCCCGCTCCTATTAACGCTAAATCCTTTGCCTATCCTTTTCACAAAATGGCGTCATATGGCTCCATCAAGCTTCCCGACCATCTATTGCCGAAATCCAAACTCGTAGAAAGGTCTCAAATGCCACGCGCTGACCTTATCATCGCTTACTCATGGTTAACATTATCTCCACAGCGGTCTTTTCAAGAGGTTTCAACTTTTCAAGGGAACTAGAACGGTGACATTTAGAATAGCTGCAAATCTATTGTGTGGGAAGAAACTGAGTTACTTTAAGCACGTGGGTTATACTGCAGATTCGTTCGCGTCGGCCTAGAGTATAACTATACATATATGTATGTATATATATTATATATCCTACTAGTATTCTAAATGTCAAAGTTTTTGAGTATGGATGTATGGATGTTTGTTACTCTTTCACGCAAAAACTACTCATCTTATTGGGCTATAATTTGGTATGGGTATAGTTTGGGACCTGGAATAACATATAGGCTATTTTTTATCCAGATAAAACGCGGGCGAAGGCGCGGGCAGCAGCTAGTTCTTCATAATACAAGCTCGGTAACAGTAGACGTACTAAGCCCGAGCTGCGGTCGGAACTTGGAACAATGTCATCTACGTGTTAACTGGAGCGGGACGAGTTCGACCGTCTCGCCGACGGATCAACATTGGAAAGACGTAGATTAAGGGTCCGCGCAAACGAGCCACCGACCACAGCCACTTAACATACTTTTTCATATATTTTGTATAGACGCATACGTGCGTAGCCTGTGGCGGCCACTCGCACAGCAGTGTCCGCGACGCGCGACAGCCACCGGTGGCTGTGGTCGGTGGCCCATTTGCGCGGAGCCTAACTGCATTGTTTTATACTTGTCAATTATTTCGAACCAAGAGCGCGCGCCCACGAGACTTTTTGTAGCAATACTGTCGCGCGTTTTGTAAACGCAATTAGTAAAACGCAGCGACTGTACTGCAAACGCGCGACCGTCTCAGACGACATCGAGGTCGTCGACGGATCAACGAAGATTGGAGACAGATGCCCACGCGTTTACACGCATTTCTGTATCGATGCTCAATCGCGACTGTATCGATGCGAACGCACGTCAGCATTGCTACAAAAAGTCGAGGATGGCGAGCGTCCTAAGATACCTATGCCATGGCGCTGGAGGCATAACATAGGTAGCTGTCGTAAGATTCGACTGAGAACCTGCCAGGGAAAGAGCAGCAGCTTCCATCTGTGTATTATTCAACTTTTTTGCCCCAGAACACCCCCAGAATGGGAGTGTTCGGGACAAAGTGCGTAGGATTTGTAGTCCGAGTCCCCCGAGTGGCCCATTTCTCAGTTTCGGTCCGCAAGGTTGGCAGCACCATGGGAAGGTGGAGGAATTGTGTATTATTCAACTGCCACCTCCACTGTGGATCATCAATTCGCCTGCCAAGAATTTGTGCCTGTCTCATTTTAGTACCAGGAGGACTCTGCAAGCAGGCCCTAGTCTTTTGTCTGTATAACGACCGGATGACACGACAAATTAAATAAATTACAAAAGCCGGCTAGCACTACATTCATACTTCTAGATTTTCAGCCATTTTCCGCCAGTCGACCTGGAATCTATTTATTTAATCCCACCATCCGTCCTCCGGTCAACCGCAATTATGTATTGTTTAAAACATTTTATTTAAAACTGTCATCTAGGACCATAGTGACCAGTGCTTGGGAAGACAAATCTACCGAACCTCAACTCGAGCTGGTTAAGTCGTTTCGTTTAGGAGTTCCTATGTCCACCTTCGGTCTCCATCATCACACCAGCTCGATGGTACCATGACATTGCATTGTCACCGAACTTACATAAGTATGTCAATTTTCAGCTCAATCGGTTTAGGATACCTGGTATAAAATTCAGTTGCAAGATTCTACCAGAACAAACTAACAGGGCAAGTAGAATAAAAACATGTAATAAATCATCATAAGCAGCCGGTTTTTAATCACAGTCCTACGCTAGCCGCATCTATTAACGCCCCGCGACGCGAACTATCAAATTTTTCTATGAATTATTATTGAAGAAGTGTTCCTTTTCGACTATGGAGCCCTAAAACAGAAACAATCTTCCCCAAGGATAACTCCCGCTATAGTAAGACGCGGCCAAATGGAGCGTGCCCCGAACAATGCTGATGTTGGCTCAAATTGAGCGTGGACGATCGGAGCCATTAAATTATACAACTGGTCAAGCGTGAGTTTAAAATGAGGTTGGAGGCTTATGTGTAACAGACAGTTATACCTGGTCCTAGGATACAATATATTTTATGTCAACAAAGACGACATGCAAAACTAAACAAAATACTGATCTTGCCGCGCGGGAGAGCATCAGCCAGGTTCGGACATTACAATAACAGAAAACAACAAGGTAATCTCTAAAAACAGAAACTGCAACAACACATATTAACACGCGCCGCAAAAAATGTTCAAATTCCAGTTCGAAAACAGACGAGAGACGAAACATTGATTTTTTTTATTTATTACTGCGTTAGTCTAGGCGTAAAAACGAAATCAAGGTTTCTGATTCGTTTTCGTCCAAACACTAATCTTATACAAGCGACATAAGAGTTGGATTAGCACGAAAACTAATAATAAACTTCAATTTTCCATTTCCGAGTAGGCCCCCTGAAACAGATCTTAAAAACAAGGTGGAAACGTCAATTTATTACGGACGTACATACAATCCTACTAATGTTATAAATGTCAAAGTTTGTAAGGATGGATAGATACATATTTGTTACTCTTTCAAGCAAAAACTACTGAACCTATTAGGCTGAAATTTGGTATGGGTATAGTTTGGGACCTGGAATAACATTAGGCATTTTTTATCCCAATGAAACGCGGGCGAAGGCGGGGTAAGCAGGTAGTATTTCACTTAGGTAAGTGAAGATTTTGCCTAAGATGGAGCACGCTTTCACAGAAGGAACTAAATACTTAATAATTTGTTTTCATAAAAATCTTTTTCTATAAGATACATTTGGAAAGTTTTTTGTGTAAAGATTTGACTGAAAACAACACAAATTATAGTAAATTAAAACTAAGTAAAAAATATTCCGATAAAATGATTTTAGAGTGGAACGAGAATGACGCTTACTCAAAAAGTTGGTCTCACAAAATAGGCTGGGCTGATAATAATGCGGATAGATAAACTGTCCAGTTGGACATCCACCATCATCAGTTCTGCGAGCTATGTTCGCTGCCTACTGCCGCTTGAGTTTCGCAATACTATGTCGATTACCTTGGTTCTTCTACAGAACTCAGTTCAAACTAAGCATACATATGTAATGTATATACTACGTAGTTTATATGTGTTACATAACGACCGTTTGCCAATCCAATCCCATTGTGATGTTATAAAGGCAGGAAGATACGTTTAGGTAACAAGAAGCTCGTGGAGCTGTGTATGGATTGCGATACGGCATTGCAACTACACTCGGTTCTAGAATCTATGTAGGTATAAAAATTTTGAATCGACTTCAAAGAGGAGGTCTTCAATTCGACGTTTTGTGTTTTTATTTTATATAGATATTTGTTACGCGATATTTTCGCTAATTATGGACCGATTTTGAAAATTCTTTCACTATTGTATAGAAAACTAGCGACCCGCCCCAGCTTTGCACGGGTGCAATGCTGATACTTAATTATACATAGAAACGTTCCTCTTGAATAACTCTATCTATTTAAAAAAACCGCTACAAAGTCCGTTGCGTAGTTTTATAGATCTAAGCGTATATTGAACAGACAAAGCGACTTTGTTTTTTAATATATAAGTACTTAGTGATAGTAAAGATCCCGAAATATTCCCATAAAATTGTTATCTCCAGGGGATTAGTATTTATCCCTTTGCGGGATTACCTTAAAAACAGTGTAAATGTAAGGGAATTTGAAGAACAGTTGGTTAATCGTTTTTTAAAACACGCCAAAGTATTTGGCAAAAAACACAAGACATTATTTAGGTATGTGTTTGTTGACTTTGGCTTCAATTTCCTTATTTATTTATAATAGAAGATATAAGTTTACAGTATTTAAACCAAAGCACTCACTATCTTATGCTATTAACTATAAATCTATGTATATCTTAAATATATTATAAGAGTTATAACAATAACGCAGCTCAATACATATTTACACTGTTTTTTAGGTTTCCGTACCTCAAAAGGTAAAACGTAACCCTTATAGGATCACTCTGTTGTCCGTCTGTCATCCCCCTTTTCTCAAGAACGCGTGGATGTATTATAATTTACGGAACCCTGGGTGGGCGAGTCCGACTCGCACCGTTTTATTAAAATTTTGCGGGACAATTACTCATATATCGGTAATATTTTTTTTTGTTCAATGATTATTCTCTACAATAGAAAAAGAAACATCAAAATTGGTTCGCAATTGACAAAAACAGCCGAACATCAAATCTCCACCTTTTTCGAAGTCAATTAAAAAACGAAATAGAAATTATACTAAGTATACAATTTTCCTAACGTTCTTTTCGCACTTTTGATGTTGAGTTTCGTTCACCCCAGTCGTGCCTCAAAATACCTTCTCCATTCAATTCAGACATGAATGTAGTTCTTCATGCTTTGCATTGAATGAATGGTGCCTTTTTACAGAGTGGTTATTATATTATGATGTATCTATCTACCACAAGTTTGATCCATTTGCGGGTGATGTAACAGATATTGTCGTAATGCTTTACTTATGCTTCACCCGCAGATTTGCTTGCTTATCACAGGAATAATGTTGCTTAATGATATAATTTTCTAAATGGGATGAGTGGTTCATATAAAAATTCCGCATTAACCGCATTATAATCCTAATCCTAAAGTGTGTTTGTTTGTCGATCCTTCACGCCCTAACTAAGAAACAAATCGACTTGATTTTTGGTATAGAGTTAGTTGAAAGGATGGAGAGTAACATAGGCTACTTTTTGTCCTAGTAAAACATCAACTTCCCATGGGAAATTTACGGGAAAAAATACCGCTAGTCGATAGCAAGGGCTTTGTTTGGGGGAGGCAGTCCTATGTTCAGCAGTGGACATAACGATGATGATGATGACTATCCCTCTGCTGTGAGAGCAGTATGACGTTTTTACTCTATGTATTATAGTATTTCCGAGAATGCGTTCGCATGAGATGCTACTTCGAGCCGTTTACGCATATTAAAATTAATATTATTCGAAAACAAGGTATTTGACCTTGAAAGTTGGGTATTGGTAATGTCTTTGGTAACATTCTACAGGTACCTATCTGTTTACTTGTTTCTGAAGCCCTGCGTTAATCTTGGCCTTCGAAAAGGTTTAGTATTTTGTGTCACCCAGATATTTAGTATTGGCTTTTTATTGGCTCAAGCTTTGGTTACTTTGCAATTCTGAGTGAAAATCCTACTAATATTATAAAGCCAAAATTTTATGAACTATGAATTTTATTTTGTTACCTAAGTGCTCATATATACGAGCGGCAAAGTGCGAACGGCAGAGGTAACTGTTGCCGTCGACGCCCCGACGGCAGCCGTCGACAATTGACGCCAGCCGTCGACTGTCGGCGGCTGCCGTCCACGCTTCGACGGCTGCCGTTGGCGAGTCGACGGCTAAGAAATCCGCACACGTTTACGCGCACATTCTTAATTCGACGGGGGTATAATAATTAAGGTACCTATATGGTCTTCCGAGACACGATGGTCACATCATCGAAATGTTCATTGGGAACATTTCGAACCCGGATATATTGGACAGATTGTGTCTGTGTGTGCCCGATTATTATGTACATCGGCGCAGGAGACCTCGTATATTTGCTATTCCTACAACAAGGACCAACTTACTGGGAAAAGCACCTCGTACCCGCACTCTGCGCACGCTCAATTTGGTCACTGAGAAAATAGATCTGTTTCAGGTCTCTCTGAACGTGATGTGTATTATTGTGTCCCTTGCGTTACATAATTGTTATGTTTACGTATAATTAATCATAAATTGAACTGAGCTATTGCATTAGGATACCTATTCCTGTAATGATAGTTTATGATTGAAAATAAATAGGTACTAAATACTAAAATCAATCCCCCTTGCTTACGTCATCATCGCAATCGGCGAATGAGAAGACGAATCTGTTTCCTGGTGTTACCAGTAGCGTAATATCGTAACTCCCCGAACTCCTTGTATTACCTGTATAAACTTGATACAACTATGTTCTGTACCCATTATTTATATCACATTGACTTATGTTTAACTAACGCTGTTTTGACTGATTTAGCAAATATAATAATTGACGATTGACATTTTTATTGATTTTTCACCCCTCTGATATTAATAAATAAAATCAATAGTAATTAACTTACACTACACATGGCTACCAGGTATTTTTATCAGCAACGCAATAGATAGATATTAAAATTGTTACAGCTTCTTATCAGTCAATGGCGTACCTACTGATAAGCTTGTGCGTACTATGAAGTTTTGCTGATAAGATTCTATTAGGTGAAAGACAGGTGAGGTGATTAGGTGAAAGTGTAGCCAGTGATCCCCCAACCCACCTAAACATTATGTCCATCCCAATACCAAACACCCTGTCTTTTGAAGTTGAAGGAATAAAATTCAAATATTTTGCGCAATGGATGGTGGATCTCATTTTGATAAAATCTCTATGCTAGACCAACAGGCCCGTTAAATGGTACTGCAGTTTACACTGACATTTTACATAGGCATGTGTGAATCACCGCCCTGCCTACAGGCCATAGCGATGCAAACTACTCAAACTCGAATAAGACTTTTGGTGCTTGACAGCCTGGTTTCAGCATCTCAGTATAACATTGTCAGTGTCATATCATGCGTGTCATATGTGGATATGACACTGACAATCTTATCCTGGGCTCGAGGTAATATGTTATTTTCTGATATTACACTGACAACCTTATCCTGGGCTCGAGGTAATATGTTATTTTCTGATAAGACACTGACCCTACCTAAAGTGGGATAAGGACAGGAAGTTTATTTTCCTGTTAAATCCTGTTTTATATTGTTGATTACCTACCTATTAACATCTTGGGTATAAGAGATATGACCTTATTATGAAAGCTTGCTCAGTCCAATTTGTTTGTCTGTAAACTTGAGTAATCGTTTTCTATGGTTTAAACTTTTACTCAAGCATAGATCAATTATTAAGTAAGCTTTCATTATATGGGCGTAAGACTGTCGACCTATTCATTTCAAAAACCTTTCACTAACTAACTCAGAAATAGAACTTTTCTTGGTCAACTTTTCCATCTTATATTTTATCGTTTTTAAAACCTATAATTTAAAGCTAGACAGCTAATTAATAGGTATAAAATGGTCTAAAGAGAAATTATCATCTCTATTCCATCACAATAGGTTGTCTTCAGTCATGAAGATATGCAAAACAATAGAACCCAGATGACTTTCTCAACACGATAGTAATCTTTGGAAATTAGAGCACAATTGCAAAAATTAGGAAGTGTTGTGTTAATCTGACATTGAAATTCGTTTACCTGAATAAATTACGGCGATAGGTCGTCAGCTTCTCCTCAAATCACAGGTAAAGTGTGATAACGCGAGGTAAATAAATCGTTCACAAAACTTCTTGACTAAAATGGACACTGGAACTCACTTATTCACAGTAAATGTTATAAAATAATCAAATCACACGCCAATACTATTGAGCAACGTTTCGAGAAGAAAGTATTTATAAAAAATCACACACGAAGATTTGTTGGCAATCGACAGAGCTCATTTTGAAATTTTATTGAATGCAGGGTTGCCAGCAGGGTGGCAAAGAGAATACAATACTTACGGTGGCAAAGAGAATACAATACTAGGGTGGGTGACGATCTCAAATGTGGCCACACACACACCAGTGGTTTTATCCTCATTGCCACTAGGGTTGCCAACTCTCGAATTAACTAACCCGGGAGGATTTTAGGAAATCGAAGGGAAGGGGTGGAGTTTTGAATGAAAATCTCAAATAACTATTAATTATTATATTTACTTTGCTTTGGAGCAGCATCGAATATTTGACGGTTTTTTACCACAAAATCGTAAAAGGTTTTACATGACACATCAAAGTATGTAAGTATTTGTATCTCTGCTTTTACTAAAGAAATATTCATTCGGTTTCTGTCCTTGCTCCATACCTGTTCCATGACGCTGAATACGCGTTCGCAGGATGCATTAGAGACAGGAATGGAAAGTACAAATGTGACAAGCTTTTTCGATTCAGGACAGGTATCTTTCGATTTCGTAAATCAACCCAGCGTGAATCCACTTGATTATCTTCAATGAGATGTGGTTGCATTTCACGCAATATGCCAACCTCATCGTACAGTTTGTCTCGCCGCGAAAAACCGGAGATATTATAGCTTCACGGGAGCTCGGGAGATGAACAATTATTACCGGAGTCTCCCGCGCATTCCGGGAGGGTTGGTAACCCTAATTGCCACACACTAGCGAAGAATTCTGATTAAAATATGTCTTAATACTATGTCCTGCATGGAAAAAGAGAAAAACAAATACGTTACATTCAGTAGAGCTATCTTTAAATCGTTTATCTGCAGACAGCTGAAGTTACATATTCTTAATGGTAGTAAAAACTAACGTCACCAACAGGCCGCTACCCGAAATAAGACTTAGTATTCAAAATAGAAGAAGAGCAAATAAATACTGAAAGCAAACATTCCTTTTTTTACCCGCGACGGAACGGAAATGGTTTATGCGTTTAGTGTGTATAAGTATGTTTGTGTGCACAAATCAATGTTCCCAATTAACAATTATTTTAAGAAGTGGGTTGGGCACGTAATGTTCACTCACTTTTTGTCTAAGGCCTATGACAGTGTCGGTCGACAAAGAAATCCTGTACAACATCCTAAGGAACTTTTGCATTCCGGTCAAGTTAGTACAAAATCAAAAGTAGCCACACTCAAACCCCGGGCTAGGTCTTTGCTTATCAATATTGCTAGACTTAACCACTCTCTCTCAGCTCTCTCTCTCTCTGTCTCAGCTGGCAGCACTTTTTGAATGAATTAGCGTAATGGTTCTGAGAAATTGAAAGATTCGCTTTTTTTTTAATATGTTGATATCGAAACGAATCCATCCTATTATTCTCTCTTTTGGACTTCAGCGCCTTTTCCACGATTTTTCTCGATTTTTCAATGAATAAAAACCTAATTTTTTACTGGACCATGTACACACCACACCGCCACATCAAATCAATCACGATTATTTATTTTCATCGAAAGTTTTTGCTAAGACAGCAAAATTTTTTGTGGTTTTGAAGAGGTTTTGAAAGACAATAATCATACTTTGACATATTTGACACACACGCATAACAAGGCGAAACATTTTTTGTCTGTGGATTTTTGGCACGCGGAAGTGGATGTTGATTTATCAATTTCCTTTTCCTTTTTCTAATTTCTATTTCAAAATCCTCAAAAGTTTTGTAAAACTGGTAGATAATTGCTCGTTTATGATGGAGGTGTCTGATTTTAGTGATATACTGAATGTGCGTGCTATAAAAATGGAAGCGAGTGATGTCGTTTTTGAGGAAAATGGAGTTGATACCGCGGATTCTTTTCCAATGCAACAGTATGTTACTGATGCAGATTTAGGTATGTACCTATGTGTCTCTTATACTAAATTCTTACGCTACAATTGTTGAGTTGATTCGTAGTAAATAAGAAAAACAAAGTGGCCTTCAAAAATTGTATTGTAATTATTTCCTGTCTTGATAAAATCAAGGATTTATATGGGTAGGAAGTGGGTAGGAACTACCTACAAGAAAAGTTAAATACAAGTTTGTATTGCTTTATGATCACCAGAATAAACAAGGAAAAAAATGGTTTAAGCATTAAGGTACCCAGGAAAAAACTGATGCAATGTACTTTGTGTTCAAGGATAAACTTGAAATCGATTTAAAAGCTTGAAATATCCTCATCAGCAACCGCACATTCACTGCTGAATAATTTTTTAAACTCACCTGTATTATTTTCCTAGGATTGATTCAGCCTGGAAGTGAAATCCTGCAAGCCCCGCAGACCATATTCTCTGGAGCTGATGAAGATGACACGATGCAGAGCAATGAAAGTGGAGGTCAGTTCATAATATTTTAACACTAACTTCTGCTTTTCCGAGATTTAAAATAGCCTACTTCCTGACTGAACATATTATAATGAATGTTAACAGAAAGTCATTATAATATGTTCAGTCATTTAGTCGTGAAAAGACAGACACACAGAGACACTTTTAACACATTTCATTCTAATTTATAATATTAGTATGGACAAATTGAACCTTCTTTGCTTATTCAGACTAGATGGCGCTGTTAAACTTCTAGCAACAATATTAATGTAGAAATATCTACAGTTGAGTTTATGGTTTCTATACCTGTTCACCGGAGCAAATTTAAGTCACAGAATAATTATAATAGTACTAACACCTGAGTGTAGTTAGCTCAGCAAATAGGCTCAATAATTTTTCATATTCAAGTGATTCCATCAGCTGAGTTTGACACAGCTGCAACACAAATTAAATGAGGTAATAAGCATCCTAAAGAAAATTAAAATATCTACTTAATATTTTATTGCAATAGGTTTACAAGAAGTTTAAAATAAAATTTATATAGTAAATAATTGAGTTACAGTGAACCAGATTGTAGACCTACAATATATGTAAACATAAGATTAGAAAAGTGTTTATACTATATTGAAAAAATAGCCAAAACAATTTCCCGCAAATATAATAAAATAAGAAATAAAATAAGTTTTATTTCAGATAAGGTTACAAAGCTTAAAGTACAAAGTTTCCTTAAATTAATTAAATTTAACACATAATTTTATCATAAGGTAGTTTAAATAAGTGGTAGGATACAGTGTTTATGTGCGAACATGAAATAAATAATGAACAATGCTGGACAATTCAGACACCATCATCTAGCCCTGAGCTAAGCAGAGCTGTGTCTACAATAGTATGCTTTAGCAATTTTGCAGCCGAGCAACTGGGCTGAGATACGAAAATTTTTTGCGGGGTCCATGATTGTAACAACTTGGATGCAATAAAAAAAAATAGATGACGGGAATCGAACCCGCAGTCTCTTGCGCCGTACACGTCGTCACAGAGATAGTTACTAATAAAGTAACCAACTAAGCATTAATTACAGAGGAGGTGTTGGTACAACTCATGGACATTCGGACGCGGCTGTCAAAGCTCCGCACAATGCTGGAGAAGAGACTTAACATGGACCTCTCCGATTACAACTTCTGGTTACAGGATGCTAAACTGGTAAGTGAAGGGTCTACCATTTATTTATGTTTGTTTGTTTGTTTTTACTTATGTTTGTTTGTATGTCTGTTTGTTTGTGTATCGACCAAATGGGGTATTGAGGATAGTATATACAATACCTACTAAAATGAGACGACTGATGCGGCACGGCGGCGGGTGAAGATCCTGCGAGCCAGGAGGTTGCTGCTTCGATTCCCGCCTTGGGACAAATGTTTATGTACGGTCTTCAAATATTTGTTCCGGGTGTTCTGTATATTTTCTGTGTGTATATTAAAAAATATCTATGTAATACATTGTATTATGTATATCAGTCATCTAGTACCCATAACACAAGCTCTGCTTAGCTTGGGGCTAGATGATGCTGTGTGAATTGTCCAGCATTATTAATTATCTGATATTTTTTGTTTTTATTTTCATTTTAGGTAAGTAGGTACCTACATGTGTTTCGACGACCGCCTTGGCGTAGCGGGCGAAGCTCAGGTACTACCTACCTACAAATAATAAATACCAATAATATATCTACAATTTCAGCTAGAAAGCCACAAGACCCTTGTAGAACAGTGCATCCGTGGAGAAGGCATCGTGCAAGTGAACATTCAGATCCGTAGCGCGGACAGGAAGATCAATATACTGGATGTGCTCAAACCGGACGAGGAGCCGGTGAGAGAGAGGGAGACAGAGGATGACTGTAAGTGTCTCTTACTATTTTTACTTTATTATAAACTAGCGACCCGCCTCGGCTTCGCGCGGTGCAATGCTGATACTAAATCAAACAAATATAAACCTTCCTCTTGAATTACTCTATCTATTATAAACCGCATCAAAATCCGTTGCGTAGTTTTAAAGATCTAAGCATACATAGGGACAGACAGACAGCGGGAAGCGACTTTGATATATACTAGGTATGTACCTAGTGATTGAACTTCAGACTCAGGACCAATATTCGTGGCGTCGTTTGGGGGAGGCCTTTGTTCAACTGTGGACGTATACGGGCTGATGATGATGATAGTATTATATTATCTATGGTAAAGTAATAAGTGAACAAGAAATCTTTACCTTGTTAGTTTTGAAATTGGAGCAGAATCCGTGCAGCCCTTGATCAAATATCGTTATTTTTCTTCCACAGACATAGAACTAGAAGAAGCAATGCCGCCCCGCGAGTTAGAAGAGGACAGAGAAATGAAGCACGCGGCCGCTGTCAAGTGGGTCGTTGACCCCACCTACGGGGAGACGCGGCCTAGGACGCCCAGTGATCCTGCGCAATGGTCAGAGTATATCTAATTATAAGTATAATTTAAGGCTTTTGTATGTCTCAAACTAGCGTCGCTGCCTTTTCTTTCTTATAATTACGTTAATAAAAGGAATTAAAAATATCCACTGTACAGTTTATGATACCTATCATAAGCTTTTTTAATGTCCATAAAATAGTTTTCTTTTATTTCCTTTATGCAGAATAGCGAAGTTGCTCTTGGTGGCCACCGAGCTCTTCGTTTCTCTGTGAAAATCATACGATACTAATCTACATATTTCAGAGGGATTAAAAAAAAGCTTAGGATAGGTATCACAAATTATACTTACATTAGATATTTGAAAATTCTTGTGCTTATCGTAATTATAAGTAATAATATGGCGTTTTAAAAAACTATAAGCCGATTTCAAATTCCCTTACTTTACACTTATTTTATGTTTTGCACGATAAATACTAATCCCCTGGGGATAAAAATATTATATGGGACCCCCAAGGGATCATTTTCTATACAATAGTGAAAGAATTTTCAAAATCTGCCAATAATTGGCGGAGATATCGCGTAATACACAAAAAAAACAGCATACAGACGAATTGAGAACCTCCTCTTTTTTAAGTCGGTTAAAAATAGGTGTTGGCGCTAGTGTGCGGCATACAACCGCCTTAACGGGTATTTATCGCGTTTATTTACCTATTTTTCTCGACAAATACCCAGATCCAATCACGAAAGTGTAAAAATATTTAGAGTTTGTCTAGGACTCGAGGAGTCTAGAGTACTCTAATAAATATTAATAATAAAAAGGTCTAGTGCGAGTTAGACTCTCGCACCGAGGGTTCTGTAATTATAAGACCTTGTTTCTTCCCAAATTAGGCCAACGGGATGTAGGTACCCTTTAAGCTTTGGTCGCTTCAGACATCTCGTTGTCCATTATAAGCTCAATACAATTTTAACGTAATTACAATTTAAACATATTAACATTTTTAAGAATTTACAATTTTAAAGAAATTATTTTTTTTAAGAACTAACAAATAAAGAAACTTTTAAATTTAAAGAAATTATACATTTAATAAAATTAACATTTTAAAGAAAACATATACTTAAGTACCTACTAAAATAGATATGACACCAGCCAGGCATGCACTCGGCATGCTCGTATTTAGTTTTAGCTAACTGCTGCCCCCCGCCTTCGCCCGCGATTTATCAAATAAAAATCTATTGAGCTTTGCATTTCCGATACAGTAAGAGTAAACACTCTAATATCAATTTCGTTTCGTTTATCCAAACTGATTTTTTTTTAATTTTCTTGACCTTATTCCAAAATTTCTAGGTCAAGGTATATACTCGTACATATTTAAATTGTAGTTTATCCCACCCATCACAGCAACTTTGGGAGCATATTAAACCGTTTTTATTTCTGTTTTAGACCCGTTAGACCGGTTTTTTTTTAAACTTTTCTAGGCTATAGTAGAGTTTCTGTCTAAGACAGAAATATACCTTAGGCTAAGGCCAATAAACTCATCAAAATATTATCGCACAACTACAACCCTATTTATGACAAATAATTATAAATTAATTACAAAAAAACTGTAATCAAAAAAAATATTTATTTTAAAAAATATTAAATTAATCTATTAGGTCAATTACAGTGGCAGCCCTAAAGGGTTTTTTCGAAATTCATTTTTTTCAAGTATTCCTTAATTTCTATAGGTTTGTACAGAATTATTTAGGATCCAAAGGTCTAGTAATGTTAATATTAATTTAATGCAATAATAACTAACATTCGTGTTATTTTTCCTGATAATAAATTTGCCAACATATTTACATTTCAGGTGCGTGCAACACGTAAAGCTGTGGATACAATGGGCTGTACGACAGTTTAATCTTATAGGTAAGTTAGGAAGATTTTAAAAATTATTTTCTATCTTTCACTGTCTGCAGCAAGTTTGAAAGAGCTAGCATTCATAACAACTCAGCTTTTCACGAAGTAACATTACCTAATCTGTGGCTGGGCGCTGAGTTATTACAGAAAATATGTATATAACTCTTAAGTTTTTCTGTGTTATGTACAATATAATACAGAAATATTTCGGAACAAACATAACATAAAATAAGGTACATGATATTAAGATGTACTGTGCGCGTCAGAATTAAGTATCCCCCTTGCCAACAAAACATTGAGAACTTTTATGTGACGCCCACTGTACCTTATTCAATGTGATCTTTGTATTGTGTGTTGGAGTGTCAAATTTTATCTACTTATCTAGCTCGGTCGCATTTTGCCGGTGTGCCTGTACATTTAGCCATAAACTGGGGTATGGCTTGCATACCTACCCAAGTTTATGGCATACTAAAAGCGCACCAAAGGACAAGCAACACCCTGTAAATAGCCTGAGTTAAAATGCTCACCCAGTAACGCAGTCACCGATTGCTGAAATCGTCTGGGAGACATCATCATCAGGAAAGAGCTAAAATCAACAGATCAAGATGAAATTTTGCGTACAATTAGAACATAGCCTAACTAAAATAATAGGCTACTTTTCATACCGATAACACACGGACGAAGATGCGGGCAGAAGCAATTATAATTATATACGGGGGAACTGAGCTCTGATCTGACATCACGCATGGGAGTGCATTGAGCATTATCCTAAACAGGCCCTAACCAGCCCAGCTCCATGAAGTACCGGAGCAGGACATTTGTTATTTGACAGCTTCGTTTCAGCTTCTCTGTAGGTGTCGATGTGGATGGTGTCTCAATGATACTCCGCAGTACCGTCTTGTGTATGGCCTCCTCTGAGGCCGTACAGTTTACCACAATGTGTTCCACAGTTTCTTGAGATAATTTCGTATACATACGTACTTAAAGTACTATGTAATTATTAAATGTGCATTAGTAATTATCAACAATATAAAACTAAATTAAATTCACAATAATAATTCAAATTAAATTAAAAAATAAATCAATATGAAACAATACAAATTAATGAATAAGAAAATTGGAATGTGAAAAATTTATCAATTCATTTTCATAGCCATTAATTCATTGAAATTATAAAAACAATGTCAATTAGCCAATTTTTTCAGCTTGTGCTTAAGTATCAAATATGAAATATCAAAATTCTTTTCCATAACGATAATACAAGAAAAAATAAAGAGTGGCGCTAGTGTCGCATAACTATGCGCCTTAAAGGATTGCATTGAAGGTGCGCTGGTGATTTCGGGTGGTAGTCGGCTTCTTAGAATCAGGCACGACACAGGCTGCTGTTTGTGGCCCCAAGAAGCAAATCAAGAATCCTACTAATATTATAAATGTCAAAATTTGTATGGATGGATGTATGTATGGATATTTGTTACTCTTTCACGCAAAAACTACTGAACCGATTAGACTGAAATTTGGTATGGGTATAGTTTGGGACCTGGAATAACATATAAGCAATTTTTTATCCCGATAAAACGCGGGCGAAGGCGCGGGCAGCAGCTAGTAATACATATAATTATTTTTGACAGGTATCAGATTAAGCGACTGGCATATCAATGGCGCAGAGCTGTGTGCACTCACTAACGCAGCGTTTAAGTAAGTTTAACTTAGTTCTGTCCAATATTACACATTTCAAGGAGTTTAAATAAAAAACACGATTCATAAAAAAAATTCAAGGAATCTAATGAACTTTTAAATGGTTATAATTTGCGGCAAATTACTTTTCCGTTAGTTTTATTCCTTGTAGAAAGAGACAAATTTACATAAAATACACAAAATATTTAATCTCGCGCCAGTAAATCATGTATTCACTTGTATGAAATTTTCAAATATTGTCCTTGTACATACATAATGCAAGCTTTTTTTTTTTTGATGTTTCGTTTACCTATTTACAGAGAAAAAGTGCAATCCGACCCCGGGGACATATTTTGGACGCATTTCGAATTGCTGAGAAAATGCAAATTTATTGGTAAGAAATAACATTATATTTACAAACTACCTATTTTGAAGTAAACTAAAATAAATTAAATTAAGACGCGTAAGTGATATTTAGTCTCATCATGTCCTCTGTAGCATATTGGGCGAAGGTTCGACTGCGGCGCAGGAGTTTGCAGGTTCGATTCCGGGATTTTTTTTGTACGATCTGCTGATATTTTGTTCCGGTCACTCTTTTAGTACACTCTGCTCAGTTTGAGGCTAGATGATCGTGTGTGAATTGTCCATTTTTTATTTATTACAATCATCATCATATCAGCCCATGCACGTCCACTGCTGGACATAGGCCTCTCCCATACAACGCCACGAATAGCGGTCCTGAGCCGCCTCCATCCCTCAACTCCCTGCGACCGCTAGGATGTCGTCGGTCCATCGAGTGGATGGTCTCCCAACACATTAGTTTGTCGCGTTTATTATAATATTGTCAGTTTTTATCAACTTTATTTTAATCACCGTTTTTGTCTACAGCTATAGTTCAAAACGACGATGACGAGCCGATCCCACCCGCGAAAGATATTCTAGAAATGCCACAATCTGCCATCAAGAAGAAACCCAAACCAGTATGTATTCACAGTGACGATACAAGAACGCTTTATTGTACAACAAAAATACACTACAGACGCCATAAATACTAAGGCCTTATCGCTTAGAAGCGATCTCTTCCAGTAATATTCACCAACCGTTGAATTTTCTTGAACCTGAGAAGAATTAGAAGTTGTTCATTCAGATGTCAACTAAACTAATTTGAAAACACTAAAGTTAGTGCCGTCCCTTTCATTAACGAATAACAGAATAATTAAAACTCCAAGAAAAATAGTAGATTGTTTTACAAGGGACTAAACCATCCCATTATATACGAGGATGACAAGGCCGAGTTATAATGGGTGGTTTTGGCCCGAGTAAAACACTCTACTTTTCACTTCGATTGAGAGAAAATAAAACAATTCAAATTTAGACAATTTTCAGAAATTTTATCAAAAATTAAATGTGCAGTTAGAGCAATTTTGAATGTTTAGTGATATGTTTTTCACGGGCAGTTTTATTTCGGTTCTCTGTGATTGGGATGTGATAATATTTTGAGTTGATTGTTGTGGAGTAAAAGTTGGAGAGACTCGACTCATGCTTGAGTTTCCTGCATTATTAAGATCTGAGTGCGGCTTCAGCTGAGTTGACATATTCATGCAATCCCGCGATGTAGATGCTTGGGGTTCTGTAATGTTTGGTAGAATATTGATTCCTTCCGTAATCCGCTGCGTGACGTGATACTTGTTTTGTATAGAGTCCTCTATATAACCTTCAGCCACTTGATCGGACCTCCATCCACCGTGCCGTTTTAATGTCGTTATATTCGCACCAGAGTCCGCCAACAGAGTCACGGATGTTCTGCGGAAACAATGGCCCGTGTAGAGTTCCGGATTTGGTAAATTTAGATAAGTGGCAATATCTTTAGGCATGTTACCAAGTTTATTTTTGCCTATGACTTGCCTTGTGCATTTACCATTTTGATAATTTAGAAAAAATCTTCTCCATGAAACATTAGTGGGACGTAACTCCTGATAGGCTTTAACTATATTAAGGTATTCTCCACTGATGACAAATTTACGCTCTTTGTTGGTTTTCGTGTTCGGCAGACTCACAGCTTGTAGGTTTGTATCCGTTTCTACGTCTTCTAGCGTTATATTGGCAAGCTCTATTCCTCTGCATGCACCGCTGATTCCATAAATTAAAGCAACCTATTGATCAAAAAAATAAGTGTGTTAATAATCGTAATAACCTAGGTACATAATTTAGGTATGTAGGTAGGTATCTATTTATTTCGTTTGAGTAGAGTACATAAGTAGGTTACGTTTGTTGCCAAGTATTGATTATTTGGAGCGTTATTTAAAAATGTTTCGATTTCTTGTGTCGTCAAGACTTTAGATTTTTTTGCCTTGTATCCAGTGGACAATTTCTTCAGTAAAGCCGTTAAATTTACATATTTTTTTAATATCGACGTCGTGTTTCGTTTGTAGGGTCATTCTTAACATTGAATATGTGCTCCAAAGAGTCGACGATTTGAATTTTTTCGATTATTCATCAAAATAAGTGAGAAAAACCCCTTCTGTAAAAGAATCCACACGTTTCTCATCTCTCCATTTCATAAAATTTTCGTAACTCTTTAAATATATTCCACGTGATTTTGTCGGCAACAGATTCATAATTATTTCTTTGCCCTTTTCTTCCATTTGCATATTAGCATCTTCACTATCACTTGATGACATTTTTCACGTTCACAATTTGGAAGTAAAAGTCAGGAAGTTAAACGTAAAAGTTTGTGATTTGGAATGAAGAAAATTCTAGAGATTTAGCGCCAATACCATCTTTTTTTTTAAATCTCTATTTAACCCGCAACGAAACAGTTCGCATTCTACCGTGAAGGGAAGAATCAACCTTCATAAAACATCACCAATACGGTTCTATTTAAAAAAAAAAGATTGACGGAGCACCAAGAAGTCGAGTTTTTATGTAAGAAAACGAATGCTTTGTACGGGCTGATGATTTTAGACAAAAATTAAAAAGAAAAAATACTTTTTAGCCCGAGGTATTAAACTCGAGTTTTAGGCCCGCTAAGCTACACTATTATGATACACTTTTTGAGCAAGAGAAGTGAAAATTATATTATTAAGAAAATTCGTTTTCTCAAACTGTTTTCGTATGCAACGGCATCTCTTATTCATGTAAACCCTGCACTAAATAGAGAACTGGACTTTGTAGGAAATGTTTATTAATTCCTTGCTTGTAAAAAATATGACAAAAGATAACAGAGTTATTTTCGAATTACACATAATAATAGTTAATATTCGTATGGATGAGTGAACACTTGATTGATTGTACCGGTCTATTAAAATGACATAAAAACTCTTATATCTAAAATTTAAATAAATACAGTCAAAAGGCGGCCTTATCGCTGACAGCGATTTCTCCCACGCAACTTTGAATACCTATAAAATCTAATTAAAGTATTTTTCAAATATGCAATCCCGTCCACAGATATTAATAAACTCCTCCGACCTGGACCCAGCGTTCACAGTCCGCAGTAGTTCATCAGGACAGATCCAGCTGTGGCAGTTCCTGTTGGAACTACTCACCAGTGCGGAGTACTACGGGATCATACGGTGGCATGGTACGTACCTTCCATCATCAGGTTGAATGATTCAGGGCGTCCTATGTCCAGTCATAGTATCCCCCAAACACTGACTGGTTCATTATGAATGTAAGCGGGTTAACTACGAACCTAGTATGTGTTGCAGGAACACCAACGTTTCATCCTTTGTGTGCGCCGCGACGCTGAACGAACGCGACGCGAACCGCGCTCACCCTGATGAAGTCACTCGTTGAGAGATGAAACGTTGGTGTTCTTCCAACACAAACTAGGTTCGAAGTTAACCCGCTTACATTCATAATGAATTCTTCAAACTACGAACGTTTTTTAGTAAAACTCTGACTGGTCTCGCGATGCAGCAGTTTGATACATATTTATTACAAGATTTTATTTAACTTTCAATGTATGTATGTTTGTTCGGGTGGAATCTTGCTACTCAATTTTAGACCAGATTGAACAGACATCCTCAACAGATTGAAATGAAATTTGTATACTTATGTAAATACATGGTAACAACTGCGTAACAAACATTCACACAGACTTTCACATTTATTATTTAGTACCCATAACACAAGCTCTGCTTAGCTTGGGGCTAGATAATGCTGTGTGTATTGTCTAGCACTATTTATTTATCTAAAAGTATTTCAAATATATATTTCTCAGTCCAAGCTAGTTTGGCCTAAACGTATTAATAATTTTACAAATACGCTGAAATATTTTTTTATGTCCTCAGGCACAGAAGGCGAATTCAAACTCCTCGAACCGGAACAAGTAGCGCTCCTGTGGGGCCAACGCAAGCACAAGCCAGCCATGAACTACGAGAAACTGTCGCGTGCGTTACGATACTACTACGATGGAGATATGATAGCTAAAGTCGCGGGCAAGCGGTATGTATAGCTACTTGATCCATACTATACCGGATATGATAGCTAAAGTCGCGGGAAACGGTATGTTTAGCTGCCCACCTCTTGTCACCCATTATTTCCGCCCATTGATGGACGAAGCGATATTTTGTTCAGGTGTTTGAGAATGATCGCGATTAATAAACGCAGGGCGAAATAATCAGATAAATAAATAGCTATTTGCTGAGAATGAAATGAAATTTCTGTTCATTATATATAAATGTATTTTTTAAAATAATATTTATCCCTTTACGAGACTTCTTCAGAGTGAGTGCGGTTCGAGCCACGCGCTTACCACCGAGTCCAGCGGCGCTCATTGTGTCGGAGAGCTTGTTTCTGAAGTTGCTCGTTTTTGAAATGGCTGATTCCACTTTTCCCCCCTGAGAAAGGAAACGAATACAAAAATATAAATTCCAGTTTCCCCCCTTGAAGATCCCCCTTAAGGGGGAAAAATGGAATCGACAAAAAATCTATTCCAGTTTTCCCTGTTGAAGCTTCTCAGGGGGGAAAAAATCGAAAACTGTCGATTTCCGTTTTCCCCCTTCAAGGTCCTCTGACGTTGGTGTTCTTCCAATACAAATAAGGTTCATAGTTAACCCGCTTAAATCGGTAATGGACACTCCACCCAATAAATAAAAACAATGATGATACCTTTCCGTTTCAGATTCGTGTATAAATTCGTGTGCGACCTCCAGCAACTGATCGGCTACGGACCAGAAGAACTAGCGGAACTGGTGCAAGAAGTACACGATAATAATGTAGCGAATAAATAATTGTACACGGAATCATTAAGAATTGAGAAAATTGAAATATTTGTAACTGAGTACCGTAAAACGGGGTGAATAGACAATCCAGGGTGAATAGAAATGGACGAAATAATGGAGGAAAAACATGCTTTTGCAGAGGCCAGCTCCACTGACACAGGAGGTGAACACTCACGGACTAAGGATGCTTGCACTGCTACAAGTCAGGTAATGTCTTGCTCCAGTATTTAGTCCATTTCTATTCACACTGGAGTCTCTATTACCCCGAACTTACGCCCGAATATTCAAACGCAACTTTGATTTAAGCAAGTGATTTTTTGATGGATTTTCTTTGAAAATTGTAAAAAATGTCTACTTGAGGCATGCGTAATAAACGCCTGATCTGGCGTTACCTGCCCAGAGATTTGAGTTGCTTTTGAGTATTCGGGGGGAATACACAAAAGTAAAGCGTTTTTCAGGGATAAGGGGCTTCCCTGAGCCAAACTAGCGCCGCCACCTATTTTATCGTATTATTACGTTATACAAAGGAATTTTCAAAAATCCCTTGGCCAGTTTGTGATACCTACCTAAGCTTTTTTAAATGCCTTTAATGCATTTGGGAAAGTCACGTCCAGCAGAGGACGTAGCTATTTGTGAAGAGAATCACCTTTAAAATCGTACCCTTCCTCTGAAGCTGAAGGGGATATCCTTATGAGACAAGCATAATAATATGCTATTATCTTTGTATAATTTACTTTAGAATCTGGGATACTAGTTATAAGTGATGTAAATAGTATTTATAAGTATTTTTTATAAATAAAGTCTATTATTTTGTTAAAAAAATGTTTTATTATGTAATTGCGGAAGTTTGTCTTCTGTTACCTATTCAACCCTTTACGGCATATCCGATCATAAAATTTAGGCTCCAAAATGTTTTGGCTTTTTGGGATTTGTCTCGGGGAAAATATAGGGGACTTTTTATTCCTAAAATCGAGCGAAACCAAAGCAAAAAACTAGTACGATAAAAGTTCCTTATTTTGTAACTAGATGTCGCTGCTAAAAGTGAACGAGGGCTGAATCGCGCTAACGAAGCGTTCGCACGCCGTCCTCTACTCTCCGACATCAACTAATTATATATATTTTTATTAATTTGAGGGCGTTTAGCGATAACATCACCCAATGCTGTAGATGTAGACTTATTATTATTCTATATTTTTTTTAACGTCTGTATGAGCGATAAGGATGGGAGTTATTGGATATTTTGGCTACCGGTTATTAGTTGGGTATTTTGTTTCAATACCGCTAGTACCAACTGGTACCCAATAACGATACAATACTCTATACCTGTTCTGATTTCTACCCAATATATTTCTAACGATTTGGTTAGAAATACCATCTAACCGATTTGGTTAGAAATACCATCTAACCGATTTGGTTAGAAATACCAAATACTTGTTGCAGCTACATAACTTTACGGGTGAACGGTCCGCTAGTACCTATGCGTAGATGATAGTTAGGTAAGTATTGGTATTGAAGCGTTGGGTAGTTATGGCTCACGGTCGGTTAGGCGCGATGCTCGCTTTGCACAGTTATTCCCTAGCGGTATGCGGATTTTACAATAGCGTTAGATATTTTAGGACCATGCTAACAGGTACTGAGTTATTGAATACCGGACTCATCTCTACAAACTTCCCTTTATGAGTAGGATTTTTGCACCTAATTTGATATATCTACCTCCTGTTATTAAGGGTTCCGTACACGTCGGGCGAAAACGGGACAATATTAATATGCGTCCGTCCTTCAGCGGGCTGTATCTAATGAACCGTAAAAGGTATAAGTATAGTTGTCACAGAATGTGTAATTCACCCGCTATAGAATATAAAGTAGCACAAGACCTTCGAGATATAATGATCTATTGTACATTAATAAAGCTTTTTCATGAACATTTTGTACATTCTTATATTTTTCGGAAAAATACATGAGTGACAGTTTATTCCCTTTTTAGACATAAGGAAACGATCTCCATCGCGCCGCCGCCGCCGCCGCCGGCCGTCTCGAACTATGGCCTATTGGCGTTGTAGCCCCGTCGCGCGTAACATTGTATTATACATTATTACTGATTTGTACTCTCAAATAGACAAATATAAATAAATAAATACAAATCAATAATGCTGGACAATCCACACAGCATCAACTAGGTCGAAGCTGAGCAGAATTTGTGCTACGTTATCTTTAATCTTTACTCGTAGGTACGAATATTGTTACAAGATTTTATTTAATTTGCCCCGTTAAAGATTTTATAAAAGATGGCGCGATTCTCTTTTCTTTTTAGAATTCCATAGCTTATAAGGAAAAAAGGAATCCTTACGGACGGACAGACGGACAAGATAGTGTCCGTCTGTCCGACCGTCTATCGAGTTGAAATTAATATCAAATAGGTATTCAGTTCTATAACTTCTTGGAGTCGTGTTAAAAATCAAACGTTCATTTATTTTACTGTATAAAAAAAAAAAACCACCCGAAGTAGGTAAATAGATTTAAAATAAAATAAAATCAAATAATACTGAATACCTAGTAATTTGAATTCTCATTGTTGTACGTAATGATTTTATTGTCGTACCGTTTCACATAGTCACGCTGTCTACTCATAGTGATTTGTAAAATTCAGTAATCTATACTAATATTAAAGAGGAAAGATTCGATTGTTTGTTTGTTTGCATTGAACAGGCTCCGAAACTACTGAACCGATTTGAAAAATTCTTCACTGTTGGGAAGCTAAACTATCCCCGGGTGATATAGGCTATATTAGATTTTCAAAAACATTAGAGATCTTGATATTTGTGTTAAATACCCATGCGAATCCGGGGCGGCCGCTAGTAAAGAATATACATAGATCACACTAGTATAATAATAAATGCGAAAGTTTGGATGGTTGTCTACAAGTTTGTTATTTCTTCACGAGACTACTACCTACTATCGTATCGCGGTCTGAAATTTTGCTTACAGGTGCCATATGCCTGGAATAAGACCTATTTATAAACTAAATCTATAAACATTTCCATATAAAAACCGCGTGCGAGGCCGCGAGGAGAAACTAGTTACTTGGCGCAATGAATATTCAGGAATTTGAAGTCGGTTTAGCGTTTTTTAAAACAAGCCAAATAATTTTAAAGTGTTTTCGTCGATTTGTCCGTCAATTCTGGTCCGGTTTTAAGAAATTGATACCATAACTCTTTTAACGAGATATTAGTATTTGTCTCGCAAACTAAAAACATCGGAAATATTAACGATTTGAAGTAGATGTTTCGTTTTTTATAAACTATCATGGGTATAGTTCTGAATTCCACAGGAGTAATAATTTCCATGCAAAATGGAATTTTGTCGAGATGGGTTAGAGGATACCTTGTATTGAGCTCGGCGCTGAAGCAAACAATATATTACAGGTAGAGCTACATTTATAAACAACTAGCTGTTCCCCGCGGTGTCATCCGCGTTAAATTCTAATTTCCCATTTCTAGGGGGATAAATGGCATTTTCCCGTAAATCTCCCGTTGGAATATGTTGTTTTATCAGGACAAAAGCGTATGGTACTCTCCATCCTTTCAACAAACGCTATGCCAAAAATAAAAAATTGCTTAGTTAGGGCGTGGAGGAAGGACAAACAAACACAATTTCGCTCTGCCAATTATGGACGATTTTGAATATTCTTTCAATATTGTATAGAAAATGATCTCGAGGTGGTCCCATAAAAACATCCCCAGAAAATTTTATCCACAGGGAATCAGTATTTTCTGCAAAACTTCCCGCAAAACTTAAAATAAGTGTAAAAGTAAGGGAATTTGAAGTCTGTTTATCGTTTTTTAAAACAAGCCGAATTATTCCTTTAAATCTCCCATGGGAATTTAAGGACAAAAAGTAGCCTATTTTACTCTGGAAAAACAAATAAACAAACACACTTTCCCATTTATAATAATAGTTAGGATTAGGATTCAGTCGTAGACATACCTACTTAGCTTTTTATTATTGTTTATTAACTAGTTAATTCTAAGGTCACCAGTAATGTTAGTTTAGTTACGAACTTACATTTCAACAAGTCGGTACCTACTGGGTTTAACTTAAAAAATCCACTCGCGAAGGTAAGACGGATTTTGAGTTAGTTAAAGATATCTTGTTATTTATTATTCGAATCAGCGGTGTCTTCAAATTTTTACCAGTGCTTTTTTATAGTTGAAAAATATTATATATATGTAATATATAATAATAAAATAAAAAAAATACATAAAATATCACCGTCTAAACTCTGTGCCAAGATCCTTGATATTTTTAGTAAAAAGCTAAAGTAATGTTGGTGGAAAATATGTTGTTTGTCACTGCACTGGTATCAACCAAATAAATCGCCGAAATTCGAATCGATGTTACGTTTTGAAACCTTACTTTCATCATTTAATTCGTTTCTCGTCCGTTTTCCAATTCACATTTGAACCTTTTTCTCTGTGCGTGTGTGCAATTATGCGTTGTTGAAGTTTTTGTTTTTGTGATTACCTTGTCTTGTGTGTGTGCGTATTACCTACCTTTTTTCCAGTAATTTTTCAGTCAAAGTAAAGGCCTTTTCACACACTATTCGAAAAATGTACTTTATACGTCATGTAACCCGTAATGCCGAAAGCAAATGTTCATAGGTCTTTTGTCTGAAAAAGGTTTTGCCGAATTCAAACAAATCGAATGAGATCTCTAATCAAGGAGTCTCTGTACAATAAGATCTTCTTCAAAATTTGAACAGAAGGCGAAAAAACGAATGTCGCGTAACTACCTACTTCGATTTTGTTTTAATTTTCTCTCAATAAGTGTGAAAAGTTGAGTACCTACAATTCTGCTCGTGCATCAAACTGTCTTCGTGTTGGGCGGGACACACTCAGGAATCAATGCCGTCCGTGACGTAAGACACTGCCCTCGTTACATATTTACTATTTGTAGACTTAAACTTGATTAATTACCTATCTAGCTCCAATTAAAACATTAGTATTTAAATACTTAACCTTAACCTTGGTGGCGTAGCGGTTAAAGGTCCACCTTAGTCGCAGAAGCGTTGCGGCTTCCCCTGTGCTTTTTCGGATTAAAAGCCTATGTCCTTCCTCGTGATACCGTCTATCTCCCTGACGAAGAGGTTTTAAGATTTTTGTATTAACCTGACCAACATCGGCTATCGTACAATTTTTTTTTTCAAAATCGTAACCCTCGCTGAACGTTATATACATATTTGCATAGAGGACACCTTATACAAATAAAAAATGTCCTTTAACATAGTTTCCTTTAGCGTCAGATTCCGACTCATAGATGAAAATAACTAGAAACACAAATGAGGTTCGTAGTTAACCCGTTTATATCCGCAATGAACCATCGTGATAGTTAACCCAAATAACTATTTATGTATATATTTATACCTTGTCGAATCTGTTTGTTGCTGTTTATGACAAAATAAATGTATCTTTTTAAATAATTGAATAATGCTGGACAATTTCGAATCCCAAAGTAAGCTGAGCACAAGGCTTAGGATAATAATGTCAAACTAAAGACTTTGTAAAAAGGCTTAGGTATGTACTACAAAAAATAGAGGATAAAAAAGCTTGGGACGAGTTTTGCTCCAACTGGAAAACAAACAACCTAACAAAGTAAAGGTTTCTCGTTCGCTTCTTCAAGTGAACACTTTATTTCCTTGTTTTAGGTAAGTGCCTACTTATTTGATTTTTTTCTGAAGCGTCCAAGAGTCTTAGTAATGTTTTAATGGAAAAAAAACTACTTTGATATTAATTTAATTAGCTTGAAAAACACCGAAACCCGTAACCAAGAACCAGATATTTTAATTACTGAAGCCCGGAACAAATTTTTCAGGACATTTATTTTATTAACGTAGGCAATAAATACTAGCTAAATGAAATGGTGTCGTAGGTCACTGTAACCTGGCGCGATCCTCTTTTGTTTATCGTAGACTGGAGGTCTACTTTCATTACAAAAGTGTTTGTTTCGTTCGATCGCTACTCTAATCAAACGAAAACGTAAATTCCGTATGGTATTAAGCTGCTTTTTGACTTTGGAATGATGATAGGTAGTATATTTTTCGTTCGTATGGACATAAAAATGTTGGTTCTTACAAATATGTAAAAATGTATACTGACTCATAAAATTCGTCCGAAAACGGCTTTTTCGTAAGTACCTAAGCGCGAGCGTAGCACATGTTGAGTTTTGCGTCCGTATACTTCGCAACTGCGGATGACAAGTACCAGAGTAGGACATGACCTACAGTGTCAACATATTTGTGACGTCAGTCGTAGTTAATTGTATGAAAAACAAAAGACAATCGCGCCAGCCAGCTCTTAAAAATTGACCTATACTAGCAATACTATATTTGGTACTTATAACATTTGTCTCACGGTTGAAATCGAACTCGCAACCCGTGCAACACAAAAGTATTGTGTCTTGTGATCATATCTTCATCCGGTGTTCTGTCTTCGCAGTTCCTCTAACGATGGCCGCTATAGACCCAGCTCTAGCATTGGAGATAGCAGCGGTGTCCCGCCAACGAGCGCTGCAGGAGTCAGCGGCAGGCCAGCCATCGGAGACGAGGCAGTTCTATCAGGGGGGCACAGGCCTAGTCACTGGGGGCTCCGGATTCATGGGGAAGCAGCTGGTGGAGAAACTATTCAGGTGGGTTTGGTAGAAGCGTGGTAGGGTCAGAAAGTGACATGGCGTCTTGGAAAATGTCAAGGAATAATTTGATTGTTTTGACAAAACTAAAACCGACTACAAACTACAAAGAAAATTTATGGGCAATTGCGTGCGCTTCTATAATAAGCTTCCATCTGAAGCAACTGAACTCCCTATTCGTAAATTTAAACAGTACATTAAACAAAATCTTATCAGGAAGGCCTTTTACTCCATAGATGGTTACATCAATGATGTTAATGCTTGGCCAGATGTCGCTCCGTTCCGCACTGACAGTAGTATGTAAGAAATTCAATGTTCTGTTTAGCTTTATAGAAATATTGACATGTATCTAAATCGCATTAAATTTATATTTAGATAGGCAAAATAACCATGTATTAGACACATAAGTGATATTATAATGTGCTAGTGGTTTCTTTTTCACTTCTTCCACTAGTGGACAAAAAATTGAAGTGAAGAGAATATCAATACCTTATTTCTTATTTGATAATAATAACTATGTTTATAGTATAAAATTTGACTTGTCTAAGTGCTTATTTTGTAAGAATAAAGAAATAAAGTTCAAGATTATATGTATATATATTCAAGTTAAGATTCTGATTCTGAAATAACAATCAAATAATATATACAAATTAAACTAGTATTTACAATTGAGGTAATTGCAGACTGTTGCAAACAATCTACAGGTAGCTCAACTGGTCCATATCAATACCGGTCAGGAACGTCCCCGTGACACTGGCTGGATTGTCTCGCTCTCTAATATTTACGTTGTTGTTTTAATTTATTTATATTAATTTCAAATTATAATTACCGGAATGTGACGTCAAAAATTTGCATTTGTCTCGGGTCTCTTTTGGCGTCCAATTGGGCTGCTGTCTTACTGTTTCGACATTAAACTTTATTCGGGAAATTAATAGACATAGAATCTATCTTTATTGTGTTGTATAACATGAAAACTCACTTATTGCCACACAAAATGAGGCCAACACGTAATGTAGACCGAGAAACAGAATTAGAACCCTAATTCTGATTTACTATAGATGAAATTAAAGCTGAAGACGTTATGGCACTCATTATTAAAGGATGCCCAGCCGATGCCCAACAGTGGACTAGTCGCTAATGATGATGATGAGACTTGTTTTTGCCTTGAGTTCCAAAACTGTCTGTCTCAGCATAAGTGGAATGTAAATACGTTACAACCAACGCTGGTCTTCAGACGGAGCCGTTCGGTGACGTCACGGAAGAAAACATGTACGATGACCATGACGCGTGGATATCACAGCAAATATAGTACAGTCGGCGTCAGAAAGATCTACTTGTCTATTTAAATGTATTCGTGACTGACTCATTTTTGCCATTATCGATTCATTTTACTTACGAATAAATGTTGGAAAATCCACACAGCATCATCTAGCCCCAAGCTCACAGCTTGTGTTATGGCTACTATGGGTACTATGCTTGTGTGGTGGGATAATTGATATTCCTGTTAAAATAGATAACATAGATAGATATTTTTTATTATGTATAGAACATACCCAGAACCCCCAGAACAAATATTTGCACATGAGGTTAAAGAAGCTTTATTTCTCATAAAAACTTTATAAGTTCATTTACAATTACGATAAGTAATTCGTAAATAATGTTTAAATTACCTATAGGACTTACTTGTACATAGTTGTATGTAATCTAAGTTCCTATATAATAGTGCTATTTAACATAATTTAGGATAGATAGGTACAAAAGAAATGTTATTACAAGTCAACAAAAATCAAAAATAAACAGGGTAGATTGAAAAACTATTAGCAGTATGACTCCGAAGAAGTGTTATTATGGTGTATGGTACAAGAAATGAGAGGCAAGGAAAAGAATTAAGTAATTACACAGTTCGCTATTTATCTATGTTGCTTACATATTTCAGTAAGCATTTTTAAATATTTTCATATTTTCACATTCTTTCACATCGTTAGGTAAATTGTTATAAAAACGGGCTCCCTCCGATATTATTGTTCTTTTACCATAATACCACATCGTACAAACATTTGCCCCGAGGTAGGAATCGAACCCGTAACCTCCTGTCGCAGGCGGACCTTCTCCCACCGCGCTACATCGGTGGTCAATTAGTTATTAATGATCGAAATGGGGCTTCGATTCGTGGCGTCGTCGCTCGCGTCGTTTGGGGGAGGCCTATGTTCAGCAGTGGACGTATACGGGCTGATAATGATGATTGAAATGGTTCCATTTCCATCATCAGCGGAGAAAACCGTGTGAGTGATATATTCTGTTCTGAATACTTAGAGCTGAGCTGAGCTTAGCTAAGTAATAAAAATATACAACTTGCAACGTTTTGCAAGTTTGAATTATGGAGGATGAAAAATTATAAATTCTAGGTCTAGGATCAAGAATTTTATGGACTCAGCCTTTCAGTTTTACGCATGTCCATTTTTATTAATGTCATCATCATCATCATCAGTCCGTACACGTCCACTGCTGAACATAGGCCTCCCCCAAACGACGCCACGAATAGTGGTCCTGAGCCGCCTCCATCCAACGACTCCCTGCGACCGCTACGATGTCGTCGGTCCATCGAGTGGGAGGTCTTCCCACACTCCGTTTCGCATTGCATCACGGTCGCCACTCGAGAACCTTTACTCCCCAGCGGTTATCGGTTCTACGAGCTATATGGCCTGCCCATCGCCATTTCAGCCTGCTGATTCTGAGAGCTATGTCGGTAACTTTGGTTCTTCTACGAATTTCCGTATTCCGGACCCTATCGCGTAGAGAAACTCCGAGCATAGCTCTCTCCATAGCTCGCTGGGTGACTTTGAGCTTATGCACAAGACCTATAGTGAGCGACCACGTCTCGGATCCGTAAGTCATCACTGGTAGCACACATTGGTTAAAGACTTTAGTCTTGAGGCTCTGCGGTATCTGTGACGAGAAGATATTGCGCAGTTTCCCGAACGCTGCCCATCCGAGTTGGATTCGTCGGCTGACCTCTTTATCGAAGTTGGATTTACCTAGTTGGACCATTTGGCCTAGGTAGACATAATGATCAACAACTTCGATAACATCGTTCCCCAAATTGACCGGTAAGGGTGCGACATGGGCATTAGACATGATATTTGTCTTACCCATGTTCATTTTAAGACCCACTTGGCGGGAAACGATGTTGAGGTCTCTGAGCATCCTGCTAAGGTCTTCCAGTGATTCTGCCATAATGACTATATCGTCGGCAAACCGAAGGTGAGTGATGTAATCGCCATTGATATTGATGCCATATCCGTCCCAGTCCACAAGCTTAAAAAATATCCTCCAATGCAGAGGTGAACAGTTTCGGAGAAATGACGTCTTCCTGTCTCACCCCTTTTTGCAGTGGGATCGGATTTGTGGTTTGATCCTGGAGACGAATTGACATAGTGGCCTTGCTGTACAAACACTTCAACACTTGGATATACCGGTAGTCGATTTGGCACCGCTGGAGAGACTGCAGGACTGCCCAGGTTTCGACTGAATCAAAGGCTTTCTCATAGTCCACAAACGCTAGACATAACGGCCGGTTATACTATTCTGTTTTCTGTATAATCTGCCGGAGCGTATGTATGTGGTCTACGGTACTAAAGCCTTTTCGGAACCCGGCTTGTTCGGGCGGCTGGAAGTCGTCAAACCTTCGAGCGAGACGGTTGGTGATTACTCTCTTTTATTAATGTGCAATTGCAGATTTGTAATAGTGTGCATGACTAGGGAAGTGCCTTTGCTGCCGAGCCGAACTGGCTTCGGCCCAAACTGGTCCGAATCAGGATAATACACTTGAATGACGATTTCATTCCTGATTCGTCCCATATTTAACAAGCACGTTTTAGTGACACATAACCTGATGCTGATTTTGGCCATGTGCGTGTCGGAATCGCGAACCGAGTATGCCACACTAATTCAATGTACATGGTTCTACCAATCGAAAACGAGTTTCGAAAAACTATTCACATTTTATAGAAAAGCTACGCACTTTTTTAGGGTTCAGTACACAAAAGATACCAACGGGACCCTAGTACTAGCCCTCCGCTGTCTGTCTGTCTGTCCATCTACCGGGCTTTATTTTATCTCATGATTCGTAAAAGGTAGACACTTGCATTTTTCAGTATATATTTCATTTGCCGCTATAATAACATACTATCAAAATAAATATTAAAATGAATGAGGGCTCCACAAAAAACATGTTTTTAGGCCATATTTTTGCTCCACTCACGCGATGCAAAAATCTAAAAAAAGGGCTAGTGTTCGCTTCGCTTTCCATTGCCTTAGTTTCTTGGTGATTTTGGGCAAGTGCCGCTATAAAACCTGAATTTTTTGCTCATCCTTCCTATTCCTGCGTGTATAGTCTAGAGCGCTAATTGACACTTTGAACTTATAGTCACGGGTGTGAAACATCCTTCATTCAGCGAGTCTAATCGATAAGCTATAAGGACTTATTTTGCGTAAATTTTTAATTGTTTATATCTTGTTTTTGCCCAAAATTTTACATCGGTGTCGATGTCATTTTGTAAGACTAAGAATATAATTTTGCACAATTTATAAAAAATAGGGGCAATAAATCAGATAACACATTACAATATTATTATATAGCTAAATGCGCGCGGCTTTGCCCGCATGGTTGATTTAACATTGTTGTTTTTTGTAAATAATGTTTATATTAGTGGCATTGGCATTTTGATTGATGTATACATAGATATTTATTTACTGTTAATTTTAAGGATATTGTATCGTTTGTGCCTTAATAAAAGAAAAATATAAACAAAGTAAATTCCTACGAAAAATTTATATTTTAACTAAAATCAAATTTCCTAACTTTTGGAACGAAAACTTCCGGAAAAACCGTGTGAAAATAATTCCAGGTTATTAAAGTTATTATCTTGTGTATTTCTTTTTTCCTCGTACTTTCAGTTATATAAACTAGTTAAATAAATCCTACGGAAACAATAATGATAAATCAATACTACATGCTTGAGAAGAGTGTGAAAGGCAGTATGAATCAATGACGAATCAGGAATGAAATCAGCAATCAATTTTATTTTCCTGATTCGGGTCAGTTTTGGCCGAAACTAGTGGGACGAATGCGGAATAACCCGAAAACTAAATTTGATGATAAGCACATCACTAGCACAGACGAAATTTATATCTGCTAATTATTCATGGTTTTGGACATTATTTGTATCCTAGATTCATAGGAACACATGAACTAGATTGTTAAAATGTTGTTACTACAGATTTCTAGTAACAAACATAATTACTTTAACTTTTATACTGAGGGAAATACTTACGCATGTAATGACAAATCCGGGAATTTTACTCCACCTTTTGTCCTTCTTGAAGGACTGTACACAGCGGAAACCGACATATTTTCACTTTTTCAACAAAGTTTTAGGTAAAACGCAGTAATTTCATAGAATTTCAATAAAGTTCATCATTCTTACCACAACTTTGAACTAACTAGTCAGTTCCAAGGTGACACGATTGACACAGACAGTGCAGTATAGCTATACGTACACCAACTATCTCTTTTACTCATAGCTTGACTCCGAGGGATACAAAGATACATGACAACTATGGTGATACATAAAAAGACCGGAAATGACTTATGCTACCTCTACCTACTTATTTCTCTATGTTCTACGTACACTATACGATTAGGTCTCTCCGAAGCTGACTGTACCTGGCGATTATTTGCATTTGTTTTTCCTGACTATTCGACAGGAGTAGATATCTAAACACTTCTTAGGTACAACAACTAGCAAGGTCAAGATAGATCTCATAGGTACAGTGAACGTCAAATTGATTTGAGCGTCTAGAGTCAAAATGATCTGAAAAAAAACATAGAAGCAGTTCGAATCATATTGTAAGCACCCAAGGTGTCAAAATATCTTACTACTCATTGTTTCAAATTTATATGAGCAGGTAGGGTGTTCAAAATTATCTTAGCAAACAAAGCTCTCAAAGATGATATTTCTAGTATCTATGACATTTCAAGTATTCACTCAACAGAGTTAGTTTAATCCTGTCGGGTTTAGAGAATGGTAAAATGTAAAACCTAAAATAAGTTTTGTATAAATAAATAACTACAAAATACAAATACAGCATACTACCTTTGAGAGCTTTGTTTGTTAAGATAATTTTGAACACCCAGACTGCTCATAAGTATAAATATGAAACAATGAGTAGTAATATATTTTGAACAGTTTGGGTGCTTACAACAATACATTTTGACTAATCTAAATGCTCATATTAATTTGTCACTGACTGTACCTACCTAAATTAGTTTAAAAAACTTTGTAAGCGTGTTTTTCCTGTATGGTTTTTCTTTACGGATGTATTTGATTGGCAGGTCATGTAAATTGGCAAAGCTGTACATCCTCATACGGCCGAAAAAGGGGAAGAGTGTGCAAGAACGACTCAACGTTATTTTTGAGGATGCAGTAAGTATAACAACGTCTTGTAGTTCAGTTTCAGTTAAAAGTACATTATTTTACAAGCCTTGCAATGTATGTTTGTTCGGGTAGAATCTTGCAACTCAATTTTAGACGAGTGATCCTCAACCGATTGAGCTGAAATTTGGCATACTTATGTAAGTTCGGTGACAATGCAATGTCATGGTACCATCGAGCTGGTCTGATGATGGAAAGGGTTCGTTGGATTTGTCTTCCCAGGCACTTTGGTCCTAGATGATATAAAAGCTGTTATAGAAGCAAGGATAATGTTATATATAGCCTTTTCAAAAGTAATCGTCTTTTTACCTAGTTGAGTTCTAATCGTAGGCAAAACAAGATGACCATCGTCCGTCTACTGTATTTACCGTATAATTAGCTCTTTTTGATGAATGTTATATTTGTATGAATGGTTTTTTTAAGATTCTACGAGTTATATTAGTTCTTAATCTACTGTAGGTACGTACTTACCTAAGTAGGTGAATGCGATATGAGATTCAACTAGGGGAACATACCAGAGGAAGGGCAGCAGCTTTCTACAGTGTATAACTCAACACCTTCACTGCGATCACCGACTACCGATCGACTTCAGATTTCAATAACTTTATTTCTTTAGGCTTACAAAATAAGCACTTAGACAAGTCAAATTATATATCATAAATAGACAGTTTTATAGTATACCTAATTTCCTATTATCAAATAAAAAATATATTGTTATTGATTTCCTCTTCACTTCAATATTTTGTCCACAAGTGGAAAAAGTGAAAAAGAAACCACTAGTAAGTACATCATTTATGCAAACATTATATGTAAACAGGTATCTGTTATACCTGTGTTATTTCAGACCTAGAACTACATCTATGCAAAACTTCACCTTGATCCGTTCAGAAGTTTAAGGATGAAGTAACAGCAATCACCCATCTAGACATCCATATAAACTTTTAATGTGATGTTGTATCCCAGGTGTTCGAACCACTCCGCAAGCAGCAGCCAGCCTTCCAGCAGCACATAGTGGCTGTAGAAGGAGACGCCGCCGAGCTCCGGCTGGGGATCAGCGACCAGGACTGGGAGACCATGATCAGAGAGGTAGCTCAAATCCTACTTTATAATCAACGATTTTGATATATTTTTCAACACTTTTGTTCTGCTTAAGCGCATTATTATGTAAACATTTCTTTGCAAATCGTTTTAACTTAAAAATATTGATCGTCTACTTGCTGTTAATCTTTTATAAATCGCTGTTTTGTTTATCACAGTCTTTCACAGTAACTTCCGATATTTAGTTAGTGTTCATGGCGCATGCAACTGAGAACCGAAATATTTGAAAACACAAAACATCACAAAGGTTTGAGGAAGTTTAGTTTGTTGCGAGGTGCGCGTTGAAGTCTTTTGTATCGTGCACGGGTGTGGCGTACAAAAAGAAAGGGCAAGAAATAAAAAGAAAGTTTGAGGGGAAAGAGGGGGAACTAACCCATACTTCAAAGTAGAGAAATAATTTAGAAAATTGTTCCGTAATTGACTGCAAAATCTACGAACACACATAAAAAAGCATACAGACGAACATAGAACCTCCTCCTTTCTCGAAGTCAGTTACAAATTCGAAAAATATATTTAACTAGCTGCTGCCCGCGACTTCGCTCGCGTTTTATTCAGTTTATATTAGTTTACAAATTATACCCATACCAAATTTCAGCCCAATCAGTTCGGTAGTTTTTACGTGAAAGAGGAACAAGCATCCATACATCCATACTCACAAACTTTGACATTTATAATATTAGCAGTATTTTCCTATTCGTATACTTGCGTTTATGCGCTTGATTGCACTGAAATTATATTCTTGACGAATCACACATAGATTCGTTTTTGACTTTAAAATCTGGAAATCGATAAATGACACTAAACAAAACAAATAACAAACAAAAGTATTTATTTTCCGAAAAATAGGACACCAATTATAAACTTACTTTCGATCGTTATGTACATATCTATGTTATTTACAGATCTGTTATAAAAGTAAGTTGGAATCCTCGCTCTAACTAAGAAAATCTTGTATCATGCGAGGGATTCCAGCTTCGACTTATTTACAAGTTATTAGTGTTATTATTAAAGATTAACCAACCTTTGGTGTAGTTCTATCCAAATTGAATATCGTTTATTCGTCCGAATATATTTGAAAACATATGTAGTATACGTGTTAGGTATCGCCAATCTACCACTAAAGTTGAAAGCAGAATATCTGCAATAATTTTTATGTGCGGGTACTCCTCCGTCCGGCTGCTTGCATTGATTGTCATTTAGTTGAAAGCCTCTAAAATCTTAATATTTCACATAAACAGGGGGTTTTAGGGCTGGAAGGGGAATATATATTTGGACGAATGAACTCATACAATTTGGATAGAACTACACCAAGGTTAGTTTAATCTCTAATTGTATTTCGTTCATTCGTCCTTCTATATTTGAAAACATATGTAGATTTTGAAAGTTGTGAAATATTAAAACTCGTGATGAATTATATTGATCACCAAACAAAACAAATAGTTATTTCCCTCTTAATCATAACTAAGAAATTTAGTTAATGTTTCATCTACGTCAGTATTTTTAGAATTGACAAATCTCTGTGATGAAATCTGGAGAAACCATTTAAATTGCTCCACACGGTGGTGTTACAAAGTTACTCTGTCAATGCTGACCAGCTATAATCGCGGTCGAAGTGGCGGCGTGTCTGATAAAATAAGCTGAGAATATAATGTTATTTTTGTATCCAATTTATGAAATTCTTAAGTTGTTACTACTAAACAGATTAGCTTCATTGTTACTATTTATTTAGTTATGATATCGTCCTTTCAATTTAGGCAGGCTCCTCAAGAGCCTGCTCACGGCAGGTTTCTAAGCGATTTTTGTAACATGGGATAACTATGGATATCTCCAATCCATAGTTGAGCTGGTCCTGGAAGCGAGATTTTAAATAGATCTTGTTTATTTAATTTGTTTGGCTTGCCGTAGGCAAATACATTGTCTAATTTTATTTTATTTATTGTCTGTAAGTTGGGTATTTTGTTTCAATACCGCTAGTACCAACTGGTACCCAATACCGTTAACAATACTCTATACCTGTCCTGATTTCTACCCAATATATTTCTAACCAATTTGGTTAGAAATACCAAATACTGGTTGCAGCTACATAACTTTACGGGTGAACGGTCCGCTAGTACCTATGCGTACATGATAGTTAGGTAAGTATAGGTATTGAAGCGTTGGGTAGTTATGGCTCACGGTCGGTTAGGCGCGATGCTCGCTTTGCACAGTTATTCCCTAGCGGTATGCGGATTTTACAATAGCGTTAGATATTTTAGGACCATACTAACAGGTACTGAGTTAGTTATTGAATACCGGATTCATCTCTAGCAGTTACCGACATTAGTATGTTTACTTATGATTAAATATTCAATTGTATATTGTGATAAGGGAACCTTTTAGACGAAATTTCTAAATTAAATTATTTATTCCGAAGTCTATAGAAGCCTTTGAATAGCCGAGTAATATGGTCATCAGAACCTACCCTTGATCAAAGAGTGACCAGAACGTTAACTGTACAGAGAACCGTTCTTAAATAATTCTGTTAGGAAATAAATAACCATAGGAGTTGACGATTAGTACACATCAAAAACCATGTTATTTCAAAAAAATACTTATCCTCTAATAGCGACATCATACGGCTTAATTGAATTTTCACACATTGAAGCAATGTAGCGAAGACGGTGGCACGCTTCTTTTTAGTTATGCCGTCTTGTTATCTTGCCCCTTGCCCACAATGAACGTCAGCCCCGGGCATCTCGTGCCCCGGGTGACTGTTGCTAACAGACTACAATTCGTCATTGCTCGTTGGGACTTAAATTGTATTGTATCAAAACAGAAAAGTCGTGAAATAGGGGAAACCAGGGTTGCATGGGCCAGATAAGAACCATAAATATTGGTTTGTTCGTAATATGTTATCAAAATTTGTCAGTCGGTTATAATTTCAAAATGTATAGAAATTGATATATAAAATTTATATTCCATCCCCAAGGCATTTACAGTGAATTCTCCTAGATCTAAAATCCATGAGACACTTCTTCATACTATTTCAGGCCGTGTTCGGCAGAGAGCTTTAAAATGTTTGTCATAGGCATGTTTTTAAACACCCATTTAGTGTCATGATGAACTCTCCGTGACTCCCCAATTTGGTATTTCGTTATCTTCAGAACTAGTACTAAGTACGACTAACTAGAAATAAGTACGAATATTTTCACACCATTATTGCCATAAAGATGTCACATCAGTTACATCAGTTAGTCAATCTTTTAGATTTTCGGCAAAGATCTGCAGGTCTTATAAAATTGCTATAAGTTCCACGTAACGTATTTTTCTGATTCTGAGATTGACCACTCCAGTGAACACCAACAGTCGCCTGACCACATACCACCCCCTAACCTTTTTTTGCTAACATAAGACAAAACTTCAGGCAAGACGTATCTTCCTTGATCAGGTTGACTGCGTTATCATTGGGTCTCCTTGTCCACAAACAACTTCCTAATAAAAATCGTTAAGTGGTAAAGACATGATACTATCATAGCGGAGCTTAGTGGGTCTAGCGACCGACGCAACGCAAGGTCAGGGGCGGCTGCAAGCGCGGGGCGGCTGCCAGTGCCAGCGCGGGCGGTAGTAGCCTTCTGGGCGGCTGCTGATGCAGCCTGACAGACTGACTTGGCTAGCTTGTCTCTGTAATCTCATAATTTATTTATTTATTTTATTTAGATACAAAATCATTACATGTTTCTTCCCCATTATATGTGTTTTCCTCTATGGACCCGAAATCCTAGACATATTAGGAGTCTTAGACACAAACTTCCCAAGTTATCAGTCATGTCATATTTCCAGGTGAACGTGATCTACCACATGGCTGCCACGACCAGATTCGATGAGGTCTTGAAGACAGCGACGTTCATCAACGTACGCGGGACGAGAGAAGTCATAGAATTCGCCAAGTCTTGTGTTAATCTCAAGTTAGTTGCAGTAAAATCTTTATCTAAACTTAGTCCCTACTTATACACTACCCAAAATCGATGTAGAATGTTTGTAAACAAACAACGACACAAAAAAAAACTAAAATTCACTTGCTGCACACTGCGGCCTCGAGTTTCAGATACCTATGTATGTATAAGCAAGCAAAAGGATCTCAAATCGACACGTAAAAATTACGTAGGTATAAAACGACGCGGCAACAGAGTGAATTTTAGGTTAAATATGGGTTTATTTAAAAACATTCCACATTAAATTTGGCTTATGTATAAGTAGGTACCTAAATATGAGAAAAAACTTAGTTATATTGAAAAGAAAACTGCTTTCAATTTTGTTATCCCAGGCCTTTTAGAATAGATACATCATTTTTCCTTCTGTCGTAAAACGAATCTGTATAAAACTTTTGAAACTATCATGGTTATTTACAACACTAAAGTTAACGGGATATTTACCATGATTTGAGTTTTGAGTTCTCCAATATTTCGGCACAGTTACATGCGCCATGATCACGGAACAACTAAAGTCACTGCGAGTTAGTTTTTATTGGCAGATATATCGATCTACCCTCTTTCTTTGTCTTTTGCTACGAATATTAACACTACCACCGGTTTCATTATCGAACTCAACTCGATCGCGACACACAATACTGACGGTATCTGGACGCGGCCTGGTTGATACATCACTTTTTCGTTTTTTGCACATTCTCACCACCGGGCTCCAGGTTCCGGATAGTTGGAAACCTTCCTCTCGGTTGAAGTTCCTGTGTTTGGTAATCTCAATGGCCTCCTGGCGAAATATTGGAGAACTCAAAACTCAAATCATGGTAAATATCCCGTTAACTTTAGTGTAACGAATCTGTAGTTATCAGAATGTGTCCTTAACAGAATCTGACTTAAACCCAATTCCCTAAAATCACACCTATTAATATTATAAAAGCGAAATTAATTCTGTCCACCTTTTCACGCCTTAACAGCTGATCCGATCCTAATGAAATTTGACAAGGAAGTATAGTATATGTGTAAGCATAGTGTACTGTAATGTGGGTCAGTATTTAAACCGAACAAGGGAGATAAAAAACTGACTAATAATCGTGTTTCCCAGATCATTCGTCCACGTATCATCAGCGTACGCACACGCTATGAAGCACCTGATAAGGGCGGACGTACACGAGACCTTCTACGGGAGCGCCATCGCTCCACACACACTCATAGAGATGGCTGAGAGCATGGACGAACAGAGGTTTAATAGTCTTACAGAGCCGTAAGTTATTCTTATCTTTGCATTTCTTACTTTTAGTCATATTTTTGCAATGCGTATGCGTAATAATTTCTACACACTTACGACCTTATGCATAATAAATCGCTATCGTAGGTTTAGTATTGACTTACTTAAACTGTTCGCTAAGATAAACCAATGATTGCTTACATCGCGAACCACTAAAGGCTCACTAGTGCATTGTTAACAAAAAACATTATTCATAATAGTTTGTTAACGTTTGCGGACTTTCCAGACTATATACCCCCTTATTCATAATGGTCTACTAATTTAAAACAGCTGCTAAGCAGTGTTATTTCTCACTCTGACTTATGTCAATAGAAGAAGACAGAGTGAGAATTAGCAATGCTTTAAGTTAGCAGACTATTATGAATAAGGGGGCCCTACTTTACGTGTTCTAGAGTGTGAAAAAATGTCCGAAATCAATCAGCTGTTTGTTATTCCACTCCAAATAGTAAACAATTCAACTTCTTTTTTAATGATGCCGATTGCTTTTCTTTCGCTAGGACTCTGCCAGTGTCAGTATAAAGTTTCATAAACTTCAAAATAATATCATCGGTTCTGCCAAAGAGGTAGTATGTATAAGTAGGCTGCTTGACTTAGGCGTAGATGGAGGATTTATGCTTACTACTATGCTCAGTCTACGATCTTAGGGCCCGTTTAGACATGTGGAAATCGCGCGGTTTGTATCCCGGCTTGACTAGCCGCGCGGTTACGTCTGAACGATTAAAAAATACTAGTATAAATAAGACCCGCGCGGTTCCCACGCGATTTTGAAACGGCGCGGTTCCCGCCGTGTCTGAACTAGCTGTTACGGTTCTGCAGATTTGACGGATAGTTTGAGAACGATTCTTTTTGATTGACGTATTTTGCGCTTAGTAGCGCGCCCATGCATATTTGTTGTCGATGAGATCCTAGTATCTCAGGATCGCAAGTATTGAAATAGAAGAATAACATGATATATTCCTTCTATATTATATTATAGAAGGATGACATGATATTATCATACGAGTAATACCTACCCTGGTATTACTCTTATGATAATATCATTTCATCCTCAGTTCGTCGTTAAATTAGAGTGTTATCGGCAGTCAAAATTAAAAAGCTCCAAACAGTAGAGACGTGTTGACAGGGGCCGCCTCGGGTACCCAGCTCCGAGGGGTGCCATGCTGGCACTTCTTGGGGTGCCCTGGCACTCCAAACCCGAAGGGGTGACAACGGAAGCTCACAAGCACAGCCAGATCATAAAAAGTGGGTAGAAATCCGCCCCATTTACTAACCCACGCTACGCCGCCACTGGCTCCGAACCGAACCAGCACACTGTTCGAGAAATTACGTCGTGGTAACTTGAAACGAATGCTTGTGCCATGATTAGATTCCATAGCTGAACCATACAAAATCATTTACAATAGGTAAAATACAGAGTTAATCAAACTATCTTTCAACTATGCATAAATAAAGTGATATACAGTCGATAAGAGTTTTGGTCCGAAGAAATCCGCAGAATTACGGTCCGCTTAAGGTCCGCATGGGTATAAAAAAGTCCAAAACAGACCAAAAAGATCCGCACCGACAACGCTGCTAGTTAGTATTGACAGACGAATATCGCGAGGCGCTTACATTTTCAATATTATCGCGTACCATATCGCGGATCGCAAGATTTCTAGATAATATCACGATACTGCGATACGGCTTATTATACTATCAATATTATCATGACACGCCGATATTATTGGACGTGTAATATACCAATGAGGTTTGCCTGTCTATGGTTTGCATTTTGAGCATAGACTTCCCATATTTCTGTGGTCTATGCTTACCTATTTTAGTAAGCGACAGTTTAGCAGACTATTATGAATAGAAAAAGATAGCAATCGTTGGCTTACCTTAGCGAACATTTTAACTAACTCACTGCTAAACCTGTCATAGTGATTCAGACACAGTGATTCGGACAGACAGACAGCGGAGGCTTAGTAATAGAGTACCGTTTCACCCGTCGGGTTAAAAACCCTAAAAATAAAAAAAAATATACATAAAATATAAAAAAATCAATTAATGGTCCTACTAATATTATGTAGGCGAAAGTTTGTGTCGTTGTGCCGTGTCTTTGTGAAAATGTTTGGCCGAAGATAACGCCAAAACAAGTGAATAGATCGGGTGGGATGTCGCACATGTAAAGATTGTGTTGCGCTCGCGAAGCCGCGGGCAGAAGTTACTAAACATTTGTAAATGCAATAATATTTATTATTATAGGAGGTAAATTTATATTCCGATATACTCAAGGGTACAAAACAACACAACAGAACATGTTGAAATCGGCAATATGAACGGTCGCTAAGCTCGCTCTAGCTCACGTAAAGAAGGGATCTGGGTTTGCTAACCAGCTGCTAACTCGCCGCAAACGATTGCATTATGAATAACGTTTTTTGATAACAATGCTCTAATCGGCCTCTAGTGGGCCGCTAAATCATTATGCATAAGGCCGTTAATCTACAATACAATACAAAAAATCGTTATTGTGCACTAGAAAAACAACATTACAGAGAGATGTTACGTAAGACAAGTATAATGGGCGGTCTTATCGCTTAGAAGTGATCCCTTCCAGGCAACCTTTGGATGGAAAGAATTAATTAATCTAGTGGTACAACAAGGTATACAATCTAAGTTCAGATATGTTATTAATCCTTGACATATAAATCTCTGTTTAGGCATCGACAGACACCCAAATGAAACTCCCGAAATGTATAAATAACTTGTATTGAAAGAATTACAGTGTTTTGGGATAAAGATTCAGGATGGACAATCGTTTAGCTTCGCGAGTCAGAATCGAATGATGAACTGTCAAATCTAACCAACTTGCTTAGATTAGCCTGCTGTGAATCTAATAACATGCGGATTTGCTCTTTAATTTTAGTCAGGCGTAAACATCCTCCCCGCGTTGAAAAATCTGTTTTCAACTTTCAAGTTCTTCAGCAGTTGGAAGTGGGCACAGGCGAACCAAGGGACGGCGCGTGCATCCTCCTCTTGTTGTTACATCAGCAACTCGTGCTATATTGTCAGCAGGACCATAAAATAACTTGGAGATACGTCCGAGTTTCCAGCAAAGCGGCGGGGCGTCATCTTCTTGAATAAGTACCAAGTCTCCAATCTTTGGGTTTGAAGAATTGGTTTTCCATTTATGGCGTTGCTGCAGTTCGGTAATATACTCTCTTTGCCATCGGCGCCAAAAGTGTTGGTGAATTTGCTGCAGTCTTTCATAACGATTCAGATTGTTAGGATTGCAATCTTCCAAAGTAGACGAAGGTAGCGTAGTGAGAGCCCGACCAATGAGAAAATTCCCAGGAGTAAGGCATAGGAAGTCATCAGGAGAGGACGATAAGGGACAGAGTGGACGACTGTTCAATACGGCCTCTACTTGTGCGAAAAGAGTAGAAAGCTCTTCAAACGTTAGGTGTGAATTACCCATAACGCGTTTTAAATGAAATTTAGCGGATTTTATACCGGCTTCAAAGATGCCGCCAAAATGAGGTGCGTAAGGCGGAGAAAATAAAAATTTAATTCCTTCTTCGCTTGCGAAATCAGATAAAGAAGGTGCGTTGGATTTTAAAAATTGATTGATTTCTTTAGCAGCCGCAACAAAATTACGGCCGTTATCACAAAAAATTTCGGCTGGCTTGCCTCTTCGTGACACAAAGCGGCGAAACGTCATAACAAAGGCATCTTTTGAAAGATCACTAACTAATTCAAGATGCACGCATTTGTAGCGTAAACAAACGAAAATACAAAGATAGCATTTTAAAAGCGTAGCACCTCGTCCCTTTTTATTGACAATTAAAAAGGGACCTCCAAAGTCGAGGCCTACGGCTTGAAATGGAAAGCTCGGCGTAATACGCTGAGACGGTAAGTTGCCTAGCATAGGTTTCATGGTTTTACCCTGTAGCCGTCTACATTTAAAACAATTACGGACAGTACTTCGTGCTAAGTACCTTCCGTTCACTGGCCACACATACTCACGAACAATAGCTAAAAGCAGCTGTGGGCCGGCGTGTAGATTGCGTTTATGTTCAAGCTCAAATAAAATCTTAGTAAAATGATGCGTCGCATGTAACAAAATAGGATGTTTTTTGTCAAAGTTATAATCAGAAGCCTGAATGCGGCCTCCTACACGTATAACACCACCGTTATCGAAAAACGGAGACAATGATAAAATAGGAGATTTAGGGCTTAACGATTTCTTATTTAATAGTAAGTTAAATTCAACTGAAAACGATTCACGTTGAGCAAGGCGACATAAATGTATGAATGACGCATCAAGCTCGTCAACTGATAACGAGCGAGTTCTTTTGTTCTGCGAGTATCTCGAGTTATGAATGAATCGCAATAGATAAGCAAATGTTCGTTTTAATTTAGAGAAATTAGAATAGTTTTTAAAATTTATTATAGCATCGTTGTTAGTAGTTAGGTTAGTCATAGTTGAATCTGATTGTAAATTAGGTTTTAATTCGGGTAGATTTTGTGTTTCAATTTTATTAAAATTGAGAATAGGCCATTCGGTTTCAGGCTTTGCTAGGTACGACGGACCTGACCACCATAGTGTAGTGGTGCTCAATGCATCGGGATTGATCCCGCGGGATATCAGATCGGCTGGATTAGCTGACGTAGGAACATAGCGCCACGCAGCATAGTTCGTTAGTTCGCATATCTCGGATACGCGATTAGCAACAAACATTTTCAAGTGTTGGAAACTGCTTCGCAGCCAACAAAGTACAATAGTTGAATCGCACCAATGTACTTGCGTTTTTATTTCAAATCGAAGAGATTCCCTGACAGCATTACATAGCTTGGCTGCCAGAAGACTTGCCTGCAGTTCGAGGCGCGGGATCGTGGTGGCCTTCAGAGGACTTACCTTCGATTTGGAACAGAGAAGATTGACAGTTACATTTCCTTCAGCGTCTTCGCTGCGCAAGTAGATACAGGCGCCGTAAGCGTTTTGTGACGCATCACTGAAGGAATGTAATTCTACTGAAACTGGATTATCACATAGAACTCGTCTAGAAACTTCTAGGTTCAACAAAGTAGGTATGGTTTTTGCGAACTTATTCCAATCCTGTTGAATAGCAATAGGGATTGGATCGTCCCAGCCTAGCTTTTGCAACCACAGTTGCTGCATTAGCATTTTAGCCTTGATGACACAGGGACTCAGCAATCCTAAAGGATCGAATATTTTAAATAGTGACGAAAGAATTAATCTTTTCGTTAGAAATTTCTCATTAGATGGGGGCGGAACCTTGAAAGGAAAATGCAACTGATCAGTAGATGGGTTCCAACCCATTCCCAGAGTAGAGGAAGACTCGCTGACAATTAAATTGTCGTTAGAATTTATTGTAGACTCTAATATCGCGGGTAAATTAGTTTTAAACTTTCGGAGATTAAAGCAGCCTTTCTGGAGAGCTGCGGAAACAGCTTGATGGATGTATCTTAGATCCGATTCGTTCTCGGATCCGGTGATGAGATCGTCGATATAGAAATCGTGTTGGATTATATCCTTGATACCTGGATCTGTGCACTCCTCGCCTAGTTGCCACAGGCATCTCGTGCTTAAGTAGCTACTGCTGGCCATTCCGTATGTAATAGTATTCAATCTGAAGGTCTTAATAGGCAGTGACTCATCTTCTCTGAACAGTATCAGCTGGAGGTCTCGGTCCTCCTCGTTGATTAGGACCTGGCGGTACATTTTCTCAACGTCACCGGTCAAGAGGTACTTGTGGAACCGAGCTCTTATGAGTATGGAGAAAAGCGAGTCCTGCGTGTTGGGTCCTACCCACAGAATATCGTTGATTGAATAGCCGGATGACGTAGGAGCGGATCCGTCGAACACGACTCTGATCTTCGTGGACTCACTACTGTCCTTAAAGACAGCGTGGTGACATAGAAAATAGGAAGTATGCGGAATAGGAATAGGAGACTCTGACAAGTGACCTAGGTCAGAGTACTCACGCATAAATTGAACATATTGCGATTTAACATCGGGTTGTTTGCGAAATCGTTTTTCTAAATTTAGCAATCGTTTTTTAGCTGCATTATAGGATTGTCCAAGACAATCGGCAGAATCTCTGAGCGGCAGAGCTACAGAGAATCTACCTGTATCTAGGCGAAAAGTGTGAGACTTAAAATGAGACTCACATGCCTTCTCGCTCTCGCTATGTGTAGACTTTAGAGGAACCTCTTCCAGTTCCCAGAATTTCGCGAGATCACGATTCATTTGAATATCGCCATCATTCAATGTGCTTGAAATGATGGAATGATTGCATCGAACATGTGTGGCTTGCATACTTGCTGAAATAGGACCTGAAATAATCCAACCAAACTGGGAATTCACGAGCTTTGGATTGTTAGGACCGAGAGACTGTTGCTCGCGGCCGAGAATGTCCCAGAAAAGATCGGCGCCGATTAGAACATCAGTCGGCGCTGGCTGGTGAAACATGGGGTCTGCAAGTTTAATATTGTTAGCTATCTTAAGCCTTGAAACGTCGATAGGAAATCTAGGCAAATCACCGGTGATTTGTGGTAAAACTAGGAACCCTGATGTGACCTTGAAGCCATTGATTAGAGACTTCAATTGAGCCACGCAGGATTCGGTGACTTGTCCAGAATTTTGGTTGCCAATGCCAAGTACATTGACCAGGCAATTTGGATTAGAAGGTAAGCCTAACTTATCCTTGAGAGATTGTGTGATGAATGATGATTGGCTGCCACAGTCCAAGAGGCACCGAATCCTTTCGGCTTGTTTCGTCCGCGGATTGGCTACCTCGATGAATGCAGTGGACAGTAACACTTGGTTAGAACTTTGATTCGAAAAATTGACAGTAGTATCGTCAGCGCTGTCAGCAGTGGCCTCAACAGCGCTGGAAACAGAAGCATTGTTAGTGGATACTTTATCCGGTTTATGAATAAGACTATTGTGTCTTCCTTTGCATACGCGACATGGGCCCCGTGGACACATTTGAGGAAAATGTCCAGGGCGAAGACAATTGAAGCACAGCTTCAACCTACGCACTTCGGCAATACGCTCTTCTACACTCTTGGCCATGAAGGTAGGACAGTCGTAGATACGATGCCCTTCATGGCAGATGACGCACTGCAAAAGAGGAACAGAAGCAGCTGTGTGTGTCTTCTCTTCGCTTGCGCATGCAAAAGATTTAGTCTGTGGCTTAGAAGAAGCCTTAGAAGCCGACGGACTTGGCTTAGCGTTGGAGTTCTGATGAATAGATGCGAGAACGTCAGCGCGATCAATTAAAAATTTATTAAATTGTTTCAAAGTAGGGTACTCATCCAACGTACCACGCCATTCTTCCCATTTCATGCGAGTACTATTATCGAGCTTGGAGGCCATCATGTGGACGATCAAAACGTCCCACTGGTCTGTGGGCAGCCCTAAGCTGCAAAGCGCGCGCAGGTTCTTACTGACGTTATCTACTAGACATTTCAACGATTTATCGAAATCGCGAGTAGCTGGTTCTATACTTAATAGCGAATTTAAATGATGATTTATCAACTGACGCTTGTTGTCATAACGTTCGCATAATAATTTCCAAGCATTTTTATAGTTAGCACTTGACACTTCAAAATTAGAAATAATACGCGCCGCATCACCCGTTAGATAAGAAATAAGATAGTGAAATTTATGAATGGGAACGATGCGCTCATTGTTATGCACAATAGATAAAAAAGTGTCACGAAACTCAAGCCAGCGAAAGAATGATCCGTCAAACTTTGCAATTTGTATTTGCGGTAATTTAAAACCGAAAGACTCTTGGTCTACATGGCTTTGAGCCGAGGACAAGTGACTTGAGTTGAGGCTTTCTTCTTGACGCAACTGTGAGTGATGTTTTTGTACTAAACTTTGAGCAAAGGCAATGTTAGTTATGAAAAGCTGCTCAATCTCATCTCGCTCGTCCAACTCGGAGCTCAAACCAGTAGGATTTAACACCTCTATCTGACTTTGCAAGTCGTCAAAACGACTCGAAAGTGACTCAAATTTACCAAGTCTAAGAGACAACTCAGCTAACTCATCGGGCGACAGCCTTTCCTTGGTAGCGGCATGTTGAGTAAAGTTTTTAAACTTGGTAATTTGGCCCTTAATTGAGCTACGTCTTGTACAAAGATCAACTAAACTTTGCGAGTCCTTTGCACTAGTTTCACCTCCCATCGTAACAAATTAAAGATTAAACTAGAAACAATATAAATTAACTCGAGGTTACAACAAATAAAAACCGAGTGCAAAAAACTGCAATAAAAATAGTTGACTTTAGATAAGGTAATGAAAATTATCTCACGCACGCTCCTTGACTAGGCGTCACCTGTGAACCGGTATTCGACTTCCACTCTCCACGCGTGGACAGCGTCCGCTGCGCGCTGGCCGCTGGGCGCGGGCTGGGCCGAATTATTCTCGAACGAAGCCGACAGTGCGTGCGATAACGCAACGTAAGCCTGGAATGTTCGGCGAGATGGGTGAATAAAAGTACACGAAATAACTTGGCACCAGTCAGGGGCAAAAATCTTGAAATTATTTACTTATAAAATCTTAGCAATCGTAATTGTAAACGAAACTAGTTAAAATCTATAGAGGAACGTAACTTGGTAGATAAAAATTAATTATTATTTTTTCACAACATAGGGTAGCTTCAAATACTTAATTATGAATTGATTGTTGAACTTTGTGATTGAATTTACTATAAATAGATTTATTATTGAGCCATAGAAACACTGTAAATAGAAAGATTGCACATATATTGACCGATTGATATATGTAGATAGGATAATTTCGGGAATTTAGATAAGAAAATTGAATGGGAAAAATTAGGAAGGTACACTCAAGGGACACTTAGCTTCATTGGCATGAATGCAGCTCGACGCTTTCGCTGGATCGATGGACTGCAAATGGCTCCAATAGCTGGACTTTCAGGTGTTCCGTTCAACAGATGAATCTTGAAATTGTAGATAGGAACGGCCGCAATGGCCCGGCTGGAAGTCCGACTTGATGGCGGGCGCCTACCGGCGCGAACTCGTTCGGTATTTTTGCGTATTTCCTTACGCAAGCTCGTATTGACACGGTCGCCAGATGTTTAGGCATCGACAGACACCCAAATGAAACTCCCGAAATGTATAAATAACTTGTATTGAAAGAATTACAGTGTTTTGGGATAAAGATTCAGGATGGACAATCGTTTAGCTTCGCGAGTCAGAATCGAATGATGAACTGTCAAATCTAACCAACTTGCTTAGATTAGCCTGCTGTGAATCTAATAACATGCGGATTTGCTCTTTAATTTTAGTCAGGCGTAAACAATCTCCTTTGTGCTTATTATTGTTTATGATCTTGGCATCTGTGAATCTGTCACACAAATGTCTGCAATATATTATATTTCTTTACTTAAATAAAGCCAAGTTTATATTGGTTATTCGCTATTAATTATGTATTAATCCTGTAGGTATATTTATTGTAGGATATTGATAGGTATTAATTTATTTACAAGTTATAGTTACGGTACTGTCGTCAGCAAAAAGGCTCATAGGTTGTGTATTGGCTTTAGGTAGATCGTTAATATACGCTAAGAAGAGCAATGGCCAGAACACTTCCTTGAGGAACTCCGTACTTCATGATACGTTCCTTCGATTCAAAAACTTCTTCTTGCTTAGTTTTATAATTTATTTTAGTTATATATGTTATCTGCTTTCGGTTTCTTAAATAGGATTCTATTTATTGTAGAGCGTTACCTCTGATCCCATAATGTACCCTTTAATTAGAAAAATACAAGACTTAAGATCACTTTATTCTGTTATTTTGCATGTTATGTTGCGTACATAAATACGTAATGTACCGCGCAATATAATGTCCTACGCAATGTAATGTGAATGGAGAATTTTATCATTGTGGACGCACCGCGAGCACGAACCGAATTTAACGCTTTTGTTTCCAGCGTGTTCGCGAACAAAGCGTCAGTACTTGGTTTGGTCAGATTCGCGCTCGTCTCAATACAACCCGTCCACACTGGCGCATGGCGGATCAAGCACACTCCGAACCCTGCGAATTTGTATTCGTTCGAAACCACAGAAATCTAAATAATAATTATTTAGATTTCTGTGTTCGAAACCGACAAATCACGGATCGCGCCGAGCGCGACTTGAAATGTTCCCAGCGTGCTAGTGCCTGCTCGTGGCATAGTTCGTGCACAAGGCGTCCACTCTATAGAAGTGACTTACATTGCATGATCGATGGTTCTAATTAAGTTTCTATATTATTCTACATAATAAAGTATTGTTAAAGCTCTTGGCTTTTAAAATTTTACTATTTATTTGATAATAACATTAATAACACAGTTTATAATTTGACTTGTTCGTGAGCTTTTTTGTAAACTTAAAGAAATAAAAGTTATGGATTTTGAGTTCTGTCTTCTTCTCTGACGTGTTCTTCATTGCGGAAGGTTCTGCCCATCCTGAAAAGCTCTCACAGAGACACATATGAACCGCATCCACACTACTCTGCCTTCAGCCTGTCTCAGGGCTGCAGGCAAAGTGGAGTCCCGTTATTGCCTTAATTTGGTCAGACCAGGAGCGGGTTGGTGAGCTATTTTGTTCTGATGTCTGTAATCTCTGTAATCATTGCAGGTTGATAAAAGGCTGGCCCAACACATACACCTTCACGAAAGCTGTCGCGGAGGAGTTGATCCGGACCTCGACAGATGGTCTACCCGTCTGCATCGTCAGGCCGGGGATAGGTGACTCTAATCTATAAATGCGAACAACTAGAAGGACAAACAAACACACTTTCGCATTTATAATATAAATGCGAAAGTGTGTTTGTTTGTCCTTCCCTCACGCCCTAACTAAGGAACCGACTTGACTTAGTTAGTTGAAAGGATAGAAAGTAACATAGGCTACTTTTTCTTCTGGTAAAACATCAAATTCCCATGAGAGATTTACGGGAAAAAAGACCTTTTTATCCCCCTAGAAATGTGAAATTAGAATTTAACTCTGGTGAAACCGCGGGGAATAGCTAATTATATAACCCCCACGCAAAAAGAGCTTACATTAAGATAAATATCAAAATATAGATTCATTCGTTTTTAACTGACTTCGAAAAAAGGAGGAGGTTCTATGTTCGGCTGTATATTATGTAGGTATGTACTATGTTCGTCGATTTCTCCGTCAATTATGGACTGGTTTAGATTTTTTTCGCTATTTTATAGATAATGATCCCAAGGTGATCTCATAAAAAATATATTTTGGAGGGTATTTATGCCGCAAAATTAAGAACCAGTGTAAAATTAAGAGATTCGATTTCGATAGTCGTATACACACAGCATTTCGACCAGAAAATATAAAATAACAGTTATCTAGTGGCCATAAAACAAGCTCTGCTTTCGATTTATGAATGATCCACCATTATTTATTTTGTTTTATAATGATATTTTCTTTGTTATTTAAAACTACCTTTAGATTTAATTACTCGTCCAGAAGGGTAAAAGATAAAAAAAGTAAAAAAATATATATTTACAGCAAATACTAAATTTTACTTAAAATATAATATTACATTTCAACTAAAAATAAAACTACCTAAAGCCTAACCTAAAATACATTTGTACGTACATTTTGTAGTTTACAGGTGATTTTCGTCGGCTTCCTCACTAGGCTGAGCCTGTATCGAGGAAGCCAGACTGGAGACTGGTAACTAATTGACACTAACTGTTGTGCTCGGATTACTTTACTTTAGTTTGTACTTGTTACTAATTATATGTAGTTTGTTGTTTAGAAAATATAAGACATCTGTCAAACCATTACTTTCTCTCGAATAAGTGCAAATCCTTCCCGATACTAATTGTATGTTTTCTTTCAGTGGTGAACACATTCAGAGAGCCATTGCCTGGTTGGCTGGACATGAGCTGTGCGTTTGGGGCGAGTGGTGTAAGTAATAAGTATAAGTATTCTTAACATTAAAAACTTAGCGATACGGCCGCCAATTTCAATGCCTTAGTATAGGATAAGTTTAATAATGTACCTACTGAATGCGGCTATAAAATAAGGAATTATCTAACTTCGGCGAGAGATAAGTGTTTTTTTTTATTACATGTTTTTTTCTCGCAAACAAAAGAACCATAATTATTATCATACTAGCTGACCCGTGCCCACTTCGTTGACCAGTAAACATTTTTAGTTGTTATTATATATAGCCTACAATACTCACAAATAACGTGGTTATTATATTAGTAATAGGTAAAATAATTTTCAAGTACTCACCAGTCGTCGTAAATCTTCACAATTTCTATCTTGATTGATGGCGTCTCGCAGATCTACATAATTCTCAGCGCGCAGTCTTCTCTCATTTGTTCTGTTCTGTATGCTGAGTGTGAACTGCCATACTGTTTACTACCAAGTTTGCGTAACTTTATTTTCTATGGAATTCCTGAACAGCGCTCCAAGCGGGAAGTTTTAAAAATAGGAATTCCATAGAAAATTTCACTTTCATCCCCTCTCCCAAGGGAACCCTGATGAATTTCGGGATAAAAAGCATTTTATGCTCTTTCTCTTAATATGAACTTAAATCATGCTAAGTTTCATTAGAATATATTCGGTAGTTTTGGCGCTACGCGCAGCCAAGTAATTTTTTTTCAGCCCCTCTCCCATGGGAACCCTTTTGAAACCCGGGATGAAAAGTATCCTATGTCCTTTCTTAAAGTATAAACTCAAATCGTGCCAAGTTTTATTTGAATACATTCAGTAGTTTCGGTGCTACGCGCAGCCAAGAAATTTTACTTTCATCCCCTCTCCCAAGGGAACCTTATTGAAATCCGGGATAAAAAGTATCCTATGTCCTTCCTCGTAGTATGAACTAAAATCCTGCCAAGTTTCATTTCAGTACGTTCAGTAGTTTCGGAGTTATGCGCGGCCAAGATACAGACAGACAGACAGACATGATGGAAAAAAAAAATCATTTTTGGCATCAGTATAGAAAATAGAGTGCCCTACAAAAAAAAAATCAAAATATCTTAATAATGTACAGAATTGGACCTGTTACAGTTTTATTATAAGTATATAGATGATTTAGAAATAGATTGAGTAAGAACCTATACCATACCAAAAAACCTACTGCATAATTTTTTCCCAAAAAAACGTTATCGCCATTTTGTCGCAAAAAAACAGTAATCTCGTTTTTTTGTCAGTTATTTAATTTTCCCACTACAGCGACGATATAAAGTCAAGCGAATGTGAAGGCAAATTCAGTCCCATCAAATTAATTACTACCTTATTACTAATATATGGCTGAAATATGCACTTTGCTGAAATGAACGTATTGAATTGAATATAAAAATCTTATGTAAGTGATCTAGTCAACTCCATATGTAATATAACATTTTGTACGCTCGAAAGAGTTAATTGTGCTGACCTAAAACGAAATTTAAGATAAAAATTAATACACACAATCCCAAAGAATTATTCTAACTTAATTTTTTTCGTTGTGCGGCAATGGTTTTGCGCGCGTGAGCACCTTCCTTCATAATAAAACTTGATCCCACAGATGCTCCTAGGCATTGGAATGGGAGTGATCCATTGCTTCCTCACGCACACAGACACTCGCTTAGGCCTCGTGCCCTGCGACTATGTCAACAATGCTATAATAACGGCGGGCAAAGCCGCGGGGGAAAGCACCGGAGGGAAGAATACGAAGATATACGTCGTTAATACTATAGCAAGGAACCCACTGTATATGGGTATGTGATGACAACTTTTTGAAAGGGATATGTATTTCGTTTATGAAATTTCGAAATATCCCAACGACGATATAAGATTTTACCTAATACGATAATTATTTTATTTTTATTTTTGTGTATTTTCACCCATTTTGACGATCTATGTGCCGCAATCAAGTCGTGGCCTACTTAATACCGCATCGATCTGAACGGCTCTATAAATAAATCTACTGTATGAAATATCTAAAACTAAATTATTAAATCTAATTAAATATATTTGTTTTTGTTTTCAGATGTATGTACAGGTCAATTAGAAAAATCCGGTAGAAAATACGCATCGCCAAAAGCGATATATTACAATTTCCTCTATATGACTCCAAATAAATTCATACATAGTTTGATAACGCTTCTGACGCAGTTGATTCCTGCATATATAGCTGATTTTGTTAGTGTTTTACTGGGGAAGGAACGCAGGTAAGAAAATATTTATAAATAAATTCAACGTATATACGATAAGTTGTGAAAAATACCCTTTACTTTAAAAAAATCTGTAAACTACAGTCCAGTTCAAATAGGACACACGTTCCCTGAAGGGTCACATACATAATCTTTGTTTAACGCGCAATTAATTTACTTGGACTAATTTTATTGTATACAAGTAACATTTATAAGAGAGATAACATTTCAATGTTAGTCAATGAATATTGCGTGAAATAAAGCATTAGCGAATTTTTCTGGCACGGTTCCTACGTAAAATGGTCTATTTCAATATTTTTCTCAGTCTGATTCAGTCGACAGAAGAACAAACGACTCTAAGAGGGTAAAATGTCTGAATGTCTGCTATTGGTTTTGCACGTGCTTTTTTCGATACATACTCGTATGCCTACATACCTATCATTCTAGCACAAAAAAACAACTTGTGCAATCATCATTTGCACATAGGTACGTGAAGGTACTTCCATAACAGAACATCCCCCAAACCCCCAACGAATAATTTATCCAGCAGGGTGGCTCACCTATCACACAAGATAATTAAATTAGGTAATAAATTATTAACTTACCGAAGAATGTCTTCTCCGGGAGCTATGCGCTTAGAGGAGCCCAATGTCCAGTTGGATTTGTTGTGGACTTATTTTGTTGGTGATTAAGAGAAAACTGTATGTTTCAGGTTCGTGAAACTATGTACCAAGGTGAACAACATCGTTGAGGCTCTCTCCTATTTTACACTAAACGATTGGTGTTTCAAAGACGACAACCTGGTAGAATTATACGACAAACAATCAAAAACAGACAAAGTTATCTTCAATTTCGATATAACAGACTTTAATTGGGTAGAATTTTGTGCTCTCTGGGGCATTGGTATAAGAAAATATATTGTTAAGGATGGCTTGCGGGGCACAGAAGGTGCTATAAAAACACAGTTTTGGTTAAAAATTTTACATTATTTTATTTGTGCGTTGTATATTTATGTTTTTTGGAGAATTATTTCGATTACTTTTAGTGTTGTAAGCATTGTTTTTCGGTTTTGACAATAGGTCTGTAATCATTGTTTAGTCAGTATCTGGCACAGCGGGGCAATTCAGCCAGCGTCTTGGGGACGCTTCCGACTGGTATTAATTTGGATCAGTTGACCTACCGCTAGATTGTTTGCAACAGTCTGCTAGGTAGTTAGCTCTACTGTTTCAATTGTAAATCCATTTCTTTGTTAATCCAGTTTCCAATCTATCTACTTATAATTTTAGTATTAATTTACATAAAACTATCTAATGTTATTTGTAAACAAAAATATAATTGTATTTTTAGTACTTTAGCGACAATACGTTACAATGAGCTCTAGTATTTTACCCCGAAACTATTATATATCACAATTACTTATCTAAGTAATATTTAGTACAAAACACCAAAATATAAGCATAATACTTAATTTATTATGCTTATATTTTGGTGTTATGTACCAGTTGTTATAATGTATTTATACAATGTGTCTGGTCACCGGTGTCGGAGACTTTGGGGGGGGGGGGGGGGGGGGGGTGAAATCCGGTAAATTTTATCGACAAATCACAAGCATACATTCTGTACTATCGTCTAAAAACAAAAAACATGTAGCTTGACAGTTTCGATTTTATGAAAAAGTTAATAATTTAAAAAAAAATGCTATAAAAAGCATTTTTTTTGTATTTTAAATTCCCTTTTCCTCTATGATAAAATAGAAAGTGCAACAATGTTATCATTGCTTTATTGTCTACATTATTAGCTATCAAATGAGTCCTCTATCGTCTTCCTGGGACCTCTACTTGGGTAGCTATAGCTTAATCAGTACAAGCACCCATGCAAAAAACAAAATGGCTGCCATTTTATCATGGAGAGAGAAAAAACAAATAGGGATAGTGATTTGTCGATAAAATTTACCGGATTTCACCCTCCAAAGTCTCCGACACCGGTGACCAGACACATTGTATAATATACCTACTATAGTGTTACGAGTACACAATGTTTAATAATTTCGTTATATTTAAATTTTAGGATGTTAGTTTATACATTGTAACACCTATATTTGTTTCTCATGTATCTTATCTCATTATAAGTGAACCATGTGTTTGTATGCGAATAAAGTTTTCTAAATCTACCTTTAACAATTACCTAATACCTACTGTATATTATACAAGTTACAGATTTGAATCATTAAGAATATAGGTACTCCATATTTTTATCGAATAAATTATAAAACATGATAATAATTCAAAACAAATATATTTACATAAATCATGAACGAACGGATAAAACATTTCCAAATACAAACTTACAGACATAGAGCTACCTTCTCATTTTTCAACTCCCACAGTACTGGGCCCCTAATTCACTATTTAGTTTCCGCTCTAGTTTACTCTTTTTAAGCTTTGCTTCCAACGCTCCCTTTTTCTTATTTTTTACTTTTTTGTTGTCTCTGGTCGTCTGCACCTTTCCGTTGATCTTCATCGAATTTACGCGTTTTATTTTCTAAAACACTTCTTTGACTTTTTATTTCACTCTCATTAACAATACTCCTTCTCGCATGTTCCGTCAGCATACTGTTTTCAAAAGATCTCTCAGGATCAAAAGTTACACTTTTCCTTTGGTACGGTCCCTCTGATATACTAACTTTTCTGTTACCTAATCTCTCACTCTTGCTTTTCCTTTCATCTACAATTCTATGTGGTCTCTTGTCTTTCTTCCCGACACCTTTTTCTGTATATTTTCTTTCAAGCAGTTTGTCTATGAATCTTATTCCGTGAGGCTGTGTATCTAAGCTTGGTCTATCCTGTATACTTGTCCTACCTACTAATTTATCTATGATACTTAATCTAACACTTTTTCTTTCGGCAGCATTTACGAAGGTTTTTCTTTCTTCTTCTCTCTCAATAATACTGTTTTTAATTCCATCTTTGGAACTCGTTACTTCGAACGTTTTGGTCTCAAGACTCGGTAGGCCAGTGTCTGGGCCCTTATTCTTATCGAGTTTGGCTTTGTTATCTCCTTTCGTGCCATCGAAGGGAGGCAGACCAAAGAGCTCTGGTTTGAAATCGAGTAGAGATCTGATAATCAATGTTGCGTGGCGTGTCTTCTCTCGATCTATCTTTAAGTCAGGGATCATCACAACCTGTACAATAAAATTATTTATATCATTCCCCATATAAAAAGTTTATATGATTCACTGAAAATAGTGAACAAAACGCACTATTTTAGTGTTTGAATTTAGAACACACCAATATAACTAATCTTCTTTTTTTCTTCATTAAATGTATATTTTCGCTTTAATCTTTCTTTTTCTCGTAGTCATAATATAAAGCAACTCTTGAACAAAGGACGGATTTATATCGAGGACCATAAATCACTCGCGAGCAAGTGAAGGATTCTAACATATGAATCACTCCCTACGGTCGTGATTCACTTGTTTAAAATCCTTCACTTGCTCGTGATTCATCTATGACCCTCGCTTTAAATCCGTTCTTCATTCGCTAATTACATATTATACTATTATGTTAGGACCTCTAGTACAGTAGGCGACGCAGGAGGGTTCGATTCCCGTTGTAGGACAAATGTTTGTACCTGTAGGTATTTGTCCCGGGTTTGCATGTATGGTATGTGCAATCATCAAAAAATATAAAATAAATGAAATTTATATTGACAGCATCAGATAACACGTAGCTGGCGGACCACTCGTTTGAAGGTTGTGGGAAGCCATTTTGTCAGTGTAATATTTATCTAAATATAAAAAGCTTAAGCCCATATTTGAATGCACATTTTTGTGCTGTGTGGTGTTGGATTAATAAGCGCAGAGCTTAAGTTCTATAGAAACCTACATACAAAACTAAGCTTAGTAACTAACTACGCTTATGACAATACCTGCATACCAGCTTCTTTTGCTGCCAGCACGCCCTTCTCCGAGTCTTCGAACACCAGGCACTGAGGATAGTCATTTATTAATTTAGGTACCTATTTACCCGACTGTTGAAGGAGGAGGGTTATGCGGTTGGTACCCTATGTATGCTGAAACAATTAGTCCGATTCAACGAATTGTTGAAATCGGGAAATGGCTATGTGACGTCAGATAAAAATGGGGGTCTAACGAGATGCGGGGGTCTAGGTAAGGATCGAAAACTCCAATGTTAGTAAATATACTCGTGTGTGGTATCGTTGCAAAGGTCTCCGTTTGTTCTTTTCAAAAGCGTTTTTAAACTTTTGAGAGACAGTTAGTTCTCAAGCTATAAGCAAAAAGGTGTTAAAAAAATATAGTTAAAAACTAAAACCAATAACTAAACCGAAAGGATGAATGCTTGTCTAAGACTTTTACGTAGTCGGGTTTTCGTTTTTAACTATGTTTTTATGAACATAAATAATACCTATCCATTTTGAGATATATAAGGTAAAATGGATGTATGTCGAAATCTCCGTCGCTACTGATCCGATACGGTTTTAAAAGTCTGGTATCTTGGATTCTGGAATCCTACATATTATTTGTAAACAAAGGAATAAAAACATGTTTTGATAACATTGGTAGAAAATATTTAACGACATTTCATCGGAGCAAATCGCAGAAGTGCGAAATAATTTTAGTTTTTGATTACATCGATGGGTTACATTTATTATTTCATTCGTCTCTTGTTTGTTTTCTCACTCCAATTTATACCTTTTTCGCTGCGCGTATGTTGTTTTCCATAATTTTTGTTCTTGATTTTAAAGAAAAAACATGTAATTAATGTTTATTTCGTCGTATGCATGTAAATGAGGCATATATATTGATGTACAATATATATACCTAGATTTAACAAAACCAAGAGTCTTAAATTTGGAGATGGTATGTGAAAAAGATAATTTTTAGTGGATAACTTGCTTATTAACTTGCCTATTCTCTTAGAAAAATAAGACAAAATCGTGATACGTAATTTTTTTGTGATTTTTTCTATGTTCCTGTAGAGATAGCGCTATTTCGCTTATTTCATAAAATGCGCAATTTCACATCCAATGCACTAATATACCTACAGAATATTGACTTTTTTGAGTTACCGCTTTTTGGCTTACGAGGGCAGCGTCGTTGTTATAATTTTTTCCGAAGTTTTCATTGATAAATGCCTTTGTTGACATAAAATATAATATTGAAACAAGAACCAAGTAACTATACAATGGGTATCTATTGTCGAACCTTGATCAAACGAGATGTGACATACTATATTTAGCGATAAAAATCTGAAAAAAAGAAATTATATCTCAAAAACCTATGGCCTGCCTGTGGCACTCAAATATTTATGTTGTAAATCTTAATGTGCAAAATCACAAATATTAAGCGATATGTAGCATTTTATGCTGACCGAGCTGACCGAGCACGGTAGACTATCTAGCTTCCAAATGAGACTACGTTGAATAAAATACACCGTTTACTTAAAAACAAACGAAGAAAAAACAAAATGAGGTAGTTTTCATTTTCTTTATCGCTTTGCTTTTTGAAATTTTTTAGCGACGCGTGACCCGAGAGCTCGTGAGTATCTGGCGCAGCGCATTAGCATTGCCATACAGCGGGGCAATGCAGCCAGCGTCTTGGGGACGCTTCCGACTGATATTGATATGGACCAGTTGAGCTATCTGTAGATTGTTTGCAACAGTCTGCAGTTAGCTCAATTGTTTCAATTGTAAATACTAGTTTAATTTCTTTATATTATTTGATTGTTATTTTCTTTGTCAATAAGGATATATTTTTCTTTTTTTACCAGATTTTTATCGATCGTTATATTTCACGTATCCGCACATTTCGTTTGATCAAGGTTCGACAATACATTGTATAACCGAAACTATGACAGTTCAGTGTTGCCTAGTCTTGTGTAGTTCAGGAATAATGAACTAAAATTAATTAGTTCCGAACAGTGAACTAGTAAGAACGATTCAGGTCAACTAGTTCCTTGTAGTTCACTTGCTCTTCAGTCACGAAATCTCGAAACGACTAAAAAAGTTGGCGTCTGAATCACTATTTTCTATGGCGTAAAGTTTAAAATCTAATAACAAGAATAAAAAGAACTGTTTGAGAATGCATTTCGATTACTCTTTCCCTAGTACAATGTTTCTTTTAGTTCACTATTACATTCCTTGATTCCGTGTCAGACGGAACTAGAAGACAAGGGAATAATTAAGGGAGAACAGAGATAGAAACAGCGCATATTCCGCGGTAGTAAGAGAGACGGAGATATGCATCTAGTTCTCTAGTTCAGTAGTAACTTGTATGAAAGGAACGAATATGGTAGAACAGAGATGATAGCGCATAATCCCCGGTAGTAAAAGAGACGGAGGGGTAATGAATGAGAAACTTTATTTGTTTGAAGATAGAGATCAAATTGCGCTGTTAGTATTTTATGTTTGTAACTTTTGTATGTGTAATATGTATGTACCTACTTGTATTATTTTTGTTACGAGCAAGGAAGGAGCATTACATTTCGATATTTCGTCGGTAAACGGATATTTCGTCCGTTTTCGTGTATCTTTTGGTGAAATAATATTTTAATTAATATTCAGTATACGTAAATAGTATCCAATCTAGTTTTTGACACAAAACAATCGATTGCGTATTTTGGAGCATTAAAATAGGAGCCCTTTTGTGATTAAACGACCCGAAAGTTTTGCCGAGTGGGGTACTAATAGTACTAGAATTATAATATAAATACTACATTAGTATGATTGTACTAGGACATAGCGATCTCTTTACTTACCGAGCAAGAACAAGCCGCCCGCAAGTGTTGCCCCTGTCGGTCAGCATAAAATGCTACATATCGCTTAATATTTGTCATTTTACAGATACAAGATTTACAACCTAAATATTCGAATGCCACGCACGGCTACGGTGTATCTACATAGGTACCACATCACATGAGAGTAGCAGACACAAGCTACTTGAAACATACCCTCGCAGGTTTAGGTTTGTCGTGGAACTTGGAGGCAGCCAGGAGGTACAGGTCAGGATGAGGCTTCCCTCGCAGCACTCCTGGATCTGTCACACTCACCTGATGGTTAAGAACTTTTGAACTAAATAAAGCCCATTACAGACGTAGCTATAATATATATAGTAATATGAATCATAGAAAGGTATAGCGCGATATATGTATTTTCTATACAAATCGAATGACCGCACGTGCAGGTATAATTCATATTTCTATGACGTTAACAAACTATACTGTAATTGCTTGTATTGCTTGCTTTATATAACGGTATATTAATATATATATAAAATATAATATTAATTTTTAATTTTAATTTTATTAACTATTTTACTATGTCCCGCTTTCACTTTTTTCACCTCTCGGTGACCAGCTACCCGAGAGGAGTAAATTGAAAAACAGCGCTACATGCATATTATTATTTATTGCATGTAGCAAAAGCTGAATTTACTCCATTTGCCTTATTTTTTATTTTATTTTATGTCTTAAAAGTAAGTCTGACTGTTATTAGTATTTATAAGGCAATTTGGCAATAAATGATTTTACTATTCTATTTTAAAAATACCTAAGACGTTTTCATTTTAGACGTACGTTCGTTAGGGTTTATTATCTAGTTGAATTAGGTAGGTACTACTTGATATTATAAATAAAGGTTTGCACTCATTAATCCAAAGCACATACTAAAAATATGCATTAAGATTATTAAGAAGGCTACGAAGCTCTCACAAACGGAAACAGATTTGTTGTTGTTTCACGTAGAATAAAATGGGGCGCGCTAAGAGTGAGAAAGCGTCTAGCTATCTAATTCGAAGCTGTCATGCGGCTGTGTGCGTGTGCTTGGAGTTGGCACCATTTTTTTATATTTTTTTGTACTTTCCGATTAATTTTGAGTAAACGATTGATTTCAAAAATATTTTTGATTATTTATAATGTTGAATATATTTAGGATGTTTGCAGCGCGACAGATTTTCGAATAAAGGTGTCTATAATGCATAAAAAATCGCTTGAAGATGACTCGATTAGTTTCGCTCTCATTTAAATATCATTTGTTTTTTCAACTGCTGCAAACAGCTATTTTTCATCCGATTACGTACGGAAAATTTCAATAAGATCGGGGACATAGTTTTCAAATGAAGCGGAAAGTACGTTTGTATGGGGAATAAGGCTATCCGTTCCGTTCTTAAATAAAATGGGCTTCCTACAAGCTTCAAACGCCCTAAAGCTCACTGTCATCTGATGCCGTCAACATGAAATGCATCTCAAATTATATACACATTTTTGTGCTGTGCCGTAGCGATGCGGCTGTAATCTACGACAACCTAAAGTGACAAAAGCACGGTATGTCGCGCGACCTGCCGCGTCTTGTCGCGCGCAGTGTAATTTCCAATGTAGTTCTATAGCGCGAAACACATTTCCGCCGCGCGCGACTCCCCTTTTTTGAACGAGAAAACGTGCGCGGCGTGTCGCATAGGTGGATTTTCACTCCATAGATATTTTAGGTACAAGTTGTATTGTTAATTGCCATTGGTTGTGTCCACCGCTTGCTGAAGTCTCTCTTAATTTCCACAAATAAGTTTTATTGATGAACCCGTTTAAAACCCGAAGATGAAAGAACCAAATTAAGGGATGGCTTCACCCAGTTGTGGGATCTTGAGGTTAGAAACCCGACTTAAATGTTCTTTGAGAAATAAATATCTTTAACCTCAAATCTCGCACCTTATGATTGAACATTCCAAAGAATGCCGGCTTGGTAGCGACGTGCAGCCTCACAGCTTGCTCCGTAGAGTTGGTGGCGAGAGCCATGGGGATTTTGTAATCATGGAGGTGTTTCAGAAGGCGTTCCGCACCTGGAGAGATGCAAATATTTTGGCTGGTCTGACTAGTGAGGACTAGCCTTTTTTAATATTTAAGCTACGCGTCCACTGTATCGGATCGTACCTATGCAGCATACGTGGCGTCGCTCGACGGTACCTATTTATTAATACTAGCTGACCCGCCCGCGGTACGCCCGTGACGGATTTCAATGAATAAATCGAAGAATTTACCAATCGAAACATTTAAATCCACTGCCACCTAGTGAAATCGGGTTGAACTGTTTGTTTACGGATTAAGGATAGGTGGTGAAGCGATGCAAACACTGTATCAAAATAGTATCCGAACAAGGTAACAGGTGTCGCTTTAAATACGTATGTATGTAAAGGATACCCTATTTTGTGTATGGTTTAGCAACTAATTAAATCTGTATCAATATTATATAGTAGACAATGTTCATAAATCATTATTTGAATTTAAGAGATGCTTTGTAAAGTTATAATTTCTTTAGATATAAGTTTGGTGTACGATTACATCAGTTGAATTGTAAATATGATGATAATTGATTGATTTTGTGATAGTTTAGCAACTAACTAATTAATTATGTAACAATATATGAAGCAGATAGTATTCATAAACCATTAGTGGAATTTAAGAAAAGATTTGTTAAGATATCATTTCTTTATATATCGGTTTGGCATATTAGAAATTATGTTGCTTCATCAACTAGCTCCTAAATATGACTTTATTAACCTCAGGGATATAATATAGCGATTTTGATGAATCACAAGAGTCTTAGAATAAGTTTCAACATAGGTTTACCATGTTATTTGTTTCTAAAAGAGTTAGATTATAAATATAAATACGACTTGATTCGGATTGGCTCTGGTGATTCAACAAACAAGACCATATTTGGAGAGGAAGGATTTTGATGGGCTCTGAGGAGCAATATAAAAGAAAAAGATTGTCTAAAAGGGGGCAGTTTGTGTTGTGCAGCTTGGATGACAAAGTTAAGTAAACCATTGTTATTATACTCCTTTACATGTGTCTTTCTGTGTATTTACCTACAAATACATACATAGGCAATATTGCTTGTAATTTAGCTTCCGAGTGGAAACTAAATAATATCTGTACTTATTGTTGAACTGAGGTATGTAATTTGGTACCTTGTAGTTTGTTCATATTTATATTTTGTCTTTATTTGTTATTATGTGATTTGGCTTCGAAGCTTCAAAGTAATTTTACAAGTACCTTCATTTGTATTTCTTTTTGTATAAAGTAAATTAATAAAGGTAATTATTACTACTAGGACTATGTTCTATGTTTTTGAGTGATGCTGTGCTTTTGTGTACAATATAGCCAAGGTACTTAAATGTTTTATAATGTTTCATTATTTCATACATAGGTTACCCCCTGTAGGAGAACAGTAAGTAGGTACCTTCCGTACCTACTCTTAAATTCTAGGATGGAAGATGTTTGTTCTGTTTAGTTCTCAAAAGCTTCTTGTCATATCCATCCAGCAAATTAGTGATCAATGATTGACTGATAACTACAGTAGTATTTTCTTCAATGTATTTACGTAGGAATTTTAAAAATTATCTCAGATACTTCGCAGTTGTGTAGTATATAGCAATAGGGAACTCTCCAAATTTTAAACCCGCGTGGACATCCCACCACGCATTGTTATGTTATATCGGGATTACCTATGCATCGTTTTCGATGAAAGCTCCCGGGCGCAGGTGGCTGGACTTTTCCGACAATTCCAAGAATTATCGTTTAGGTACCATAAATCAGTTATAAGGATTAATAAAACCTCCGACAAAATTACTTCGCGGATTTTTTTGTAGTTGAACGTAGTGTAAAAATCGTAAGTCTATTTAGGATGACGTCTATGGAGTGAAAACGCTGTCCATACAAATAACAGACAGCGTTTTCGATGAACGCGGCTTGACTTTTTCCGACACTTTCAACAATTCGTTATATTACATCCAGTCTTGCGCTGTTCGTCGCCGAACGCGGACGCGTATTATCGTTAACTCGGTGACTCACTGCGGAAGACAATGTCGTCGAACACTGTCAAATGTGCGAACTGTAATGTCGTGATAAATGAACTTTTTCAAAAGTCGACTAAAATGGTGCCAGAATAATCAAGAACAGCTAAAGATGGACATTCTTGCCAAACATCGTTCGGCTAATGACTTCGGTAAATTCTGGAAAGCTACAGGTAAACAGGAGGCTAGGCCTGGTCTGCCGGTGGGTGTAGGTGGGGTTAGTGAGGCTGGAGACATTTCTAACATGTTTCGCGAGCACTTTAGGGTGCGCTCCCCGCTTGGCCCTTCCTCTATGTCAATCGATACAGAGTCCGTGAATGGGAGAGAGGAGCCGTCCGGCTTTACGCTCCCAGGAGGGAGGCCGCCTGATGGAGAAGAGCCACTCGTGATTTTTTCTGCTGCACAAGTCAAAAGAGTCCTTAGCAAGATGAGTGGTGGCAGGTCTCCCGGGCATGACGGGCTCAGTGTCGAACATTTAAAACATGCGGGAGTGCATCTTCCGAACGTGCTGTCAATGTTTTTCACAATATGCATGAGCCACTGTCACTTGCCGCTTGATTTAATGAAAACAATTGTGGTGCCCATTGTGAAGAACAGAACTGGTGATGTTTCAGACTTAAATAACTATCGATCTATTTCACTGGCAACCGTCATTGCTAAAATGCTGGATGGTCTCCTTGATTCTTATATAGATAAATATTTAAATATTCACGACGCTCAGTTCGGGTTTCGACCCGGACTGTCTACGGAAAGCGCAATCGTAAGCCTCAAGAATACCATCCAGTATTATACAGACCGCGGGACGCCGGTGTACGCCTGTTTTCTCGACCTCTCCAAAGCTTTTGACCTTGTGTCGTATGATGTGCTCTGGAGTAAGTTGAGGGACAGGGGTCTACCGGTTGAAGTCCTAAAGATGTTTAAGTACTGGTACGATAACCAGACAAACTATGTGAGGTGGGCTAATGCGATGTCGGGAGCATATAGGTTGGAAAGTGGAGTGAGGCAGGGGGGGTTGACGTCACCTAAACTCTTCAACCTATATGTTAACGACCTCATCGTGGAGCTGAGCAGCATGCGTGTCGGCTGTCGGATGAACGGCGTTAGCATCAACAACATTAGTTACGCTGACGACATGGTGCTGCTGAGGCCGACGGCGGGGGGTCTAAGGAAACTGCTGAAGGTCTGTGAGAATTATGCTGATGTACATGGTCTTATATATAATATAAAGAAAACGGAATACATGGTCTTTAAGGCCGCTGGTAAGTGTCCCGATAATACTCTTAATGTTACCCTGAACGGTCTGAACATTAGTCGTGTTACGACATTTAAATATCTGGGACATTATCTTACCGACGACCTTAAAGATGATGTAGATATTGAGAGGGAACGTAGGGCTCTATCGGTCCGAGGTAATATGCTGGCTCGCAGATTTTCCCGTTGTACGGACCAAGTAAAAATCACGCTTTTTAAAGCTTATTGTCAGGGTTTGTACACGGGAAGCCTGTGGGTCGAATATACCAAAAGATCGATGGATGCCCTACGTATCCAATATAATAATATCTTCAGGATGATGTTGCGGCTGCCCCGATTCTGCAGTGCGTCGGGGATGTTTTCGCAGAACCACACTGATGGCTTTCACGCCATCATGCGCAAGAAGACCGCGTCCCTGATGAGCAGAGTAAGGGGCAGCCAAAACAGCATCCTCAAGACCGTGGCGGAATGCGTCATATCTCCGCTCTGGAGTTGCCTTGTGCAGAGGATGATCAATGAGGCAAACTACTTCCCTGGTTGATTATTCTCGGCACAACGCACCTTCACCTACTCTTTAATTTTAATTTTGGTCTTTAATTTTAGTATAATTTCATTTTTCTTGTTTGTAATTTGGTATTAAGTTAATATAAGTTATGGATCGTCTGTTATCTGAAATAAAATATTTTTATTTTTATTATTTATTTATTACCAATTTACACAAAACCTTGACAAATTATATACCTAAACCTTCCTCAATCACTGTATCGATTGGTGAAAACCGCATGAAAATCCGTTCTATAATAATAGTTTTTGAGTTTATCACGAACAGACAGACAGACAGACGCGGCGGAGGGCTTTGTTTTATAATTTGTCGTGATGCCAAGAGGGCGCGTCTACTGCTGTCGGATTTCGTATCTATAAATTCACTGAGACTGCGTGAACTGCAGGTTCTGCCCATCATCAACACCACGTTTGTGACAACGCCAGTTCTGAATTCTTGGTATCAGTAATAGGTACCCCCCTTCGTATAATATCAATCACTTGGGCACACACAAAGGAAGATAATCGTTGTCTGTTTGGTTTTCTTTCTCACTTCTGCTGCGTACAAACCCATAAGGTGCTTCCTTGCTTTTCAAATCAAGTATTGTATTAAAATTATAACTTAATAATAAAACAATAATAGTTATTTTTAGAAGTGTTTGACATAATACAGTGTGAGAAGTATTAAATATTTATTGAATGCAATCGTTCTTTAAGAGGCTTTACTGGAACTTTACTTACAAACGGCTCTGCCTTGAATTAACAGTGGCTGTGGGAGTGGGCGATCGGTCTTTAGCACTTCATTGGGTGTCGGATAAACTGTATTCATTTTTTATCACGGGATATATTTTTTTATTTAAGAATTAAGACATGGCGTCATGACATTAATGACTAATGTAGTCGTAATGATGATAGGCAGAACCTGCAGTTCACGTAGTGTCAGTGAATAAACAATAACCTTGTACGCTTTAGCTACCGTACAAATCAATACAAAGCAACAAATCGTTACGCTTCGATGCCGATTCAGTGGTCGCCTAACTTTAAAAGTAATAATAGTTTCTTCATCATTTCATCAAATTCATATCAAATTATAAATAAATCTTGAAAAACATATTTGTCGATGGGAATTGGCATCCGTCAAAGAAATTTGTTCAAATAGTGGGGTATCGAAATTGGACAAAGATATTTGACGACTGAAATATCTACCACCTTAAGGTAAAATTAAAATGCCAAAATGTGTTTCATTATGTAACAATTCTGCGTTAAAACTCTGATACAACAACATAAAATTTACTTGCACCAGTCTCCGATAAATTAGCATATCTATCATGCAATCAGAGAAGATAAAAAACTGATTTTTGCGATATAAGTTACCGGACATTAGAGGTGAATGAGGCAGCATCTTCGACGATATAATAGTCAGCTGACTCTCCATCTCGTCCGCAGAGATAGGCATCTTAAGTTCCTTCACCACCGCCGTGCAGATCTCTCGGTCCGTCCCGCCGTAGTACTACCAAAATCATAAACATAATAATTAATAATGCTAGATATTAAAAAAAGGAATTTTCAAAAATCCCCTGGCCTGTTGGTGATAAGCTTTTTTTAGTGCCTCTGTAATCGTTTTATTTTGTATAGCATAAGATGACATGCGAAGTTGCACTTTTTACCTACCAAACTCACTTTTCACATCTCTTACTAAAAAAACTATTTCAGAAGCATTAAAAAAGGGTTATGATAGGTACCTATCACAAACGGCCAGAGATATTTAAAAATTCCTTTGTAGAATAAAATAGATGGCGGCGCTGATTTGGGTCAGGGAATCACCAAAACATAGAAACAATCCAGAACACCCTGATCAAATATCTGTAAATTGAAAAAACACTCGTCTCGAGGCGTAAATCCAACTCGCAACCTCCTGCTTCGCAAACAGAGCTTCATCAGAGACCCTTGTCAGAAGTCGTCTTATGCATGATCCAAGAAAACAATTATGTTTGTTAGGTCATTCATAACAGCATTAGTTATACACTCGAGTCGAATGTTATAAATAATAATGGGTAAATACAAAACCACAGGTTTTATCAGATTCATACAGGTAATACAAGGAGTTCAGGGAGTTACGATTTTACGCTACTGGTAACACCAGGAAACAGATTCGTCTTCTCATTCGCCGATGGCGATATGGACGTAAGCAAGTGTTACCTACGTGCGTGACCATCGTGTCTCGGAAGACCATACCTTATATTATTATACCATGGTCGTATGATGAATAGAGTTTAAAAGCGATAAAGCCTTAACGACCTCTGTACCGCAGTGATCGAAGGTCTGGGGAATTTCGGGTTCGATTCCCGAATCCCGGTTCGATTCGAATGTTAGCATGATCTGTCAATATTAATCTGGCTCTTGGTGTTTACTAAGTAGGTATGCATTTATAAAGAATAGAATAAAAATATAAGGTACGCTATTGCATTGTGTGCCCGTAATAATAGTGGTACATGTTTATAAATAAATAAATATATACAATCTATATATAAAAATTAACCCATATTTGTCGTTGTCCGGCTAGAACTTTATGATTTCATTCATCTTTTTTTAACTTGTTTTCTAATACTTCGCAGAAGGTTCTTACCAGGGATGAGGTTAAATATCATCCCTGGTTCTTACATTAAAGAAAAAATAAATATATACAGGGTTAACCAGAAATGGTGGATAATCCTGCACGTGTGTGTGCGAGGGAGAGGGGTGGGGCACCATATCACAAAAAAAATAACTAGACCTCATATAGCGGACGTGATGCCCATAAATGTGAGGAAAACTGGGATATTTCTAAATTATACAAAAAATGTCGTAGACCGCGGACTGTTGGAAATAGTTTTTTTGGGATGAGGTGCCCTGCCCCCTCCCCCTCCCCCGCACGTGCTGGATTATCCACCTGTATAAAAGAAAGTAGGGGAAGGTCGCGGGTTCAGGTCCCGCCGAAAGCGTACATTTTTGGGATATCATATAATTTCTTTGAGTATAATAGGAGTATCTCGCACTATAATAACAAAAACCTTAGTATTTAGGTAACCTCTCACAAAAGCTATAAATAAGCTCTATATAATAAGGTAGCCACTTGCCTTGTGTTCCATCTCTTTCGAGTAATTTTTTCCATATTTTTCACAAATCGTGTGTATCATCTGGTGATATACAAATTCGGAATCTGGAAATAAACCAGCAAAATTGTTTATTTTACTGCTTGTACGTAGATTATATTAGATAGGTATGGTATATCCTATATTCTTTATTGACAAAGAAAATAACAATCAAATAATATAAAGAAATTAAACTAGTATTTACAATTGAAACAATTGAGCTGACTGCAAACAATCTACAGATAGCTCAACTGGTCCATATCAATACCAGTCGGTTTATCCTTCATTACAATAACAGGTTATGCGATGTGAACTTTCCAGCATCACCTATGTATGTACATATTTATTAAATAATTTTATATTACTATTTTGCTCAACGAAATTGTAAGTTGCACCCTTACATTATGTGTTGTAGCACTATTGTAGCGCCTCTACGTACGTAGCACTATTGTAGCGCCTCTACGTACGTAGCACTATTGTAGCACCTCTACGTACGTAGCACTATTGTAGCACCTCTACGTACGTAGCACTATTATCGCACCTCTCCGCGTGTAGCAGTAATGAGCACCTTCAGTGCGATCACCAGTGCGCCTGACAAGCGGTGATTGTAGCAAAATCGATCTTGTTTCGGGCAGTCATGTTCTGCTCTATACATACATATATTTGCCGATGATATTTGTATCTTAGCTATTTATTTATTTATTTTAAGGGAAACATCGGTACAATATTATTAAAATAAACACAGTGTTTAGCATTAAGGTGACCATTAATAGTTTCCCACATATAGCTCCACACTAAGAATATGAGGAAAACAAATGCTAGCAAAATGTACACATGTAAGTTAAATTAATATCTATCAAATTGATTTTATCGCTAGGAATCATTCACACTCATAAACAAATTACACACTAGGCACATATATAATAAAGATCATTTATATCCTTAAAAGTAAGTTTCAAGAATGTTTTATTGAAGAACTGAGCATCATAGTAACCTAAAAGTGTTCCATCCATATCAAATATGCAATGAGTGACTTTCTTAAAGATTTTAGAAGATAAACCAGCAGGCACCAATATCCCAGCTGTAGACGAAAACAGCCTGGTACGTGTATCGATCATGCCATCCGTCCACCTGGCAGAAACATTACTAGTGTGGGCCGTAGACTGGGCATTGTCAGTAATTTTTGTGGAATGTAGTGGATTTCAACAAATAAAGTGGCTTGAACATTTGCTTTGTTTTGCTGAAAAATAAACGTCAAACAAAACGTCAATTACAAAACATACCAGAACCAAAGATTACTACTAATGCCAGAATCGCAAAATCAAAGAATATACAATAACTACGTCGCAAAATGGGAGAGGCATTTGGCGGTTGTTTTAGCGTTGTGCTCTTTGGCGGTTGCAATGAGTAAGTAATGAATAAGGGGGGTAAGTATTGGGCGGATGTGGCATGTTTTTAGGGTTCCGTACCTCAAAAGGAAAAAAGGAACCGTTATTTATGGGATCACTTTGTTGTGCGTCTGTCCGTCCGTCTGTCAACTCTCTTTGCTCAGGAACGCGTGGAGCTATCGAGTTGATTTTAAAATCAAATACTCAGGTCGTGATATAAATCAAAATTCTATGCCAACACAATCAAGAGTTACAGACCCGATTTTTTTTTAATTTCCAAGGGATTTTCATGCACACAAAACATATACTTCCCGTTGACCTATGACCGTTGAATTATGAAATTTAGCAAGAAGCAAGGTCTTATAGCCCAACTAAGGGGAAAAATCCGAAAATCGTAAATTTGTAGTTTATTCACATACCGAAATTTTTTATTTTGCTTTTTGCAATCGTCCGAAACTAATAGAGTACCTACATCCCGTTGACCTAAAATCATGAAATTTGGCAAGAAAAAAGGTCTTAAAATTACAGAACTCTCTGTGCGCGAGTCCAACTGGCACTTGACGTTTTTATTTTAACCGATGACGTTTATTTCTTCAGTTTGACAAGGATTTGACGCATGTTACATTTTTGTTGGGTCATCAATTTTTAATTTAGTTGTTTCTGTTTGTTTTTGTACCTATACGAACTTTATGGAGATTATATAAATTATTTATTTTCTGAAAAATCCAAACGCAACCTCCTTAAATTTTTATCTATTGTTCCTAAATGCGCAATTCATACCTAACTGACACTGACAGAATTGCATCAATCCAGATGCAGAGCCAAAGCTAAAAGAAGAAGAAGAAGATGTCAACATCTTTTTCAAATAAGTTTATAAAGAACTAAGATCAAGCAGCCTTGTACTATAATACTCGTGCCTCTATGGATAAGAGAAGAACCCAAAAGAACCATAGAGCTAGAAAATCTTAATCCCATTTTTACCTAACTACCGAAGGACGAGGTTTATGAGTTTGACACCAACATGCACCTATGTATGCATGTATGTATGTATGTTTGTATGTACCACAGACATGATACTAGCTGCGCCTGTATGGACATGTATGTAGCCGATTTTTATGTTCCCACGTAGCGCTGAAACTACTGGTCCGATTTCAACAATGGTTATAGGCTATGTGACGTCACATAAAAATGGATAATCTAACGGGATAGCGGTGGTCTAAAACTCCGACTACCTAGGTAAGTATCAAAAGAAAATGATAAGGACAGTAAGGTAGTAACGCTTGTTTAAGACTTATGTAGTCGGGTTAGTTTTTAACTATATTTCTTTAGTTCTCGACTTCTATATTCCGAGAGAAGATACATCATCTTATATAATAAAAATCTCGTGGCTTGACCGATTTAAATGTTTTTTTTTTGTATATTCGGTAGGTATGAGAATAGGTTGTTATCTATTTTTTATACCCCTAAGTGATAAGGGTGGCCCACCCTAAATTTTATTTCTTGGACATTTTTATTTTTTTTCTTTAATAGTTTGTCATAAAAAATACATAATCATCCTAGATTTTCACCTTTCTAACACCAACCCCCATTTTTTTTAAAGCAACCTTCTTCCCTCAGTGGTCGATGTCAAAACAACGTTTGCTGGATCAGCTAGTTTATTATAATAACCATAGGACTAGAAAATTTTAGGCCCTAAAGAACGTACATAAGTACCGTAGACTGAGCATAATAGGGGTAAACACAAATCCTTCGTCTACGGTAAGTATCTATTCAAAATAATAAAACCGGCCAAGTGCAAGTCGTTTCGCCCATACCGCCAAAAATAACTATTGAATTTTTTATGTCTTATATTTTTGGAATTGTTTTAGTTATTGTATTATTTTATTTTCATCGTAAGCTTAAAATACGTTAAATTTGATACTATGATTTGTATACAGACATTGCACACCGTAAAGGTAGAATACATTGACACACACAATTATAAAAACACCTGTACCTACATGTATTTCATGCAATAAACGATTACTTTACTTTAGTGTCGTTTAGCACATCGAGAAATTTTTCATTATACTTTGTTAGCCTTAAAGTGTTTTACAAATGATTTCGATCATCTAACGCAGTTGAAAAAAAAAATTGTATCCTATCCTCTTAATAACATTATAAATGACAAAGTTTGTATGGATCTATGGATATTTGTTACTCTTTCACGCAAAAACTACTGAACCAATTAGGCTGAAATTTAGTATGGGTATAGTTTGGGACCTGGAATAACATAAAAGGCTATTTTTTATCTCGATAAAATGCGAGCGAAGGCGCGGCTAGTCTATTATAAAACTCGACCTATTGAAGTCACTGTTACTAGGATAGCATAAGTACCGCAAAGAAGTACCTAGGTACATACTTTGTAGCGACCTCTTATCAACGCTACCTAACTACAGAACGCGGACAGACGGACAGACAGACAGACAAACAGTTGAAGCTCAGTAATAGGGCGCCAACGGGCGGCACCTTCTCGGAACGGATCCCCTGACAACTAAACCTGAGTTTATTAGATGTAAATAAAAATAAAATTTGAGATTGACATTTTATTTCTTCACAGATCGATACAAACGTTTACTTAGATTAATAACCTTAATCAATTTTCTAATTTTAACGCATTCACTGCCCTCACATGCCGACATGTCACGTCGTGGGCCATGAAAGTGTTAAAACAGTCGTTTCTAGTATAAATAATACAAAACTTATACTAAGGTATGTATGAGACGTTATGAGACATTATGAGATTTAATACGGTAGTTTCAGTTAGGAGCGAAACTTCTAATTGTAGATCGCAAAGGTACATTATAAAAACATAAGAACGGGCCATTTACCATGTTTTTTTGTAGGTACTTTTGTGGTAGATAACCCGCAATTATAAATATTTACTACTAGCGGCGCGCCCCGGCTTCGCACGGGTATTTAACAAAAAATTCAAGATACCATTTTTTTTTTTAAAATATAATATTGCGTATGTCACCCGGGGATAGTGTAGCTTACCAACGAAATGGAAATACAATATAAAATACGAATACTTACGAATTAATTAGTCAAATGGGTTCTCAGTAGTTTCGGAACATATTCAATGCAAACAAAAAAAACAATCAAATCTTTCCTCTTTAGAATATTAGTATATTAATTTGAAAATGATTGTGCGTATACTTTAATTTAATCGCTAAGCTTTCTAGAAGTTTAGGAAATGGCAGTCAATTTGAGCATGGCCTAATTCACTAATGTACTATGATTTATGCGGCATATTTTTACTAATATTTATTATTATACACATTGTCTTTATTATCAAAGAAATTACACTCAAATAATAGAAACAAATTAAAACTATCTACTATTTACAATTGAAACAATTGAGCTAACTGCAGACCGTTTCAAACAATCTACAGGTAGCTCAACTGGTCCATATCAATACCAGTAGGAAGCGTCCCCAAGACGCTGGCTGCATCGCCTCGCTGTTAGGCTCGCCATCGTAACAATAAAGTACTAACCCAGGTATCAGACCCACACACAGTTATGATTCGTGAACGTGAACTCATTACCAGCCCCCCTAGCACGGGGATTGTTCACTAGGGTGGAATAGAGAAAAAATACATCAGTTTTTCATCGAATGCGTAAATTATTTGATTCATTCCTTCAATTTCAATAAATTACGCAATGTATGACGATGCGACGTCATTATTGTCTGTTCTACCCGAGAGAACAATACCCGCGCTAGTGGGACTGCTCTTACATGTGTTTCAGGGAAACCAGGAGTCGAGTGTGGTCTTGACTTAATGTGAGTGAGATGCAAATGACTTTTTGTGACATAAATTTAACAAATTGGTGCTATCATCGATGTAAAAATGTTAAAGTTACTTAGAAATACGACTTTTTGACACATTTTTGACTGGATTTATGATATTTTCTATGACTAATTTAGGTAAATACTATTTAATGAGGGAATAATTTACTATTCACTGAGAAAATATTTAGTAACATATTGAGAAATTTTGTAATTTTTATGGTATTATGACATACATTTCCAAAAAAAAAACGAAATTTCCTAAGTTTCCACTACTAAATTATTTTTTTAGACATTTTCATCCGTCAATCTACAAAAGCCGACCCCTACAGTTCGGTGCGCCGCAGTAACAGTACAAGACCTTCCCGGGCACCGAGCCCACATCATAGTTGTAGTTCCACGTGAGCTCGTTCCCGGCCCGGACGTGCGCGAGCGCAAAGAACGCGACCCAGGGGAAGCGCGGGTCGTGCGTGTCCACGAATACATTCTGCACGAACACGTTGGGGTGGCACGAGTGCTGCGGACAAACAAACGTATTACATCACTACCTATTAGAATAAGAATAGAATAAAAATAGAACAAGAATAGAATAATTTATTTGTGCAAGCGGACCTACACACAACTATTTAAATAACTTAAAATTCTTACATATGTAATTAAATCACTTAATAATGATTTAATTACTTATTCAAATGTTGTGCCTAATAAATTGATTAACAAAAAAAAATCTACAGTCTATGCAGTTGGCTTCGGTCCCACGCATGCCTCCCAAAGAACCGGGTGAGATGAGAAACATATAACAGATAATAATGCTGGAGAATCCACACAGCATCATCGAGCCCCAAGCTAAGCAGAGCTTGTGTTATGAGATAACTGATATACTACATAATGCAATACATTACATATAAATAATATAAAAAAGAGAATATAAGAGTAAAAACAGATTTGCGTTGTCTAAGTGCTTATTTTGTAAGCATAAAGAAATAAAGTTATTTATTCTGATAAATATTTATTTATTAAGTACATAAACATAACAAATATGTTATGTTTATATTATGGTTAGTAGTGCCTTACAGCCTTTGTTAGGTTTATCTAGGCACTCGTTCTCACCGCATTGAATAGGTTTTAACAAAATTCGACCTCTGTGGCGCGGCGGGGGATGTTCCGCCTAGGACGCGTGAGGTTGCGGGTTCGATTCCCGCTTCGGGACAAATGTTTGAACGATCTACAGTTATTTGTTCAGGGTATTATGTTGTGGAGTGCATTGTACGAAGTATATCAGTGATCTCTGCTTAGCTTGGGGCTAGATGATGCTGTGTGCATTTTCCAGTGTAATTTATTTACAACTAGGGAAGTATGTAATGTATGTACTTACATTGAGATACCGTCCGATGTTCCCTTGTACCTTCGCGTCCATAATGTAGCAGGCCTCGTCCTTACCGAACAAAGTGCGCACGGACACGCGGGAGCTGTCAACATATAATATTATGATCAGACATTTTGAAACGCAACAAATTATCAGCACCGGTTCATCATCATCACATCGGCCCATACACGTCCACTGCTGGACATAGGCCTCCCCCATACGGCGCCACAAATAGCGGTCCTGAGCCGCCTCCATCCATCGACTCCCTGCGACCGCTACGATGTCGTCGGTCCATCGAGTGGATGGTCTCCCATGTAGGGGGGTTTTGCCATAATCTCCACGCTTGGCAGGCGGATTGGTGATCGCAGTGTTGGTGTTGAAAAATACTCAGAAAGAAGCTGCTGCCCTTCTTCTGGTAGGTTCCCTTAGTCGGTTCTTACGACCTCCACGGCTTGAGTTGGAGGGGTCGATATTAGCACCGGATAGTATTATAAAATCTGTGGTGTGATAGAAAAAGCCTATAAACGTTACAATAATACAACGCGGGCAGAAACTAGTTTTTTATTAGGAACTACCTGCTGCCCGCGCCTTAGCCCGCGTTTTATCGGGATAAAAAATAGACTTTATGTTATTCCAGGTCCCAAACTATAACAACCCAATCATATCCCAGCTTAATCGGTTCAGAAGTTTTTGCGTGAAAGAGTAACAAATATCCATCCATACAAACTTTGTCATTTATAATATTAGTATAGTAGGAAAGGAAGTACACATTGAGGGTAGTCATTCTGTCGTTATGTTTGAGTATTGGGCAGTGAGAGAATATGAATAGTTAGTATTACCTATGTTTCCTATCCTTGTCCGCTATATCATCTGCTGTGAATCTGGAAGGCTCCCTGACTTCTTCGTCATCGCTGATGGTGATGCAGTCGTCTCTCTTCTTTGCTACTTCTTGTTCCTTCTGCTTTGCCTTTTCTACTTCTTTTTTCTTCGCTTTCTCGCGTTTTCGGAGGCTTTTCCTGTAAGTAGTTAAGTAAAGCTTTATTAATCTAGTATAGTTTTATTTTATTCAACTTCTTAATGTCTATGATTGCCACATCCAGCATCTGGCTGCAGTCACTCGCAGGTCGTCGTCCTACACTACGTTTGCCGAGTCGCGGTCTCAAGAACACGATGTACCGGTACTTACTGGAAGTAAACGCCCCCTTGCGGCTGTGGTATGTACGCATTCGGTTGGAAGTCGTGATCCTTGCCGCTTCGATCTTTTTCCTCCTCGGATTCCGAAGATGACTGCGACTCCGATTCCGATGCATGGGTTGAGCCTTTCTGTTGTTAGAAATGTAGACGTTAACAATAGTATATTATGCAACTAGCTGCTGCCCGCGGCTTGGCACGCGCTTTTCACGTATGTCCCTACTAGCTGCTGCCCGCGCCTTCGCCCGCGTTTTATGGGGATAAAAAACTAGCTTATATGTTATTCCAGGTTTAGTAGTTTTTCCGTGAAAGAGAAACAAATATCCATACATCCATCCATACAATGGCATTTATAATATTACTAGGATGTCCGTCCCCGGGATACCATCCAGCTCCGGCAAATTTCATATCTAACCTAACCTATAAGATCCGTCCAGCCGTTTACGCGTGAAAAGGTAAAATACTGACAATAAACGAAAGTCAGCGTCAAGGCAACTCGCTTACTTTCGGACTGTGTTTTTACGCAGGCAATGCGACGCAGGAGGTTGCGAGTTCGATACCCGCCTTGAGACAAATGTTTGTACGATCTGCAAATATTTGTTCTAGGTGTTCTGGGTATTTTCTACGTATAATAAAAAAAAAACTATGTAGTGTATCAGTCATCTAGTATCCATAACACAAGTTCTGTTTAGCTTGGGGCTAGATGATGCTGTGTGGATTGTCCAACATTATTTATTTCTTTAAGTGTCTGAATAAAGATGGTAAAAAGGTAGAATTACGTACCTTATCTAGATCCTTATCTTTTTCAGGAATATCGTCTTCATATCCTTCCTTCATCCCCTCCACCACCTCGATGTAGTCCAATTCCGCTAAATACTCGTCTCCTTCGTTCAGACCGTCCTGAAAAACAACAAAATCTATATTAATAATTTCGTACCGGTCTACGGTAGACTCGAACGAAATGCACATCTAATTGAAGAGCGTCAAAAATTAGTCGATCCGAGTCGACAACTTATATGCGGAAAATTCGGATTATCGAGTATTTTTAATATAAAAATGCAAATAATTTGCTTTCTAATGGCGTTGCGAAATAAACATGTCAAATGTCATCAATGTGTCAGTGTCACGTCATCACGTGTCACAGGTGACATGTTTGTGTGCCCAAACATTTGTGCACACGCTCCATCTTGCTTGCGCACACTGGCTTGCACAAGCAAAATGGAGAGTGTGGCCGGCTCATCTTGCTTGCGCAAACGGTGTATGTGCAATCTGCATGCACAAATGTTTGAGCGTGTAGCCGGCTATTAGGCATTTTTTTTTTTACCAACTTCTTGCGGTCCGAGCGCTATTCAACTTCAACTTCTTGATTAATGGTTCTGCGTTTGGATTGGTCTCATGGCAGCATCGCAAGTTCTAGCACATTATTTACAATCGTAGACTGAGCATAGATTCCTAAATCTACGTTTACAAAAAATCATTGACGTGAATTTCGCGCGGATTTCACGGAAACTTTTCATTCGAGTTCAAAGAATTTGTAGGCCCACTAAGTACTTACTATAACATTCGTTGAGAACCGATGACTACAGAAGTATCATTTACATTAGGTATATAAAAAAATTGTGGAATATTATTATAAGGCTACATTTTACCCGAGCGAAGCCGGGTTTTCATCTAGTATTGACAATAATTCCCAAGCACACAAGCTCTGCTTAGCTTGGGGCAAGATGATGCTGTGTGAATTGTCCAGCATTATTATTATACTAGCTGCTGTCCGCGCCGTCGCCCGCGTTTTATCGAAAAATAGCCTATATGTTATTCCAGGTCCCAAACTAAACCCATACCAAATTTTGACCCAATCAGTTTAGTAGTTTTTGCGTGAAAGAGATTCATACTTACAAACATTGACATTTATAATATTAATAGGATTTCTCATTTTGAGATCTCCAGGATTTCTTATTGAACGTTCCGTTATTATGTCACATTCATCAAAAATCGTTTTTCTCTCTTGTTGAGTGCCTGTTTAGGATAGGGCCTAAATATATCTATCCCTTTCTTCCAACACAGCCATGCACCAGCACGTATGGGCTCTCAGTAATGTAATCAATTCAATATAGAATGTAATTATCTCGAAATAGTGTTCAAAGTAATGTCTAGCTTGGGTCTAGATGATGCTGTGTGGATTGTCCAGCATTATTTATTTAGTATACAAAAAGTACCAAGGATACTAGAACCGAAGAATACAAAAATGACCGTTGTTACCAAATTAGCCGTAGCGTCGGTGAGTAGATTTCCTGCGTATACGCAGAGGAAAGCTCCTTTGGGCACGTCATTCAACGCGCGGATACCCCAGCCTCGGTTCATTGTTTTAAATACCTGCGAAATTAAGCTTAGTCAGCAACATTTAGACGACCGTTTCAATTGCAAATACTACGCACGCAAACTCGATGTGGACTGTTTGTAAACAAACAGCCCATTCTCAACCTAAACTTCATTCTGTTGCCTTGTATTGTTACGCGATTTACGTAACTTCAATTTTAGATCCTTCAATAAATATAGCTTATAATTATACATATATGAAACTTGACGCTGAGCAAGTAAGAATAAAAATGTTTTATTTGTAACTCAATTAACAAAAATAATTAACAATGTATTAAAAATAAAAGACAATACAGCCAAATTTTTGCCTTGAGTCACAAATCGGTCTCTGTCTCAGCATGAGTTAATTGTAAACACGTCACAACCAACGCTGGTCTTCCGACAGATCAGTTTGGTGAGGTCACGGATGATAACACATAAGACACAAAACAAGCAAAAGTATAACAATGATTACGTTTCTACACAAATTACAAAAACTTAGGATGAAACGCTGAACTACAACATAAAAGTAATTTCTACTGACAGGTCTAGTCTATGCAACAAAGTCAAATTTAAGTAAAACAGTACGCATTTTGATCTAGTTTAATACAAAGGATAAAATTGAAACAGTCGAAATCTTGAAGATACATAGAATGGTGTGTTTTTATACAAGTAAAATAAAAAAATAGGTTGTGTAAATAATAAATTATGCTATGATAACTTTTATGATGTAAGTAGCTACTTACATCGCATCATTATATGATGCTTGTATCGTTTTTATGACACTCTTGTCTTTTCTGACTTTCAAAAATAAAATTGCGTAGTTTTTGTTTAATACATAAAAACTCTGCAGGTTCCTTATTGGAGGAGGAATATTATTCCAGCACCGAGATGCGGCGTAGCGGAAACTGCCTCGAAAGGCGGACCAAGTGAGTTTTAGTTTTTGTGTTGTGGTTTGTTTACAAATATTTCACATCGAGTCCGGGCCTGTACGTGTTAAGGTCCATTTATATCTACAGACATTGAACGTGCCAGACACATGACGTTACAAACAAAAAAATATTATTCTGTACAGTGTGTATGAACGTATTTATATCAATCGTCAGACAGCCGCGCAGACGCCGACAGACACGGGCCGTGCCCGGCCGGCATTCGCGGAAATAATATTTTGTCTGCGCGGTTCATGTTTCTACGTGTCTGTGACTACCTGCTGGGCAGTGTGAATAGAGCAGGACCGTGACAGACGACATTTGTTATGACATGTATCTAAATCGCATTAAATTAAGATTTATATAGGCAAAATAAACATGTATTAGACACATAAGTGATATATAAATGTACTAGTGTTTTCTTTTTCACTTCTACCACTAGTGGACAAAAATTGAAGTGAAGAGAATATCAATAACACCTTATTTCTTATTTGATGTTTATAGTATAAAATCTTACTTGTCTGAGTGCTTATTTTGTAAGCCTCAAGAAATAAAGTTATTGATTCTGATTCTGTTAACTTTTTGTAAGACAAGGCACACTTCTGTCACGTTAGATGTAAACGGTGTCTGTCGGTGTCTGCCACGGCACGTGTGTGGCACACTCAAATGTATGTAGATATATACAGACCTTTAAGTGTGGTAGATAAATCCTTCTTTTTTCTTATTATTCACTTACTTGTAATTTAAGCTGTAAGGGATGCTGTGCAACTCTGTTGAGACAGGTCTGTTTGCATTTACATCTGTAAAAACAGTATTCAGTATTTGTTACAGTTCTACAATCAGATCACCGCACCCCGGTTCGAATGTGGAGGGATATATGTAAGGGGAGAGGAAGACAGGAGAAAAGATAAATAAATAATGCCGGACAATGCACAGTTGCATCATCTAGCCCCAAGATAAGCAGAGCTTGTGTTATGGGTACTAGATGACTGATCTGAGACAGATCGCCCGGAACAAATATCAAATCTAGTCCGAAAGTAAGCGAGTTACCCAAAAATGTGAACAAAGGTACGAATTTAACAAGATTAAAAAAAAAATTATAACTTCCAAACGGGTCAAGTCTTCCAGTAGTTTGCCCCCCCCCCCCCCCCCCCACGCGCGCTTCCCCCGCACAAATCACCTTCAAGGTTATCCACCCAATAATATACTCCCTGTATATTTAGAGTTTAACTCGTTACCTAGAGTTACACTCGTATATTCCCGAAGGCAGCGGCTCGGGCAGTCTCCGATACACATATCCGATGTTGTCTCCCTCTAGCCCGATAGTTCTGGCTCCCTCTAGCGTCATCTTCCAGCAGGCGCATTTTGATTTATCCTGAAAACAAATCTCTGAAATATTGTTTCACTAGACACCAAATTTTTGGTGTTGTATAACATAATCGAATAAACAATTTCAACAGTCACGCGACGCCATCTTAACTTTAAGAACATCTAAGAAGTAATTTCTACGTAACGACGTTCTGATTAACGTCAAGTTCTCACTGTCTTACTCCTATTTACGTAATTTTTTTTTAATTTTGGTCTAAATCCCCACTTGTCACATACCTGACAGTCGTTGGAATAGTGGATGCCAGAATTGAAGGCAGAGTGAGTACTAAATTATCTGTGGCAGTTTTGAGACGCCATGTTGTTTTTTTTTTTTCATTTTCACATATAGATAAAATATAAAAGCTGGCATTTTTGTTTTTATTATACTGGACACTGGAAAACAAAGATTTATCACGATATTTTTCAAAATTTATCTATATTCGTTTTTCCCAAATTTTTGGTCCGATTTAGGTCCTTCTTTCTCCTAACGACTCCATTTTTCTCCTGCACATACCTGGCAGTCATCAGTACAGTCGCAGCCGCACAAAAAGTCAGGGTCTATGTTGAGAGGTACCCCAGCGGTGGGCGTGCGCTCCGTGTTGTATGAACAGAACTCCGGCAGAGAATCATCGTAATAGTTAACGCAGGGGACTGGCACGTTCTCTTTACCATGGGACAGATCCTGAGGACGATTTGAAAATACAATTACATTAAGTCTTATGTCGAGCTCTCCGGCGTAGCGAGGTCCGCCTGCGACGTAGGATGTTGCGCGTACGATTCTTATCATTCCCACAGCCTTCTTATGCGATTCTTATCATTTCACGCACTAATACATTTTAAGCAACCAATCAATTTGATTTTTGGCATAGTTGAAAGGATGGAGAGTAACATAGGCTGCTGCTCTATCATGACATTCATGACTGTAAAAGTATATAACAAAATTCCTAGAGACATAAGAGAACTGCCTACTAGTAAATATAAGACAAAACTTCGTAGGTGGCTCATAGAAAAATGTTTTTATGACATTAAAGAAATATTTAATAAATAAAATACCTAGATACATAACTAAAATATTGCACGTCCATAATTAATGGATAAACTGTTGTTTCGCCTAGCTTTTAAGATCTTTTTTGTACACAGTTTCTAGAATAAATCTATTTCATTTCACGAAAAACTACTGAACGGGGAAAAAGACCTTTGTATCCCCCTAGAAATGTAGAATTCGATTTAACGCTGGTGAAACCGCGGGGAATAGCTAGTCTTTAATATACTACTTGTCCTACAGACGCACCACTCTAGACGGTTGTGACGTTCCAAGCCCATGGCCTTCACTGAAAACCAGCGCTGGGTGGACACACAAGTGTTCGTCCAGCACAATGCTGAGGGAAGGCCATGTTTGCCCTAACTCACTGCGCAACTGCGCAATTAAAGTGTCTACTTAGGTTTAAGTAGTTTTAAGGCAAATAAATACATTTCTTTCTTTCTTCCTTCAGGTGACGTTAGTTTGTTACAGCCTGTATAATACGTACCTTCTTTCCCACGATACACTTGTTAAGTACAAACTCTGCTAAGCAGTGCGTGCCGGCCGTGAAGTCGAACAGATCTACCGACAGGTCACTTTGTAACATGCAGAGGTACCTGGGAATTAAAACTTATTCATCATCATTATATCAGCCCTTACACATACTTGTCGTATGGTGGAGGCCTATGTCCACAGCTGCACATAGGCCTGCCCTATACGACGGCACAAATAGCGGTCCTGAGCCGCCTCCATCCATCGACTCCCCGCGACCGCTACGATGTCGTCGTCGGTCCATCGAGTGGATGGTCTTCTAAGTAGGGGGGGATTTTTTATTTTTATTTTGTATAGTTCAGGAAGAGATGCGAAGTTACACTTTTTGTCCACCAAACTCGCTTTTCGCATCTCATAAGCTATACAATATAAAACTATTACAGAGGCATTAAAACTAAACTTATGATAGGTATTACAAACGGGAGGGATTTTAGAAAATTCCTTTGTATATTGTAATAATACGATAGAACAGGTGACGGCTCTGTTCAGGTCGGGGTAGCCTTAGCGAGGAGCAAAACAATGATTTTCAGTATTACCTCTTTAGACGACCAGATAAACGAATGTGTGATGATTGCATAGGGCTCCAGATAAAGTTACCTGTGTAGTTCCACCATATTCCTGAGCCTACGTCCGCAGGGCGCGCGGTACACCACCTCGCGGTGCCCTTTGTACCGGACTGTTTGTCTGGAAACACACACATCAACATGTATAAACATCATCATCAGACCGTATACGTCCACAGCTGGACATAGGCACGGTAATGTTATACGTGTCTATACATTACCGTGATATAGGCCTCCCTTAAACGACGCCACGAATAGCTTGTTTATATACACTACAAATTAATTATTTTGTCTGAAGACGATGGATGTGTCGCGGCGGGCGAGGGTCCGCCTGCAACGCAGGTGGTTGCGGGTTCGATTCCCGCCTCGGGACAAATGTTTGTACGATCTGCAAATATTTTGTTTCAGATCTTCTGGGTATTTTCTATGTATAATAAAAAATATCTATCTTTGTAATATATTGTATTATGTATATCAGGCATCTGCTTAGCTTGGGGCTAGATGATGCTGTGTAGACCTCGCTTACCAAATTTTATGATTTTAGGTCCACCGGAAGTACCCTATACGTTTTGTGAGCGTGTGATTCCCTTGGAAATTTTAAAAAATTTGGTTTTTTTCAGCTGTAACTTTTGATTGCATTGACTTAGAAGTTTGATTTATATGACGGCTCCAAGAGGTTACGGAACACTGAGCATTTGATGTTCATTTCAACTCGATAGCTCCACGCGTTCCTGAGAAAAGAGGGTTGACAGACGGACAACAATGTGATCCTGGGGCACGGAACCCTAAAAAATACATTTTCCCTGATCACACAGAAGTTTGAAGCATTATTCATTACTAGCTGCTGCCCACGCCTTCGCCCGCGTTTTATCGGGAATAAATAGCCAATATGTTATTTCAGGTCCCAAACTATACCCATACCAAATTTCAGCCTAATCGGTTCAGTAGTTTTTCCATGAAAGAGTAACAAATATCCATACATCCATCCATACAAACTTTGACATTCATAATATTAGTAGCATTTATTTATTTATCTCACCTCTCCCAGCCGCTCAGCAGAGGTTTCGCCAGCGGGTTGTAAGTCCTGAGATCCTGTAAGGTGAGCAGCTCGGTTCGCTTGCCGCACGAGGGATTGCACGTGTGGGGCACCATACGTGCGGGCTTCACGGCGTTTTTAGGAGTGTAGTACTGAAATTATATGTTTATTATTGAAACTGTGTAAGATATACTCGTACCTTATAAACTAGCTAGAAAGAACAGTTTTTATTAAGTATGTTATACAAAATTTTATAGAATAAGGGAATACCAGATTTTTTTGGGTTACTTGAATGTTCATCTGGTAAATCATCAGGACTCGGTAGTCAAAACTCAAAGTACTTTATTTCCTTTAGACCTTACAGCACTCTTGGACACATCACAAGATTTAAATTACATGAGTATAACAGTCTAGTCTTTAGTCTAAGTTTTCCTCCGAATCCTTCGCAAGGCATCCTTTATTACATGCATAGACCCGACGTAAGCGAGGGATTTAAGATCCACGAAGCCTTCTCAGAACACATACATCGATGACCGATGTTACACGGCGGGCAAAGGTCCTCCTGCGACGCAGGATGTTGCGTGTTCGATTCTCGCTAATATTTGTAAGATCTGCAAATATTTGTCACGGGTGTTTTTTTTTATGTATAGTAAAAATATCTATGTAATATATTGTATTAAGTAAGTCAGTATCCATAACACAAGCTCTGCTTAGCTTGGGGATAGATGATGCTGTGTGGATTGTCCAACATTATTTATTTGTTTATTATACATGCACTGTTAAACATGCCTCCCCCAAATAAGGGGGGTTTTGCCATAACAACACGCTTGGCTGGCATATTGGTATACGCAACTGAGGTGTTAAAAATACACGGAAGGAAGCTGCTGCCCTTTTTCTGGTAACCCTTAGTTATTCATGACAACCACGGACTGTGTTTGAGGGGTCCCCGATTGTAGCGAGGGATTTATTCTACTAACCACGACTCGACTAATAACTCCCTCGAACGGCGTGCCTTGGATGGCTGTTTGCTGTTGGTTTGACTGTCTGTCTGTTGTTGACTTCTTGGCGACAGCGCGTTGACGACGTAGTTCCTGTAAAAAATATACGATACGTTTTATTACAGCAAACGAAAAATGGTAGAAAACGAAGTGAAATACGAATTTGTAGCAGCTTTTAGGTGTCATCTACAGAATACTTAATAAAACAGCCCAAGTGCGAGTCAACTTGCACACGGAGGCCTAGATATATATAGAAACACGTATTGACAAACACAACCCTGACACAGAACAGAATCAGAATCAATAACTTTATTTCTTTAGGCTTACAAAATAAGCACTTAGACAAGTCAAATTGTATACTATAAACATAGTTATTATTATCAAATAAGAAATAAGGTGTTATTGATATTCTCTTCATTTAAATTTTTTGTCCACTTGTGGAAGAAGTGAAAAAGAAACCACTAGCACATTATAATATCACTTATGTGTCTAATACACGTATATAAAAAAGTCTAAAATTAATGCGATTTAGATACATGTCAATAACAGAAATAGTACCTTTACCTACATAGACCGGTAATGGTGCGACATGGGTATTATCCAGCATTATTTATTTACTAGCTATTCCCCGCGGTTTCACCAGCGTTAAATTCGAATTTCTCATTTCTAGGGGGACCAAAAATTCTTTTTTCCCCTAAATTTCCCATGGCAATTTATTGTTTTACCAGGACAGTAGTAGTGAAAGTAGCCCATGTTACTCTACATCTTTTCAACTTACTATATGCCATGCTATTTAGGGGTGTCGTGGTCGGATAACCTCCCCGTGAGCCTGTACTGCTACTTGTCCTCGGGGATTCGTCCCTGGGGAACGGTAGCAGGTGGCAGGCCGGTGCACCCTGGTTCCCACCGCTAATCATTTCTTCCGCAAGGGGATATTGTTAGCGATGGCCAATAATCCGACGAAAACCCAATCCAAGGTGTCAATCGTACCGTGCCGAGGGATGAATGGCTGATGGTTGTTCAGTTGCGAACGGTGTCTCTCCGAAATCAGGGCGAATCGGAGCAGTATTCAGCCCACCCGTGGGCATGCGGGGCTCTGCTGGCGGGTAGCTTTAGTTCCCTAGCTTCTCGTGGGATTTGTATGGATTGTTCAAAAGAGCCAAACAAATCTTCTTCTCCTTTTGGAGAACCATCTTCTCCCCTCTCGGGAGAAACCAGCAATAGGCTGGAGGAGGCCCTACTGGCCTCTCCAGAGCCTATGCGAACAGAGCCTTGCTTGGCAGATGACCTAACAGAGGTCGGCGGCTCCGAAGCTGCGGCCCCTGCCACGGTAACGTCTCCAGGCAAACGCTCTGGCAAGCTGAGCGGTGCAGGTCGGAAGCGGCTCCGAAGGCTAATGGCTGCCAATTTATGCTTCGAAGAGGCACGAAAAATGGCGGCAAAGCCTTGGAGCCAAATCCCAATGCTGGACGCTCCCCCCGATCCAAAGACGACCAAAAGACAGAGATCGGAGGAAGAATCGCCCAAGGAAAACCCTTAAAAGGCCCTTACGCTAGAGGTGTCCCAGGCGTCGGATGTGAGACCTAGCTTCAAGCAGGTCGCGGAGGCGAAGCGAGTTGGTATTCGCAACATCGCCTCCATGAGCGACGACCAGATGAAGCAGGTCCATCGTTCCCTGACCCTGGCGATACTGAAAATAGCCAACAGCGGAAAGGGGCCTAGGTTTTCCAGCTTCACGCACAAACCTGGGTGGATACTGGTTACATGCGAGAACCAGGAGAGCCAAGACTGGCTCGCTTGCGAGGTCCCCAAGATCAAGCCATGGGCCGGGGCAGAACTCTCGGTCATACCTGAGAGCGAGTTGCCCAAGCCTGTGGTTGCGGTCACGTTTGTGCCCAGTGCTGAGGCGGCGTCGGTTGACGAGGCCGTCCAGCTACTGAGAACGCAAAACGAGGGACTTCGCACTGACCTCTGGAAGGTTCTGTTCAGCAAGTCTGAAGGGAACGGGTTCCTCATAACCTTCTCCCTAGACGACTTGTCTGTGGAGGCCCTCAGAGCCGCCGACTTTCAAGCTGCCTTAGGCTTCAAAAAGATAGCCTTCAAGGTCAAAGGCGGCTCTGTCCCCAAACCAGCGTCAGTGGATGCTACGGGCCCGCAGCCGTCTACGTCCAGTGGAACGGGCTCCTCGGGGCGAAGCACAGGAGAACCAAGGCCGCTACCCCTAGTGGCAAGGCGCTCCAATGTAATGCCCCTGGGCACGTCCGGTCCTTCGAGGCAAGGCGGAAGCGGTCCGCAGTCCTCCACGTCCGGCGGAACGGGACTCTCTGGGCGAAGCACAGGAGCTCCAGGGCCGCGACCCGTCGTGGCTGGGCCCTCCAATGTAACGCCCCAGAGGAGGTCTGGACCGCCGGGCCAGGGCGGTAGGGGTCCCCGAGGTGGGGCAAGGGGTGACAGGCTGACCGATGCTAGTCGAGGACGCGGAGCGCGCCCGAAACTAGCCAGGTCGAAGCCTCGTTACCAGCGGGGAAACCTATAGTGGCTACCCAGGCGGGGATGGCGAGGATCCTCCAGGCCAACCTCCACCATGCCGCGGCAGCTTCCGCGGTCATGGAGTGTTGCCTGTCAGAAGGACAAGCTAGCCTCGCTTTAATCCAGGAGCCTTGGGTAGCCAACACTCAGGTTCTGGGACTCGACGCTGCCGGTAAGAAATTAGTAAACAGTCATGGCACTAGGCCCAGAGCTTGCATTATTTTTAATAACTATGTTAATTTTTTGCCTATCACAGAGGTATGTAACGACGACCTGGTAGCCGCTTTTGTCGATCTCAAAGGATGGAGTGGGGCGAGGGTAATTGTATGCTCTGCCTACCTACCCGGAGAGAGAGACAACCCAACGGGGGATTTGGCGAGGGTGGTCGACTACGCCGCCCGGAACAACGCCGAACTTCTCGTTGGATGCGACGCCAACGCGCACCACACAGCCTGGGGGAGCACGGACGTCAATGCTAGAGGTGAGTTACTTTTTGACTTTCTTTTAGCTAACAATCTAACCACTCTTAACACAGGACGCGAACCGACCTTTGTAACTCGGGTTAGACAAGAGGTTCTGGACATAACTTTCGCCACTAACAACTTGGCCAGGCATATAAACGACTGGCATGTTAGTAGCGAAAACTCCATGTCCGACCACAGACACATATGTTTCGAGATAAAGGCTTCCCTGGAATCTCAAATCATAACTTATAGGGACCCTAGGGCAACTGCCTGGGATGTCTTTAATGACAAACTAAGGCAAATGCTTGAAGACTGCCCTAAAAGCATAAAGACTCGCGACAGTCTTGAGATTGCGGCAGCTGTCCTTACAAAAGGCATCCATATGGCCTATGAGGAGAGCTGTCCACTAAAGTCCAAGACCACAAAGCGACAAGTCACATGGTGGAACTCTACGCTTGGCAAGCTTAGAGGTATAACCAGGAAACTCTTCAACAAGGCTAAAAAGACTCGCGTATGGGAGGCCTATCACAAAGCCTTAACGGAATATAACATTGAAATTAGGAAGGCTAAGAGAACATCTTGGAGAAAGCTGTGCGAGGAAATCAAAAACACGCCTCAAAGTGCCAGACTTCACAAACTGCTATCTAAAGCCAATACTAATCAAATAGGTCTCCTTAAGAAAGAAGTCGGCACCTTCACAACAAACGAAAGGGAAACCCTAGAGTTGCTGGCTTCGACCCACTTTCCTGGTTCGCGGAATAAAAACTCGTCCCAACTGGCACCTGCCAACACCTACAAGCCTCGGAACGAGGACTGGAATAGGGCGGCCAGGATCATAAGACCGAATCAGGTTAGGTGGGCCGTTAACTCCCTTAAAACAAACAAAGCATGTGGTGAGGATGGTATACTCCCTGTTTTCCTACAGCGGGGTATCGACGTCCTCACTCCATATCTGGTAAAAGTCTTTAGGGCGAGCCTCGCCTGGGGACATGTGCCAGAACCATGGACTACTGTCAAAGTTGTCTTCATACCCAAGGCTGGAAAGAAGGACTACAGCCAGCCAAAGTCCTTTAGACCAATAAGCCTCTCTCTTTTTCTACTCAAGACTATGGAGAAAGTGGTAGACAGACACATAAGAGATGTAGCTCTTGCCGCATCTCCCATCCACCATAGCCAACATGCCTACCGCAAGGGAAAATCCACAGAGACGGCTCTTAGCAGCCTCATTGACAGAGTGGAGAAGGCAATGGAGGACAAGGAAATCGCACTCTGTGCGTTCCTTGACATTGAAGGGGCTTTTGACAACTCCCCTACCTCTCTGCTGGTGAACGGGTTGAAAAACAAGAATGTTGACCCGACCACCACCAGATGGGTGGAGGATATGCTAACACATAGGGGAGCAATATTAGACCTTCACCAAACAACCATTGAGATATCCACTGCTAGGGGCTGCCCCCAAGGCGGAGTCCTATCGCCTATTTTATGGACCCTCGCAGTGGACGAGCTCCTGTGTGAATTGGCGGACCTTCACATCGATGCCCAGGGTTATGCAGACGACCTTGTGATCATTGTTCGAGGATTCTGTCAATCCACAATCTCCAGCATCATGCAGCGAGCTCTCAACACTGTCAGCGACTGGTGCAGCAACAGCGAACTCTCAGTCAACGCTGACAAAACTGTGATTATACCTTTCACAAATAAGCGAAGGCTTGACAAGCTTGTAAAGCCTAAACTTAACGGTAAAATCATAACCTTTTCCACAGAAGTAAAATACTTGGGCGTTACAATCGACCAAAAACTGACGTGGAACACTCACCTAGCCAACGTCTTGCATAAAGCTAAGATGGCACTGGGTGCCAGCGGCAGACTGATGGGCAACAACTGGGGCATCAAACCCAGAATAGCCCTGTGGCTGTACACTGCTATTGTGAGGCCGATAATCACATACGCCTCCATGGTATGGTACGACAAGGCCCTACAGTCGACCGCAATCACCAAACTAAGCAGCCTGCAAAGGACTGCTTGCCTTATGGCCACGGGAGGCATGTCCACATCCCCGGGGCTGGCACTAAACGCATTGCTGGGACTACCTCCACTTCACATGTACATACAAAAAGAGGCAAAGACCAGCATGTATAGGGCCAGCACCCTGGGCCGAAGGAACTGGCTCTCCCAGAAACTGAGATCTCTGAAAGACTCTACTCTGGAATCACCCATCCTAAGCATGACCACTGATGTCATGCTGCCACGACATGTGTTTGAAAAACACTACACAGTGGAACTGCCTTCCAGAGAAGACTGGTCAAACAACCAACTACTCTGCAAGGACGGGAGCCTATCCTGGTACACAGACGGCTCCAAAATTGGTCAGGACGTAGGCTTTGGAGTGTATGGAGAGCGACCTAGGTTCAGCAGTAGCACTAACCTGGGTAACTACGCCTCCGTCTTCCAAGCAGAAGTATTTGCCATTCTTGAGTGCGCCGATATAAATCTGCAAAAGCGATACGCCAACCAAAACATTTTCATTAACTCTGACAGCCAGGCTGCCCTCCTAGCACTGGATTCGAAGGTCATCACGTCCAGGTTAGTCGAGGACTGTGTGTCACGCCTGAACGCTCTGGGCCTGAACAACAGAGTTGTCCTAAAATGGGTACCGGGACACGCGGGAATCAACGGCAATGAGTGTGCCGATGAACTGGCGCGTTCCGGGGCCAAGGGGACTCAGTTTGGCCCCGAGCCGTTTTGTGGCGTACCAAAAAGCCTGGCTCAAAGAATCCTTTTGAACTCCTGCTACGAGGAATCTACCAAGCTCTGGATAAATTCCAACGGCATGAGACATTCAAAAGTTCTGATCAAAGCCTTCGATAAACGGTGCACCAACCAAATCCTAGCGCTAAGCAGAGACAACCTTCGCATCATGACAAGAGCCCTAACCGGACACTGTCGCCTTAACAAGCACATGTTCAATTTGGGGCTATGCGACACAAAATCCTGCAGACTCTGTGAGGAGGCAGATGAAACGCCCCTCCATCTGCTAGGAGAGTGTGGAGCACTGATGCAAAAACGTAGCACTCATCTGGGCAAGCACCTGCTCAGCCCAGACGAGCTACGAGACACCTCCCCGAAGAGAATCCTACAGTTCCTCGCAGCTGCAAGGGTAAGTGGCGAACTATAAACGCCGCAGCTTCCAAGGGTGAACACTCGAAGTGGCGATCACAATAGGCCTACCATGGCCGCTGTGACACTAAAGCCACATAAAGCAAATAAAAAAAAAAAAAAAAAATACTATATGCCAAAAGGACAAACAAACAAACACACTTGCGCCTTTATAATATTAGTAAGGCTTTACCTCAGCTTGCCTCTGTTGCGCTTGTGCCTCTGCGGCCGCCTTAGCGTTCGCCTGCTCGTCAGACCTCGTGTACTCTACACACGGCATGTTCGACTGAAACAAATACAAAGATATACATTCATTACTCTAGATGGATGAAATAGCAATTTTAACAATCTCTTATATTATGAGAGAATCTATATTATAAAGATAATATAGATTCTCTAGATAATATAGATAAAATATTATAACCTTATCTTTCCACAAATTTTTAATTAAGGGTCAATACGTAAAATTTGGGAGACCATCCACTCGATGGACCGACGACATCGTAGCGGTCGCAGGGAGTCGATGAATGGAGGCGGCTCAGGACCGCTATTTGTGGCGTCGTACGGGGGAGGCCTATGTCGGCTGATGATGATGATGACGTAAAATTTAATAAAAAAAATTCTAAGCCACGTTTTTTCGTAATAAATATTTATAATTTTAAAAACTTTTAAATACAAGCTTTTATATAATCTAGGACGAAAGTGCTTGGGAAAACAAATCCAACGAACCCATACTCAACGTGGTTAAGTCGTTTTGTTTAGGAATTCCTATGGCCACCTTCGTTCTCTACCATCAGACCAGCTCGATGATCACCATGACATTGCATTGTCACCGAACTTACATAAGTCACAGCTCAATCGGTTGAGGATAACTGGTCTAAAATTGAGTTGCAAGATTTGACCCGAACAAACATATATTGCAACAGGGACAAGATAAAACAATGCAAGTTAAATAAAAAAGCCACCAAGTTATTGCACTGAGTTCGACCTACCCCCAGTTTCCATATGAAAATCGTTCTGTCGAACACACTGTGTATCATTTATATTAATTTAAGATTTTGACTTTCCTTTTCACATCCATACACATGGTGACGGTACGATCGCCATGCCTTTCTGCTAGCCACAGCTTGCCTTATTTAATCCCCGCCCCCTCAATAAAAATATAACAATTTTGCGACAACGCCATCTACATATATACATAACTCACCCGTATTTGCTTAGTTCTGGGCAGTCGTAATCTGCTCCGTCCGCCGGCTTTGGCCGCTTGTAACTCTAGATACAGGGGTTCCAATCTAGTGGAGCCACGGTAGATCCACTCTGTCCGGTCGTCCTGGTCGAAATGGATCAGTGCTATGGACGCGTCCACTTCTAGGACGCGGGAGGACCACCATTTACCTAGGGACAATTGAGAGATATTAGGGGTCAAGTGGGAATATTCAAAAGGGTTATTTGGGACTATTTTGGTGGTTTTTATGGGATAGTTTAGAAATCAGACTCATATTATAATTCTCAAGTTTGGGACCTGGAATAACATATAGTGTATTTTTCCCCGATAAAACGCAGGAGAAGGCGCCGGCAGCAGCTAGTGTCAAATGAAAAGGTTTTAATACTTTTTAGACACACTCACACACGACCCACAATACAAGAGCGTTTTGTGGTTCAGTTGAAAAAATAGGGTAGTATTCATACTCTCCTACATATTCCCAATTGTCCCCTAAAACTTTCCTGTTTAAGGGGCAATTGGGAATATGTAGAAAAACCTATTTTACATCCATTGAGAACAGAAATAATTCGCAGTCAACTAGCAAAGTTTTTAAGGTCAAATGGGAATTTTTCGATATATTTCTCTGGTGTTCAGGGTTGATTGGGGATCTTAGGGGTTCAGGTGATAATGTTTTGGGTGGTCGGATGAGAATGTCAATATCTTACCGTTCCACTCCGTGTTAAGCGTTTCCCCTTTGCGCAGTCGCACCATAGGCCTCTCCGGGTAGCTCTTCAGATAGTTCTTGACAAAGTCGTGTATGAAGGGATGCACTTCCTCCCAGACGAGCGAGCTGGCCTGGCACACGAGCCGCATGTCCGCGTGCTGAATATACTGCGCGTAGCCGTCGTCAAAGAACACGAGGTATCTGGTGGACAGAGATCTTTAGTTAGAGTTGCGAAGGAGGTTTTAATCTAGAGATTTTTTTTTAAGACGTGATAACGTCTCATAAATTGATACGACGAGGCCGCCAGCTGCATTAGAACCATGTTTCACCTTAAAGTAACTGACTCATGTAACCCCTTTTTCCTTAAGCCGAAGTGAGTTTGATTTTTCTAGACAAGGACGAGCGAACACCGCGCGGGTAAGGCGAGAAAGGAAGACAAGAGCCGCGGAAAGGCGGGCCGCGCGCAAATTCACCGGTTTTTATTTTTAAATTTGGTTTTGCTCTCAAATAATAATCTTTCGCAATAAAATAAACCATAATCCTCTAAAGTATTTATTAGGGAACACGTAGACGAAATGTCATTGAAATATGTTAAATATATAAAAGTAAAAACCACAATGATGTGCAAGAGTATCCTTGCTATGGCACCCTCCACATATAATAAATTACCACAATCTATAAGACTGCTGCCGAATATGGAGTTATGCTATTATGCTATAAATGAATTATTAATTGACAAAGATTTTTCTGCTTCATGACATTCGTTATTCTTAAGTTGCTTTCAGCATTAGACTCAATTACAGTTTTATTTTATTGTTAGCCTAGTTTATTTGTTATTTGTACAAAGATATTGCACACCGTAAAGGTAGGAACACATAGACATAATAACACCTGTACCTACATGTATTTCATGCAATAAACAATACTTTACTTTACTTGCACGCACGATTAAGTGCCCCGTTCCGCCTGAGCCGAGCGTGCAAGCGAGAGTGCGGAACAAGCGATAAAGAGGCACGATCCGATCAGTCACGATGTGACGTTATCAGGTAAAATTATCATCCGTAAACCGACTTTACAAGATAATATTTTCAGAATTTTTGAGTTTATAACTCGGTGCCATGGTTGAATCTAGGTTGAACTTACTTCTGTTTTAAAACTTGTCTTTGTTAGTTAGTAAACAAATGCATATAGCTGTAAAGAATATATTCACGAGGGCAGCATGTAGACCGGCACGGCTAACATAAATATTTTTATTTCTTTCATATTAACAATACAAGGCAAAGTTGCCTAGGAGAAATCGCTCTCGGCAATAAGGCCGCCTTTTACTGTCTTTTTTTTCTGACCGAAAATAGGCTTCCGACTTCAAAAAAGGAGATGTTTCTCAACTCGACTGTATGTTTTTTTTTGTATGTCTGTTACGCAATATTTTCGCCAATTGTGGACCAATTTCTTTCACTATTGTATAGAAAATGATCCCGAGGTGGTCCCGTAAAAATTTAAAAATTACTATTTATCCAGCAAAATATAAAAACAGTGTAAAAGGAAGGCATTCCAAGTCTATTATTATCATTACGTATGAATTTGAAGTCGGTTTATTGTTTTTTAAACACGCCAAACTATAGTTTTTTTTATTAATGTTAATTTAAAGTACAACAAAGTATTCACTCGTTCAATACCTGTAGTTATTGACCGGGTTGGGTACTTCAGCCACTACACCCGCGTAGTACGCGTCTAGTCTCGTGGAGTGCGGGTCCTTGAATAGAGCTATCACTCGCGTACCTGTAGACAATAATAATAAACCATTTATTTCAGGAATGATTCGTCTATAATAGTACTGGATGTAAAATATACTTCAAAACTACGGCCCATATCACTACATAGTATAAAATAAAGTCGCTTCCGCTGTCTGTCTGTCCCTATGTATGCTTAGATCTTTAAAACTACGCAACGGATTTTGATGCGGTTTTTTTAGTAGATAGTGTTCCAAGAGGAAGGTTTATATGTATAATTTAGTATCAGCATTGCACCCGTGCGAAGCCGGGACGGGTAGCTACTAAAATATATACCTTAGTGTAACATACATAATATAAACCTATTTACTATCACGTACTGTCTCAATATAAACAATGTAACAAATATCCATACATCCATCCTTACAAACTTTGACATTTATAATATTAGAAGGATTGGATTGGACTCGTCGGGCGTCCATCGCTCTTTTGGTATGTCGGACCCACAGACTTCCCGTGTAAAAACTCTGACAATACGCTTTAAAAAGCGTTATTTTAACTTGGTCAGTAGAACGGGAAAATCTGCGAGCCAGCATAACTCGAACCGATAGAAAGACCTTTTCTTAAATTATATCTGTATCTTGAAGCATGTTTTTTATTGTTGAGATTTGTTGATATTATTTGCACATTTTTAGGGTTCCTTACTTCAAAAGGAAACAAGGGAACCCTTATAAGATGCGCTGTCCGTCTGTCAACCCCCTTTTCTAAAAAACACGTGAAGGCATTGAGTTGAAATTAACATCAAATAGGTAGGTATTCAGATCCGTAACCTCTTGGAGCCGCAATATTAATCCAATTTTTAAGCCAACGCAATTAAAAGATTGGCCGTGTGGCCGCTGCGTACGAATATCGACCCCTCCAACTCAACCCGTGGATGTCATAGGAGCCGACTAAGGGAACCTACCAGAGGAAGGACAGCAGATTCCTTCTGAGTATTTTTCAACACCAAAACTGCGATCACCAATCCGCCTGCCAAGCGTGGTGATTATGGCAAAACCCCCCGTACATGGGAGACCCCCCGTACATGGGAGACCCCCCGTACATGGGAGACCATCCACTCGGTGGACCGACGACATCGTAGCGGTCGCAGGGAGTCGATGGATGGAGGCAGCTCAGGACCGCTATTTGTAGCGTCGTATGGGGGAGGCCTATGTTCAGCAGTGGACGTGTATGGGCTGATATAATGATGATGAATTAAAAGATATTCTCGTTGGACTAGTATCATATTATTTGGCAAGAAGCAAGGTTTAATAACTATACGTAACCCTCGGTGCTTTGCGGTTAATTTTTTAACTCGAGCTCGACTATATAGTGGAAAATCACTGAATATTTTTTTTTTTTCGGTAAAATAAACTTTAACTAAACTAGCATTAGTTGTTATATACCAACCGATAGGAGAGGTCTAATGGGAATGTGTACTTACCGATAGTGTATCTAACTTCACACGGGTCACAGTATGCGAGACATCGCGCCGCGAGTACTTTACAGGAATTCTTCACTTTGTGTTCGAACTTCACTTTGCATTGGGTGAATGCTTGCTGTGAACGAAAATAGGCTTAATTACGTTGGGTTAGGAACATTGCAAAAGGGGGTCGAATATAAATATTAAGATGAGATAATTACATTATATTTTAAATTTGATACTATGATTTGTATACAGACATTGCACACCGTAAAGGTAGAATACATTGACACACAATTATAAAAACACCTGTACCTACATGTATTTCATGCAATAAACGATTACTTTACTTTACTTTTGTATAAGAATACACACACGCAGCCATCAGCCATCCAAAAGGAAGAAACACGATTTCGAAAACGGTTGTTACATAGAAACTATGCACCTAATCTGCAACCGTGGATTGCAGCACTGCACTTTGACTGTTGTTTGTACGTTACAACACGGTCGAGTCTGCCGACTCAGCAATGACGTCTTTCCCTCAACGTGACCTGCCGACGAACGCGATCACGTCATTCTATACTTGGTACTTGCATCGACCGAGCGTAGCTTCTTAGTTTTAACTTAGAATAATTTTGATTGTAAAAGTTTAAACTTTAATAAATAGTTTAAAAGTTTTTGGTTTTTTTTAAAACCGTCGTCTGTGGCCTCCGTAATTGGCGCAGTCGGTAGGATACGTCGAAGCAGTGTGTATTCGTCCAGGAAATCCCCAAAATCGGTTCCAGACGAACAGACCCCTGTTTGAGCTTTCAAGTCTTCATCGGCGTATCTTGAATCTACGGGCACTCGGGCGGCGGCGCACTTGACAATCAGTGTAAGAGGAAACCAAATGTGAGTACATTGAAACTTTCTTTGAAGTGTTGCCTCCTTTTCCACCATTTTCCACCCAAGAAGCACGGAGGAGAAATCGGCCTCCTCAAGGCAAAATCGTAGGGAAAGTGAGTTAGATAATTTTAGAAATTTAGATAGCAGTGATAATTTTAGAGAAAATAGCGATATTAGTAATAATTTACTTGAGTATAACGATAGTATATTAATTAACGAAACCGACGAAATGGCTTACGAACCAGACAACATCTATAAGGCACTTCGCATGGTCCCGGAATTTGACGGGAACCCTAATGTACTTACGAGATTCATAAGAATTTGCGACCAACTAGTGACGCAATTTATATGCACTGATCCAGGGCACGAGTTAGCCAATCTATGCCTAATTAACGGCATTCTCAATAAAATAACGGGTCCAGCATCCCGGACCATCAATGCCAATGGCATCCCCGATAATTGGCTAGGGATTAGGAACGCGCTCATTAATAATTTTGCGGATCAAAGGGACGAAAGCGCCCTCTACAATGATCTTTCCTTATTATCGCAAGGAAATGATTCCCCGCAGGAGTTCTATGACAAATGCCAAACCCTTTTCAGTACGATAATGACCTATGTGACGCTGCATGAGATTGTGCCTACCACCGTGGAGGCGAAACGTGATTTGTACCGTAAACTTACGATGCAGTCTTACGTACGAGGTTTAAAAGAACCACTAGGGGCCCGTATACGGTGTATGAGACCCCCTACTATAGAAAAGGCTTTGGAATTTGTACAAGAGGAATTAAATGTGATGTATTTGCAACATAGGAACGAGCCTAGCCGGAATCCAGCGACGCAGACATCATCTAAGGTACCGTACCTAGCACCTAATAATTTCAATGTACCGAAGGGATTTAATTTTGGCGTCCAAAGGCCTATGCCCATGCAGCCGCAACCGCAGATGCAGCCGCAGCCGCAACCACAGCATTGGCGTCCAGCCTTTCAGTTCCATCCCCCGCAGCAGCGCATGCCATTTCAGCCCTCGCGTACACAGCAGATGTTCAGAGCACCCCCTCCAAACTATAACGCTCAGAATAGCGGCTTTAGGTTCCCCTCTAGGAACGCACCCCCTCAGAATCAAGGGCCGAAGCCCATGAGCGGTGTGAGTCATTTCGTGACGAAGGCTCTTCCCCCTACTATTCAGGGACATGACTGGCGTAAATTTGGCAATCCTCCCCCTACTAATTACTTTAAGTCTAGGGAAATGAATTATAATGAGGTAGGCGACTACTCGGACTATTACTACCCCGAGTACTACCCTGACAGCGATTATCCAGAGACTGACTTTGGTAACCTCTACGGGTACCCGAGCGATCCGGAATATTACTGCGACCAACAGGACGACCCTCAGACCACTGACAATATACCATCGAGCTCAATGGCTATTGAGCCCGCGCATTTGCCTTTCGAACAGAAAGATCAGGATTTTCCGTCCGGTCGTTCCAACAGAGAACTAAAATAGAATTAAATTTACAGTCAAAAAAAGAGTTACGGTTCATTCAAATAACGAACCCCCCTCTTAAGTTGCTGATTGATACCGGGGCAAATCAATCATTCATTAGTCCTGAAGCAACATGTAATTTCTTTTCACATGTACCAAAGGATTTTGATCCTTTCGAAGTCACAAATTCACGCGTGACCAGCACCCATGACTATTCGATCACTATACCCCACTTTGTAGAATTTGGCGATCAATCCAATATAAAGCTTTTCATCTACAAGTTTCATAACTACTTTGATGGATTGATAGGTCTAGATCTATTGGAGAACTGTAAGATAGATCTGAAGAATAACGTACTGGTAACTGAGTTAGTTAGAATACCACTGTCTCGTTATCAGTGTAGGAGAGCAAATCGTGAGGAAACGATTCCTGCCAACTCGGCTAGATTGATTAACATCCCGATTGAACATCCTGACGGTGACATATTTGTGACTGAACAACTTATATGTAACTGCCTTATACACGAGTGTGTTACTACCGTGACTGACAAGACTGGAATAGTTGAGGTAGAGAACATGACTAACAACGACATAGTAATTTCGTTTAAGGACTCGATAACGCAGGTAGATGTCTGTAACATAGAGCAAACTGAAATCGAACAGGACCCCACTCGAGTGAAAAAGGTTTTACAAAATTTAAGGACTAAGCATCTGAACGTCGAGGAGCGAGTTAATTTAGAGACCCTGTGCGGACGGTTTGCTGATGTATTTTACATAGAAGGAGAGACACTAACTTTCACTAATAAAATCAAACACAGCATTAGGACGACAGACGAACTACCAGTCTTTACTAAGAGTTATAGATACCCCTATGTACATCGCGAGGAAGTTAGGAGCCAGATAACTAAAATGCTGGATCAAGGGATCATTCGGCCATCCGACTCAGCCTGGAGCTCCCCTATCTGGGTAGTTCCAAAGAAGGCCGACGCTTCGGGTAAACAGAAGTGGAGATTAGTGGTAGATTTCCGCAAACTAAATGAAAAGACCATAGACGATAAATATCCCATACCTAACATCTCGGACGTTTTAGACAAATTAGGTAGATGTCAATATTTCACCACATTAGATCTTGCCTCTGGCTTTTATCAAGTAGAGATGAACCCTAATGACATTGAGAAGACAGCTTTCAATGTTGAGCACGGCCACTTTGAATTTATGAGAATGCCAATGGGTTTAAAAAATTCCCCATCCACCTTCCAGAGAGTAATGGATAATGTCCTCAGAGGGCTGCAAAACGAGATCTGCCTCGTTTATCTCGACGATATAATTGTTTTTAGCACATCCTTGCAAGAACATATGATAAACCTAGAGAAAGTCTTCACTAGGTTACGAGAGTCAAACTTTAAGATCCAAATGGATAAATCGGAATTTTTACAGTTAGAGACAGCTTACCTTGGCCATATAATAGGTAGAGATGGTATAAAGCCTAACCCAGATAAAATCATTGCCATTCAGAAATATCCTGTACCCAAAACTAGCAAGGAAATCAAGCAATTCTTAGGACTTTTAGGGTACTATAGAAAGTTCATCCCTGACTTTGCCCGTATCACCAAACCTATGACTAGGTGCCTTAAGAAAGCGAATAAGATCACTCTTGACGCCAACTACGTGGACTGCTTTGAGACCTGTAAGCGGCTACTGACTAATGACCCGATACTTCAATACCCTGACTTTACCAAGGACTTTATTTTGACGACTGACGCTTCAAATGTGGCACTAGGAGCCATACTTTCTCAAGGACCTGTCGGTTCAGACAAACCGATTTGTTACGCGTCTAGGACTTTGAACGATAATGAGCTTAACTACTCAACCATCGAGAAGGAGCTTTTAGCCATAGTGTGGGCCACTAAGTACTTTCGGCCATACTTATTTGGACGCAAATTCACGGTATTGAGTGATCATAAGCCTTTGCAGTGGGCTATGAACATGAAAGAACCTAATTCTAAGATCACACGATGGAAGCTGAAACTAAGCGAGTACGATTTTCATGTCAAACACAAACCGGGAAAGAAAAATACTAATGCAGATGCCTTATCCCGAGTAGAAATCAATAATGAAGAGGTTGAATCTTTTCTCTCAGAAATCGATTCATTAGTTGCCCATCATTCTCAATCTCAACGTTCAAACTCTGATACTGCCACAGCACATACCTCTGCTGAAGATCCCATACTTGAAGTCCCAATAACAGATGATCCGGTTAATAAATTCCATAGACAGATCTACTTTACAATCGTAGGAGACATAAAACGACGTACTACAGCGACGAAACCTTTTGACACACACACTCGTACCTTTATACAAGTCTCACAATCCACCCTTGAGGAAGATGTAGTTAACGCCATCAAAGAATACGTGAACCCCAAGATTAAAACTGCTTTAAAAATTACTCCCCCACTAGGCATGTATGCGATCATCCCCATCATACAAAAACAATTTAAAAGCTCTTCTATGAATTTAGTTTTAGCAAAAACTGAACTAGAAGATGTAAAGGAGTATTTAAAACAACAGGAAATAATAAAGCATTACCACGATGGAAAGACAAACCATAGAGGCATTAACGAATGTTACTTGGCTTTATCTCGGCGATATTACTGGCCGAAGATGAAAGATGAGATAACTAAATACATAAATGAATGTACAGTTTGTGGTCAAAGTAAATACGACAGGAACCCTATCAGACCTCAATTTAACATAGTACCCCCAGCTTCGAAACCATTCGAGATAGTGCATATGGACCTTTTCACAGCACAGACAGAAAAATACTTGACCTTCGTGGACTCTTTCTCCAAGTATGGCCAGGCTTACCACTTGCGAGATGGTACAGCAGTTAGTATCATACAAGGACTATTAACTTTCTGTACACATCACGGACTTCCTTTGACCTTAGTGATAGACAATGGAACAGAATTCACCAACCAACTGTTTACTGAATTTACACGACTACACAAGGTAAACCATCATAGGACTTTACCTAACTCGCCGAACGATAACGGAATTGTTGAGCGATTCCATTCAACACTGTTAGAACATTTGAGAATCCTTAAGATTAAAAATAAAAATGAACCAATCATTAACCAAATGCCTTACGCAATATTAGGCTATAACAGTTCAATTCACAGCTTTACTAAATGTAGACCCCATGACATAGTAAGAGGACATTTTGACCCTAGGGACCCTCTTGACATTGACTTGACAGAACACCTTATGCAACAGTATATCCTTACACATCGAGATCAAATGAAGACTGTCTATGAGGCAATCAACCAGATTACCACTGCTGACCGCACGACTTTGATGACTAATAGGAATAAAAACCGAGAACCCGAGTTACGATATGAGCCAGGCCAGCAAGTGTTTGTCAAGAACCCTTTTGCTGCAAGGCAAAAGTTAGCACCACGGTTCACTCAAGATAAAGTTTTAGCTGACCTCCCTATCCACATTTATACATCTAAAAAGAAGGGACCCGTAGCCAAAAATCGTCTCAAGCGAGTACCTAAGAAGTCCAAATTGTTACAGGATTCGACTATTACTGATACTGCATCTGACGGCGGCTCTGGAGATAAGACTTGAGAGCCTTGACAATGGACCAGGACTTCTTCCCTTCAAACTTGGTCAAGCCAAACTTATCACCCACTATCATTCTTTTCTACAGTATGTAGAATTGACGGACTTAGAACATCAGGTTAACTCTATTCGCGACCAAATTAACTATTTTAGGACTAAATTAGAAAATAATACTCTAGATCTTTACGAACTACAGCTTAATCATCTCTCTAAAAAACTTGATAAAACAAATTCCCAGCTGAAGGCTTTAGAGCCTAATCGCGTTAAAAGAGGTCTAATTGATGGTCTAGGATCTATAATTAAAAGCGTTACTGGTAACTTGGGTCATTCAGATGCGGCGCGTTATGATAATGCCATTAAGGTACTAGAAAGTAATGAACATAAGATGTTATCTGAGTTCAATGACCATATTAGCCTTAACAAAGACTGGATGACCCAATGCACCCAGATAATTGCGAGTATTGCAGAAAATCAGGAGAAGATAAATAGGACATTAGGATTAATTTTAGATAGTAATGCTTATGCTGAGACAAGCCTCTCAAAATACGCAAAGTTTGCGCAGCTTTTAGCCATCATCAGTGAAAACACGGATGACTTATCTTTAGAGTTAAATAGGATAGAAAATATGTTAGCTTTTGCACGTGCATCGAGCACACATCATAGTATGTTAGGAATAGATAACTTAGAAAGTATGATAAATAAGCTTAAAACTATCTATAGTAAAAGTGAGGTACTTGACGACGACCTGCGTGAATATTATACCATCATCAAACCAGGCTCTTATTTTGTAGGGAAAAGACTAGTAATTATATTTAAATTCCCAATTGTTTCACCAAGTAGCTTTGATTTTTACAAACTTTCCATTGTCCCAAACATACTTAACCAAACCATTATTCCTTCATATCCCTTCCTGGCAACCGACGGGAAAGCTTTCATGTACATGGAGGCTGAATGCCCGAAGTTCAATCGACATCATCTCTGCGAAGAAAGCATCAACCACCAGCCTAGGGAACATCCTGATTGTATCCAGAATCTCATCATTCATCAATCCTTGGATACGTCATGCCAGCCGACTAGAATCACTCTTACGAAGGAAGCCATGGAGCAGTTAGACGACCGACACTACACCCTTATCTTTCCTCGACCAACTAGAACGAGACTACAATGCGGACGTCAAGAATTCATAACTCTACACGGAAGTTATCTTGCCACTATCCCGCCAAAATGTTCTCTTCACACAAACGAGTTCTTCATCATTAACACCAATGATCAAATAAAGGGACAGCCGCTGAAGATAACAGAAATCCCAAGAAACTTCACCATCGAAGAAAACCACAGCATCCCTCATCTCAAATTAACTACAACCAATCTCAATGGACTTCACCACTTGGAAGACAAGATACTACTACAGCGCCCATTGGATTTAAAACCAATAGACGGTACATTTTATCATACGACTCTACCACTCTACATGTCACTATTCGGTGCAGCTGTACTTGTTATCATCATCGTAGTACGACGTCATAGAAAACGTTCCAAACTAACGATCGTGAATCCATCGAACGAGAAAGGACATACTCTGGAGCACACATACGCCGTTCCTGATAGATCTACACCCCGGGAGGCTATTCCAGCAACATTTTCGCTCAATGTTCTCAAATAGTTGCTGTTCTGAGGATGGAGGTGTTACATAGAAACTATGCACCTAATCTGCAACCGTGGATTGCAGCACTGCACTTTGACTGTTGTTTGTACGTTACAACACGGTCGAGTCTGCCGACTCAGCAATGACGTCTTTCCCTCAACGTGACCTGCCGACGAACGCGATCACGTCATTCTATACTTGGTACTTGCATCGACCGAGCGTAGCTTCTTAGTTTTAACTTAGAATAATTTTGATTGTAAAAGTTTAAACTTTAATAAATAGTTTAAAAGTTTTTGGTTTTTTTTAAAACCGTCGTCTGTGGCCTCCGTAATTCGGTCTAGACACAAATTAAACTGTAAATGAAAGCTGACAAAATAAACATTGATTCGAATTTCTGCGATTTGCTCCGCTGATGCCAATATTCCCTTTGTTTACCAAATATATCTAGGATTCTAAAGACGAGTAAGTGGGAGGATTCTAAAGACGAGTAGTGAGTGGGAATGAGGGGTCAAACGAGAATGCTTAATTTATAATACAATATGCTAAATATATAAATAATATATACAATACTCACAGTGGGTGTCGCCTCTTGCACGATGTCCAATATTTTCGCTTTGTTCCACGTACCGAACGCGTTTCTCATCGCGTATATCGACATGCCTGTAAATTAACGATAGTATCATTTATATATCAGCCCACACACGTCCACTGCTGGACATAGGCCTCCCCAAAAGACACCACGAATAGCGGTCAAAAAAACCTATCGACGAACGACACAGTACATCGAGAATGGCTTGAGTACAGTATGTAATGAGTACGTTCATCATCATCACCATCAGCCCGTATACGTCCGCTGGACATAGGCCTCCCCAAAACGACGCCACGAATAGCGGTCCTGAGCCGCCTCCATCCATTGACTCCCTGCGACCGCTACAATGTCGTCGGTCCATCGACTAGGAGGTCTTCCCACACTCTGTTTCGCATTACATCGCGGTCGCCACTCGAGAACCTTTACTCCCCAACGGTTATCGGTTCTACAAGCGATATGGCCTGCCCATCGCCACTTCAGCCTGCTAATTCTGAGAGCTATGTCTGTAACTTTGGTTCTTCTACGGATTATCGATATTTAGTATAAATAATGTAGTTTGACAAAATATGTAATGTAATTGTATTGTACCCTGTTACACAATACAATTGAGGAATAGGTACCTCTATTGTATTAGGTATATCCTGTTAAAACAAGAGTTACACGTGATTTAAATAAATAAATAAATAATTGAGTACATTACCTGCGTGTAAAGCTGGCCGCACTAGCTCGCCGTGTGGAGGCAGCGATGCGGGCGCTGATTCAGCTGAGAGCTTCACTACTGATATGTCTTTCTGTAATCAAATGATGAGAAGTTTCGTTAAGGCGCATAGTGATGCGACACTAGCGCCACTCTTTATTTCTTCTTGTATTATCGTTATGGAAAATAATTATCAAAAGTTCTCACCGCCAATTGATAATACCCAATATAAACTATTTTTCGATACTTCTGTAATAGTTTTGTTTTATTTCGATCAAACAGAAAATGGTTCACTGCCTTTGGTTGCCACCAAACGCAATAAACCATTTTTTGCTAATACTATCTGAAACTAAACAATGATGAATTGAGCCGTGGGGCCGCGGCGTACGAATATCGACCCCGCCAACTCAACCCGTGGATGTCGTAAGAGCCGACTAAGGGAACCTACCAGAGGAAGGGCAGCAGCTTCCTTCTGAGTATTTTTAAACACCAACACTGCGATCACCAATCCGTCTGCCAAGCTTGGTGATTATGGCAAATCCCCCCCTATATGGGAGACCATCCACACGATGGACCGACGACATCGTAGCGGTCGCAGGGAGTCGATGGATGGAGGCGGCTCAGGACCGCTATTTGTGGCGTTGTACGGGGGAGGCCTATGTCCAGCAGTGGACGTGTATGGGCTGATGATGACGTTTGATAATTCTTTTCCATAACGATAATACAAGAAAACCTAAAGACTGGCGCTAGTGTCGCATTACTCTGATTAATACGTGTAACTTAAATAAAAAATTCACATAGAGACATCTTGATGGTCAAATGTTAAATAAATGATGGACAATTAAAATAATTAATAATAATTAGTAATGTATAACGTTGTACTTACGTCTTCCTCCATCTTGCTCTGATCTGGGGCCTGAAAGAAACAAGAATATTACAATAATATTTTAAGTCTTATGAGTCAATTAAAATGTGTAAATTTGAATTAATTGCCAGCGGAGAGGTCATCTGGCTGACATAAAATTCAAAACTAAGCTTTGTTAACTTATGAAGTTTGAGACATCAATAGATCCACTGGTAAAGGTAAAGTCGATTTCTTATTCTTTTGTTATTGAAACTTAAAACTGAGACTTAAGGTGCATTAGTAATGCGACACTAGCGCCACTCTTAATTTTTTCTTATATTATCGTTATGGAAAATAATTACCAAAAGTTCTCACCGCCAATTGATAATACCCAGTATAAACTATTATTAGATACCTGCAGCAGACAATGCGTGCAAGAGCGTTTAGCAGAAAATAGTTTATTGCGTTTGGTGGCCCCCAAAAGCAATAAACCATTTTCTGCTAAAACAAAACTATTACAGAGGTGTCGAAAAATAGTTTATACTGGGTATTATCTATTGGCGGTGAGAACTTTTGGTAATTATTTTCCATAACGTTATTAGAAGAAAAAATAAAGTGGCGCTAGTGACGCATTACTATGCGCCTTAACTTAGAAATGTATAACAGAATAAGAATTATAGAATAAGCAACAGTTAGCAGTCTTATCACTTAAGAGCGATCTCTCCCAGACAACCTTTTTATACTGAGACAAACATTGCTAAATACGACCTGCAGATGATAATGCGGCTCGAGACAGGGAGCTATGACGTCAGTTACTGTTAGAGCCCTATGACCAGCAATGGACTTAAATAGACTGATGATGGTCCAGCAATGGACTAGAATAGACTTAATGATTTATATACCTGTTTATCTTTATCCTGTGATTCTACAGAGACAGCTTGCTTCTTAGCCGGAGGGTCCGATAGATTAGACGCGGATCTACGTTTAGGGTAACGATTGGTTGGTACTTCTAGCACCGACTGAAATAATAATATTTACATTATTACATTTGATTTTATAATTTTGAATCATGGTTACTCACAATGCTAAAGTAATTTATAAAGGGATATTTACAATGATTTGAGTTTTGAGTTCTCTAATATTTCGGCACAGTTACATGCGCCATGATCACGTAACAATTGAAGTGACTGCGAGTTAGTTTTTATTGGCAGAAATACCGATCTACCCTCATTCTTTGTCTTTTGTTACGAACGTTTGGAGGGGGTTAAAACTCAAATCATGGTAAATATCCCGTTACACTCGTAAATTACTGTAACTTTTAAAATTTTGCTCGATTGAACCCAAAAATATCAAGTTTTCACCAGAAATTAAGGTTGTCGCTCACACGCGCAAACCTTTTCTTACCTCAATATCCTTCTCCGTGTGCGAGTACTGAAAAGAAAAGCAAATCATTAAAACTAATATTGATAAGTAACGGGGTTTATTCATGGGATTATGTTTCACTATAATTTTTATTTAAATCTTTCTTTTACTAATATTTTAAGGTTCTTGTAAATTGAGTTAAATAATTATGTTCTAATTAATCCTACTCATTTTAAAGGCGAAAGTTTATGCTGCTGTGAAGTCTCAGTCTCATCGCTGAACAGCGATCTCCACCAGACAACCTTAAGAAGGCTACGAACCTCTCCTAAATCTCAGCGGCCGGCCCATGGGGATTTGTAGTTGTTTCACATCTAGAGATTGCAATCCGGTTTATTCAAAATACGAATTAACCGGATAATTTGTCAAAAAAAAACGGTTATAAGCATTGCAGAGACTAGAAGGAATTCAAACATTTTTTGATATTTTTTCGAACTTTCCGATTTATTTTGAATAAACGATTGATTTCAGAAATATTTTTGATTATTTATAATGTTGAATATATTTAGAATATTTGCAACGCGACATATTTGGAATAAAAGTGTATCATGCATACAAAATTGCTTGAAAATGTCTCGATTTGGTGGTCAAAATTAGTTTCGCCCTCATTTAAAGATCATTATGTTTTTTGAAAAACTTAACCGCTACAAACATAGCTATTTTCATCCAATTACGTATGGAAAATTTCAATAAGATCGGGCACATAGTTTCCAAATGAAGCGGAAAGTACGTATGTAAGGGGGCTAAGGCTATCCGCTCCGTTCTTAAGACTAAAAGCTTGTAGAAATCAGTCCGGATCGCGTCGGTCTTATCGCTGAGCTATGTCCACCAGACAACCTACATTACTTACAGAACTGAAAGGAGTGTCGTGTATAACGATGCCCCCGACATGCCTTCTCTTCGGTTCATAGTCCTTGTAGAAATCAGTTCGAATCGCGTCGGTCTTCATTTGGCATTCGTCTAACATCGCGTCTAGTTCTTTGGCGCCCGCTGAAAAACGTAATATTATTTTATTTATTAATTCAGACAATTACATCCATATCAAATGTTGGGTAGTTTATATTACACATCATCATCATACACGTCCACTGCTGGACATAGGCCTCCCTCATACGAGGCCAAATACATATATATATTCTTATATTACACATACAAGGACAAAATATAATGACCACAGAATTAATTTATATTATAAATTAATACAGAAAGTCTTTATTGACAAACAAAACAACAATCAAATAATATAAACAAATTATACTAGTATTTACAATTGAAACAATTGAGCTAACTGCAGATTGTTGCAAACAATCTACAGATATTTTTGTTATTATAGTGCTTATGCCCGCACTTTGAGTAATCTTAAAGAATTTTAATAATATCCCGAAAATTTACGACTCCGGCGGGACTTCAACCCGCGACCCTCCTCTGAATACGAGGATGCGCTAACCAACTGCAGTTGGTTAGTAAAATTCTTTAAGATTACCCAAAGTGCGGGCATGAGCACTATAATAACAAAAACCTTAAGAGATTAGCAACAGCGATACCTCTCGTCAAACGATCTAAATGTAACTTTAGACTTTGAGCCGGTTTGGATAACTTCAGTGTTTCCCCTGTAGGTGGAGCTAACGGCGCTATAGTCCGTAAGTCCCAAAGATTTTCCACAGGTCGGGTACTTGCCTCCGTTGCGCAGTTGGTTAGCGCATCCTCGTATTCAGAGGAGGGTCGCGGGTTCAAGTCCCGCCGGAGTAGTAAATTTTTGGGATATTATTAAAATTCTTTAATCTACAGATAGCTCAACTGGTCCATATTAAAAATAAATTAAATAAATAAATTAGACATGACATTCAGTGCCTTTGCAAAATTTTAAATCTCATTACATCTCTATTTTACACCCAACACTATTTTATACACCTAAGTAAAAAAAAAATTATTTTCGTTTTTTATGATTTGATATAAAAAAATACATGTAGCCCTCAATTTCCACCTTTCTCACACCCACCCCCCATTTTTTAAGAGCGATATTAATTACTACTATTAGTGACTATGTATTTTTATATCAGTATTTGTTTATCTATGTTCTGTATAGTATACATTAGTCTTTAATACGCCACCGTCTATACCTATACAATAATTACGTGTCCATCCAAAGGTTGCCTGGAAGAAATAGCGCTATTAGCGATAAGGCCGCCCATTGTGCAACTTTTTGTGTTTGTGTTTTCCTGTTATGTTATTCTATCTTGGTGTGCAATAAAGGGTATTTCTATTTTATTCTATTCTATTGTAATAAAATAATAAATCGTAATCTTACCTTCTAGACGCTCCAGCTCGGTCATCAAGCATGTCTCCGTGTGTTTCAGTCGAGTGTCCATCTCGTACTCGACCCAGACTTCGTTGAACACGTCAACTAGGTTGTCTAATATGAACCTGAGGACAACATTCATTTATATCGTTGGTATATTTTCATACATCACCTTCGCAAAAGCTCAGCTTTTGCGAAGGTGATGTATGAAAATATTTGTTACGTTTATATTATTTTAAAATTGTGTTACCGTATAAATTTCATAGAAATTAAATAATTTTCCAAAAATTTACGACTCCTCCAGCGGGACTTGAACCCGCGACCTTCCCCTGAATACGGGACTGCGCTAACCACCTGCGCCACGGAGGTAAGTACACGACCCGTCTAAATTCGAAGTCAAAGTCGTTGGTTATCGAAGTCAAAATCGTATTCAGGGTAAGGTCGCGGGTTCAAGTCCCAACGGAGTCATAAATTTTAGGGTAATATTTATGTTCACCCCAAGTGCATGATAATAACAAAAATCGTATAAATTTCGTTTATTTATTTGATCGATTTACGTGTACATACTTGTAATAGTATTTTATATAATTTTTAATCTTAAGTAATATTAAGTAACTAATGTTACTGGTTTATTCAAATCGTGTTAGTTGATAAATAAAACAATTATTTATTGACGAAGAAAATAACACTCAAATAATATAAACAGATTAAACTTATATTTACAATTGAACCAATTGAGCTGACTGCAGCAAACAATCTACAGGTAGCTCAACTGGTCCATATCAATAACAGTCGGAAGCGTCCCCAAGACGCTGTCTGCATTGCCCCGCTGTATGGCAATGCTAATGCGCTGCGCCAGATACTCACCAGCTCTCGGGTGACGCGTCGCTTCGATAAAATAAATAAATCGAAATATCGTAATTAATATTATAAATGCGAAAATGTGTTTGTTTGTTCTTCCTTCACGCCCTAACTAAGCAACCTTAGATGAATTTTTTGGCATAGAGTTAGTTGAAAGGAAGGAGAGTAACATAGACTACTTTTTGTCCTGGTAAAACATCAAATTCCCGGGAGATTCACGGCTTACGAATTTAACGCGGGTGAAACCGCGGGGAACAGCTAGTAGAATTTATAAATATAAACATGTTTCCGAACAATAGTAAATTTTATACCGAGGCGAGAAAGGGGTCGATTGCTATACATAGCGGTGCGTAATTTTAGTGCTGACCATTATTGTGCAGAAGTAAAAAATAAGGTTCCTGGGCGGGGCTAGCGGTACATTACCCATGCACAGCTATCCCCTCCGAGTATTGCTCAGCGCTAGACTTACGTGCCGCTACTTGTATCGAGTGTGATATTTAAGTGTGCCTTTTGGCTTTTAACCCATAATGAGAGTAACTATGGCAAACACCCTTTTATTTCTAAATCGCGGTGCACACTGAATGTTTTATATTTGGATATAAGACACTTAAACAAATAAAAATAATGCCCTATAACATAATTTCGTAATGCGTCAGGTTTCTGAGATATTCACATATGAAAAAAAAACATTACCGCAATAGTTATTGTCATCTCTGAAAATCATAGAAACTTGATGCCTTAGGGCAATATGTATGGAACATATTTAATTTGTTAAGTGTCTTCTATTCAAAAATATAAACAGCCCGCGTTTAATCGGGATGAAAAGTAACCTACATGTTATTCCAGGTCCCAAACTATACCTATACCGATTTTCAGCTCAAAAAGTTCAGTAGTTTTTGCGTGAATGAGGAACAAACATCCATACTCACAAACTTTGACATTTATATAATATTAGTGATAGGATATTTACCATGATCCTTCAAGCGCCACGATCACGGAACAACACAAATGTGTTTTTCACATGAAACCAATCACCTTAAGTGCTAATAGACTCACTTAGCCCCCTTCTCCCCGATCTTCTCAGACTCATCGACCGGCTCCTCGTCCTCATCAGAGTCGGAGATCTCCACGAGCTGGTGGGAAGGCGCCTCCATGTCCAGGGCCAGCAGGGGCCGCAGGTCCTTGATGCCGTTCACCAGCGCCTGGAAACAGACGTTTCGTAAAATTAGATGAAAAATATTATTCATTGAAAACTATGAAAAACTCGACCGACCCAGATTTATAATACTTTTTTTTTCAAGCATTTCGGGCATATGTTTTCCTACTAATATTAGGTCATTCGTTACTTAATGAAATTGGCGTTTTGAATGAGAGGAACAGTCTATTTTTTTATATAAAATACTTAATTGATAAAAATATGTACCATTGCTATCAATGCACTTTTACCATCTCATATGTACTAGTAGTTCATTGATCTCTTTACTAAAAAAAAAAAACATTCGGACGGGAATCAATAAAATCTTTGAAGGCGGTTTGGACTGCCCTATCGGAGTTGATATTTCCCTCGCTAGAAGTTATCCAAATTTCGAAAAAATTGTAATCTGTGATACAAGGTCCGGAGAGTACGGTGGATGTCTTAGACATTCCAATTGAAGCTCCTCTAATTTGGTAGCCGTCTGTTGTGCAGTAAGTGGTCTAAGCGATTGACCAGCCTCGGTTCTTTAACAGCTAGCTTTTCCATCATGGTTTGCAGTTGCTGACAATAGACATCTGCCGTAATCGTCTGGCCAGATTTAAGAAAGCTGTACACACCGACACTCACCTGACTTCTCTCGCTGGCCTTCTCCTTACATTCCCGGCAGGCGGCGCCACTGCGGCGCGTGAGTGTGTAGTACGCGATGGTGGCGCGCGATGCTTTGGAGTATTCCCCGCTAGTGCTTGTGCAATGGGGGTTGATGCATTTGCGGGATTTCGCAGGTATGGGTAGTTCTGGGGAGTTTTCTGTAACAAATAAGTGATTCATTATGAATTTAAGCGGGTTTACTACGAAACTAGTTTGTTTTGGAAGAACACCAACGTTTTATCCCTTAACGAGGGACTTCATCAGGGCTCAGATATAATAATAACATACATCAGGGTACGTATAAGTTTGTAAGGAACCCTCTCGGCGCACAAGTCTACTCGTACTTGATCAATAACACCTTATTTCTTATTTGATAATAATAACTATGTTTATAGTATAAAATTTGACTTGTCTAAGTGCTTATTTTGTAAGCCTAAGGAAATAAAGTTATTGATTCTGATTCTGACCTTTTATTTATATCATTTGTCTATGCTCTATGGTGGTTTCGTTCACATTTGTCTATGCTCTATGGTGGTTTCGTTCACATTCTCGTTTATGACGGTAGCCGCGTGTGCCCGCATGATAACAGCTCACCCGACAGCGTAAAAGAATAACAACCAGTGGCGTATTTAGCCCCGTACAAATATTATGAATCCTAGGTATATAATAGAGCACTGTATGTATAACCAAACCTAACATTTACCTAAGGTGTGTATCTTTTCTGGCTTCATTATAACTGATCAATGTATTACCTAGTATAGTCCTACTAATATTACAAATGTCAAAGTTTGTATGTATGGATGTATGGATATTTGTTACTCCTTCACGCAAAAACTACCGATTAAGCTGAAATTTGATATCGGTATAGTTTGGGACCTGGCATATTTATCCCGATAAAACGCGGGCGAAGGCGCGAGACGCAGCTAGTATAAAATAATATGTCGGTCGCGTGACGTTCGGGTCGACAATTACGGTTTTGTAGAAACAGAACTGATACCCTGGGGATTGATGGATCAGTTATCTTTAGATTGTTTGCAACAGTCTGCATTTACCTCAATTGTTATAATTTTTAATGCTACTTCTAATTTGTTTCCATTATTTTATTGTAATATTCTTTGTTCTAAGGCTTTACTTGTGTTATCTTCCTAGAATAAATATAATTGAAGTTAATACCTTTTTCATCTTCTTTCGGTAGTCCTTCAATCTTCTCCTCTTCATCGTCAGAGTCGATGTTGAAGACCTCGTCCTTAGACTTCTTCCCAGATAGAGTCTGAATAATATAAAAAATTAATAAATATTAGTAGAATATAAACTCGTCATCAAAAATAACTAATGATTAATTTATCATTTTGGTTTTTGTCTCTCTTGTAACTTTGAACTTTATTTGCTTGCGAGCTTGTGTTATTATGGGTACTTGATAACTGATAATTTAATACATTACATGCTTAGAATTATCTATTGCATACACAAAACACCCGCAACAAATGTCTGCTAATAGTAGAAACATTTGTCCCGAGGCAGGGCTCGAACCCACAACGTCGTCAATTGAAGTTTGTAGTGTATAACTTACTGTAGTTTCAGGAATTTGTATGGTCTCCAGATTTTTGCTCGCAGATTTGATGGTTACCTCACTCGTGTTGATTTTAGCCTGTAACAATTAATTTATATTATTTTTTGCTGTTTTACAGTAATTAAAACAATGCTGAATTAATAATAAAACTTTTCGAAAACATACTTTTACATTATCTAGAACCAAAGTGCTTTGGAAGAAAAACCCAAACTCGATGTGGGTAAGTCGTTTCGATTAGTTCCTTTGGCCACCTTTTGTCTCCATCATTAGTCCAGCTCGATGACATTGCATTGTCACTGAACTAACGTAATTATGCTTTTTAGCTCTATCGGTTGCGGATAACTGATCTAAAATTCAGTTGCAAGATTTCTTCCACACAAACTAACAGGGCGAGTAGATAAGCTTGAAATAATTTGGCGTGTTTTAAAAAACGAAATCGTACGTCAAATTCCTGAACCTATCTCTTATTTACGCGCGTTGCCATGACAACTACCAACAGTCGTTACGGTAATACCCCGATGTTTGGTTCCGGACCCGATGTTCGGGGTGTACCGAACATCTTGTTCGGTAAACCCCGATCATCTTGTAACAATGCAATATCAATGCAATATCAAAAGTAGTCCATTGGTTTAGTGTCAATAATCATTTACCAGTTTTGGTTTCAAAGAAACCAAAACTAAATGTATTAGATTTATTCTACCAAATATAAAACAAGTAAAGGCTGATATAAACGTAAAAGGAGAAACTTTAGACATTGTAGACAGTACCGTATTCTTAGGAATAACTTTAAACAGTAAACTTCAATGGGGCCCACACATAGATAAACTATCGAAGAGACTTAGTTCTGCAGCATATGCAGTCAAAAAAATCCGTCATCTTACAGACGTTGATACTTCTAGACTTGTCTATTTCAGCTACTTCCATAGTATTATGTCTTATGGCATATTACTGTGGGGGAACGCTGCAGATATTAACACCGTTTTTGTGCTGCAGAAGAGGGCTGTTCGTGCTATCTATAACATGGGTCCTAGAGAATCCCTGCGTGATAAATTCAAAGAAATAAATATAATGACTGTACCATGTCAATATATTTATGAAAACCTATTGTACACTCATAGAAATATCGATCGGTTCCCTAAAAATTGCGACATACATAATGTAAATACTAGAAATAAGAACAAACTCGCTTTGCCCAAAACTCGGCTGCACAAGATTAGTGTATCTTATAAAGGTCAATGTATACGCTTCTACAATACAACAAAACTCCGAGTGAGTTGCAAAAATTTGTAAAAAGGCTTATTACAAAATATCAGATTATCTAGAGGATGGGACGAAAAAGCATGGGACGAATTTTGCTCTAACTCGAAAACTAACAACCTAACAAGGTAAAGGTTTCTTGTTCGCTTCTTTACTTTACCTTAAAAAGATTGAAGTGAACAAAAAATCAAAGTGATCACTTTATTTCCTTGTTTAGTTATGTAATTTTAATATTGTGACGTGTCCAAGACTCCTGTAAGGTCTAAAGGAAATAAAGCACTTTCATATATGATTATTACCTGCATAAATCTGATAAAACTATGTATGTGGTTTTGTATTTACCAATTATTTATCACATTAACTCGTGTTTAACTAACGCTGTTTTGACTGATCTAACAAACTATATATATAATAATTAACGATTCACATATTTTTATTGATTTTTCAATTGACCCTTATCACATTTGTATCCCAACTTCTACGTTTTGTTGAAATAAAGTGGCAACTGGACAGTGACGTAAGCAAGAGACTCCCGGAGAAGCAGACCTTGTTTTCTTGAATCAGGTTATATGTATTAGAAAAATCTTAACTGACGTAATCACCATCTAGACCCCCGTCCCCTATGGTGCTTAGACGTAGAATCAAACCCCTATGGCTCTTACACAATACGCGAATGGGTAGCATTCGCGTATTACCTACAATGTAATCTACCTTACAGTGCGGCCGTGGTCTAAGAAATAAATAACAATAGAGAGGCGATAAATAATACACATCGGTCTTTAGAAGGAGATAATTGGCTGTTTACGACGATTTCCGAACACTGATGACCGTCCATTAATCACCATATTTATTAGGTGTCATTTCATAACAAATAAATACTGCACTTTATAGACTTTTAGTTTACGTCAAATCGATGACATGTAAATTTTAAATATATATAGAGAGTTGTTGCAACTACTAGAAAAAGAATGGTAAAATCATTAATTATTATTTTGTAAATGAATAGATTTAATGTTGGGGCGTTTTAATAACTTTATCCTACTAATATTATAAACTAGCTGCTGCCCGCGCATTCGCCAGCGTTTTATCGTGTAAAAAAATAGCCTATATGTTATTCCGGGTCCCAAACTATACCCATACCAAATTTCAGCCTTATCGGTTCAGTAGTTTTTGCGTGAAAGAGTAACAAATCGCTATATCGGGTATAGTTTGGGACCTGGAATAACATATGTACATACAGGCTGTTTTTTCCCAATAAAACGCGGGCGAAGGCGCGGGCAGCAGCTAGTATTATATATTTCAGCTAAATGCGTCCACTATAGCACCTGTATAACGACTGACAAACAAAGAATATAACTGATAAACGTCACACAGGTAGGATGTTTAACGCTCTACGACCGACGACGGCGAAATTAGCTGAGTATCTTTCCAAAGACCGATGTGCATTATTTATGGCCGGGTACTGTAAAAAACTTACCACCTTAAGCGAATGTGGCTTAGGCACACTAATAACGACCTCGTCTTTATTGCTGTGCATCGCGGAAGTGCCGCCCTCAGCGCCGGATGTCAACATAACGTCCACTTCCGCCGGAACCTTGACGGATATCAGGTCTTTGGTGTCCGGTTTGGATATTTCTTCGACATCTGTGGAAACGAATAAATAATGCTATACAATCCACACAGCATCATCTAGCCCCAAGCTAAGCAGAGCTTGTGTTATGGATACTAGATGATTGATAATTTACTAAATACAATATATTACATAGATATTTTTTACTAATTTTATTATACATAGAAAATACCCAGAACACCCGGAACGAATATTTGCAGATCGTACAAACTTTTTTCCAATTATACCCTCCTGTGTCGCAGGCGGACTTTCGCACGCCGCACCACATCGGTCTTCATAATATCAGACAAACACATTTTTTTTGTTATACAGTCGTGGTCAACTAATTAGGGACACTCTCTAGTTAAACCAAATTGTGAATTTATTTTTAATTTTCAACGTGTCTAAACAATATTCCATATCGCTAATTACTAATTTATGTGCCCGATTATACAAACAATAACAGCTTCTTAAACAATAAACCTCTTTACAGTATTACTGATAGATTAACACACTGCTCTTTGTTCAAAGAATGCTGGCTGGCCATTTAATTAGGGACACTGAGAAGTTGCGTACTATTTTCAGAATCTGAATCTCAATATCTTGTATTTTTTCTCTTATTGTTTCGTGGTAGTTTTGTCTGTTTTTTAATTTTAAGTTTTGAGAATTATTTTGAAGAAATATGGGCAAAAATTAAAGTTGCGATGCAACACTACGAAAAATTATTATGAAGTTTGTCGAGCGTGGTTGGTCATACAGAAAGATAGCAGAATATTTAAATTGTTCAATAACTATGTTATGCAATGCAGTGCTACATTTCAGGCGCAACAACACAGCTTTAAATGTGCCCAGAAAAAAAGAGGGTGCACTTCCGAAAAGGTAAAACCGAATTTCGTCACCAAGTTTGGCACACACGTTCCTTTAGGGCTCCTAAGACTCCCCTTAAAAGGATTTTCGGCGACTCGAAATATTTTACAAATTATTGAATTTTTTGAGTATGCTGTTTAGCACGCTCTGGTATATCTATATATATTTGCCGCCACGCTATAGGTGATTATATACACATATGCACACACACACATAATATAGTAATGCGTATACATATGTATATTCCTATTTACAAGACTGTATATGTAGACAAGATATACATATATATATCTGCGATTATGTCCTCTCTACGATTTAAGCCCGGGTTTTCGCGTCCATGCAAAGTTCAAATTGTTCTGCGATTCAAACCCTCTACAATTCAAACCCAGGGTTTTTGTTGAAGCAACGGCTAACGGCGCGAAGCGCCGTTAGCCCATACCCGCCCAACTATTGTTTTATTATTCCAAATACACACTTTTTATATATGTACATGTGCGTCCAGGCAAAGTTTAAACTCTTGTTCGATTCAAACCCTCTACAATTCAAACCCGGGGTTTTTTTTTCCTTTAAGTACCGGCTTAGTCCACACCCGCCAGACAATTTTTTTATTTTCCGGGATATAGCAATATGGAGGTGGGAGATATGCGGAGTGGTGGGGACGGCTTGGAGGACAAAGTGGGGATCACTGGAGAGTGCCGTGGGGAGCCGCAGCGCGTAACGGGTCATATACATAGGTATATCGGAGCGTGCTAAACAAGCAGACTCAAAAAATTCAATATTTTGAAAAATATTGCGTGTCGCCAAAAATCCTTTTAAGGGGACTCTTAGGAACCCTAAAGGAATGTCTGTGCCAAAATTGAAGAAAAAATTCGGTTTTCCCTTTTCGGAAGTTTATCCAAAAAAGATCGAGAAAAGGAACTCCGCAAGAAGATAGAATGATGAGCTAAGAATGATCCGTTTCTAGGCTCTGTTTTAATTAAACACGAAGTGTGCCGACGCAAGATCAGCGAGGACCGTTCAACAACGTCTGGTAGAAGCAGGGTTGTTCGGAAGAGTGGCTCGCAAAATACCGTTGTTGAAGAAAGAACATAGAAATGCACGTTTGGCGTTTGCACGTAAATATGGACATTGGACCTACTACGCCCAATGGCACTTGTATTTATTGTCTGACGAGACCAAAGTTAATTTGATTTATTCAGATGGAAGGCAATACGTACGGCGTGGCGTCCTGTAAAAGCGGTAATGAATCCAAGATTCACAAAAAAGCAGGTGAAACATGGCGGTGGAAACATTAAAATGTGGGGTTCATGTTCTGGACTTGGAGTGGGACCTGTGAGGAAAGTTCAGGGTAACTTAGACCGACATCGATACAAGGCAATATTAGAACAAACTATGCGTCCCTATGCTGAGGAACATCTCCCTATTATATGGGAGTTTCAGCATGATAACGACCCGAAACATACCGCCCGTTCAGTCAAGTCGTTTCTTAACAGTCAGTCGGCACCAGTGCTAAATTGACCAGCAAATAGCCCGGACCTCAACCCAATCGAGCACCATTGGCACGAAATCAAGAAAAAAGTTGCCACTTATCGTACCATAACTTAGATGTACCTGAAGCTTTTTGTGAGGCATGGGCAAACAGTCCTGTACATGAACATGTCAGAAACTGATAATGTCTATGTAAAAGTAAAAGTAAAAAGATTTTTATTTGCCAGAACAGATGAGTAATGTACAGCAAATTAACCTTAAATAAAAAGAAAAACTGACAAAATCGGACTCCACTCAGCATGTGCTATGGTAGAGCAGATCATACCATGGCGCTGATCTTCCGTGGAGACCGTGGTGCTCAAGGCAGCCTTATACACACTTACAACAAAGAACAAAATTAATATGCAATTTAAATAACAAAAACTGAAACCATGAAAATAATATCACTTATATAAGTATATGTGTATTATAATATAAATTATGGAATATAAAAAATAAATAATTATATAATATAGATAATAAAATCATTCCTTAATTCTTCAATTCAATAAAGAATTAAAGAATAATTTTATCATACTTTATCAACATTTTTGAGCTAAATGAGGCAAAGAAGGGCTTATTTGAATTGAATTTATGCTTTGAGATTCAAGTAATACTTTTTTGAGTTATTTTTTGAAAGAGTAAACCGATTGAGAGTTTCTTAATGGTGGTGGCAGATTGTTCCAACATTTCGTGGCAGAATATCTAAAACATATGTCACATCGGTGTCAAGCGGTAATTATAATTACTAACAAAGGTTTTGCTAATGGGTACGAGTTGTTATAGAAATTAAAATACTACAGATTATAAGTTTTGTTTAACTCTATTTTTCATTGTACTTCACTGTCCTTAATTAAATGTCCAGCTACAGAATTATACCTTACATTGAATACATGTTTAACTTTTGATATTAAACACTTTTTTCTATTTATTTATACTTTTATTTTCAGCCATATTATAGCATAATAATCGGACCAAATTATGCTAATAATAGTTACTGAGAAATCAATAGGGTTTTATATTTATATGTACATAACCGGTTTTTGCTCTTCACTATCTTGAATGTCCCTGATTAGTTGACCACGACTGTACATAGAAAATACCCAGAACACCCGTATCAAATATCTGCAGGTCGTCACATTTGTTCCGAGGCGGGAATCGAACTCGCATCCTCCTCCTTCGCAGGCGGACCTTCTCCCGCTGCTCCGCAGAGGTCGTCCAAATGATAGTAAGCATTTAGATCCTACTAATATTATAAGTATAGTTAGTGTATAGTTTGTAAGGATAGATGTATGGATATTTGTTACTCTTTCACGCAAAAACTACTGAACCGATTAGGCTGAAAATTGGTATGGGTATAGTTTGGGACCTGGAATAACATACATATAGGCAATTTTTTATCCCGATAAAACGCAGGCGAAGGCGTGGGCAGCAGCTATTATAATATAATTTACCATCAGAGTCTGAAGAGCCTTCTACTTCTACATAATTGAGTACACTGCCTGAAGGCACCGATTGTTGTTTCAAATCTGAAATTAATAATATATTAATGACAGAGTGGTTGTTTCAAATCTAAAATTAATAAATATTATAACAAAGCCACACAATAAAATAAAAGTTGGTTGCTTTAAACCACTCATCCTATAATCGATATTTAAAAGCCATTTCTATGGCCTTTGCCATTCAATTGCAAATTACGAAGGCCATTCAAAGAACTTTCAAATATCAATATAGGATGGGTGGTTTTTGCGTAATCGCACAGCTGGGCGTGGATTAACATTATAGGCTTCTTTTTATTTCAAAAGCGCGTGCGAAACCGCGGGCTGAATTAAGTGTGAATTAAGTGTGTGGTATTATATCTTTGCCTCAGTCACTAATAAATAACACAGCCGCACAAAAAAAATTTGGTTCTGTGACGAATCGAACAAAGCTTTTCCAACGTATTTTGAGCTGCTGAATCAATATACGAAGTCAAAATTATGATCCTGTGTAGGTACCATTTACTTTAAAAAGTTTTGTAAATACATACGCGTCTAATAGATCGCTTTGGGAGGGTCTGTATGTATGCACCAAAAAGACAATTTAATCAAAACTTTTTTAGCAAGCGTACCTTACGTTCCATATATTAACTTTTACCTGTTAAACTGCTCAGTACTTTTTCCAATATATTTTTGATTTTAACCGGTTGTATTTCTTTTTGTTTGACAGTTTGTTGATCCGCGTCTATGACTTCAGTTTCATCCGCCTGGAACAAAGGTTTTATGTATAATGCAGTTGTCTTACCGCCGACGATGAAGCTAGTAGAACTAGGAAGTATAAAGGAGTTGGCGAGCAGCGGGAAGCGAGATCTGATAGTTTTGTCGCTGGGCTATTAGCGCGTGTGCGAGTGCGACGGGCGATTACTCGCACCACTCGCTTGCGGCGGCCGAGCGATTGGCAATGACCGCTGGTTGTTCCCTCGGCGTGAGTTCTGACCGCCAAGCGAACATCTCTGAGTGAGTATCGCTGAGCGAGTATTACCTTTTTCCCGTTTAAAGTCGAATGGAATGTTGTTCAGAATGATAGGGATGCGTGGAATCAAAACGTCTTCGCCTTTATACTTCCCTTTTAAAATAGTGGCTACGATGACGTTGTGCGGTAATTTTTTCACCGCAAGCCGGATGCATTTACAAAGACGTGGCTGGTTTATTTTTCGTAACATAAACCAGCCACGTCCACGATTAACGATTAGATTTTTAGTTGCATATTATGAGGTAGTAATCAGGGCAATTCCAGGGAATTTAAAAATTCCAGTGGATATTTGACATCATCTTGATTAGTAACGGAATCCACCGATTTGTATGTCATCAATTCGCCAGCTATCTTACTTAGAATTTGAAAATTCATTTAGTTTTTTGCAGTCAATATAACACGTTCACATAACCAAAAACACGATTTTTGTAATTTTCAGCAATGTTTGGTAAAACCATCTCGATGAGTTCGGTCTTTGATTCAGTAAAGTGACAAAAAATTCCAGACGGTGTGTCAACAGGAATTTTGCCACTACCAATTTAGAGCAGTTGTTTGGAAAATAATTCACTAGATTCGTCATTTTCCAATACGACTCACATTTGTGTGTCTTGAAGTAATTCCATAAAATGGGCGACTTCAAATATGCATTAAGTTCGCCGTCATGTAAAGGGTCCTGCTTGGGGGTTGTGGTGGATGTTAATGGTTGGTCCCCGAACAGCCCTTTGAGATTGGTATTTGGTGGTCAAGGAAAGTCACTGGTATGGTATGTACGGACTATATTCACATGACACACGTTATTTATGGTCAATTAAACTACTGCCGCCAACTTATGGTGTAAATGGTTAGATGGTAGGAAATGGTTCAGATGGTAATATTGGTTTGAACTCGCGACGATTGCGGTCGATCGCGAACTGGATAAATTTAGGTAAACGTTAGCAACTACGCATTCAAATGCAAGCGCAGCTAAATGCATGTTTGCTGCGTTGGTCGGTTTAATCGAACAGCTGGCGTTGATCGAGGCATTATTGGCAATGTTTGTGGAATATCACCTGCCAATAGAATCATCGCTCCACCAAACCTGTTTTGGTTGTTTCATAAATCTTTCATTGTGCGGTCTAATTCCTCCAAAGATTTTTTGTGTGCCATCGTGCATTCATCCCAAAAGATTAGGTAATCTGGTTTGCTCTAACACTTGGCTATCCCAGAATTCAATTAATGATTATTTATCGGGTATTTATCGCGTTTCTTTTGTTACATTTTCCCATACGTTTCTATAGCGTTACAGCGATCAATGTTTGACAATGACTCACATATTCTGAACCTGTTTGATGCTATATTTGACCCTGAATCTGCAACACTAAATAGATTTAAAATACATAGGTAAAAGTAAAATTGGTGGAAAAACTTTAATGTTTCCCATTAAATTTACCTTGAAAGTGGACATAAAATTATCTCGAATAATTTTTGTTGGACCAAACGAGGTCATTTGAAAGCAATCATTGTATTGCTGGATACTAGTCAAAAACTGTTTTGAATCAGACCCATTTCCTGAAATCAACGATTGTAGTGGGTCTGGTGGCGCTTCCAATGGCATAAATTTGACCTGGCCGCTGGCGCAACACAATCCCGGGGCTTCGTTTTTGAACTCCATTACCTTGCAATGTGAACATACAACGTTCGTAGGTCTTATAGCAACGATTTGCTGTGAACTGTAATCGATTGCCACGTTGTAATTGTATGCAGCTCGATGTGGATCTAATGCAAGATTTCTATATTCTTGATATCGATTCCGTTCAACTTCATTTCGCGCTTCGCGTTGCTCATCAGTTTGACTTGCTCTTAAATATCTTTGTCTTGCGGCATCGCGAGTTCTGCGACCTAAGTTTGTACGTCTACTTCTTGGCATTTTTTATAGCAAAATTTCAACTGAAATTATATTTGAACTTAAAACTCCATAAATTTTCCACTAGTAAATAAAAACTATAATTCATAAACAATATACAAAATTAACGCAAAATGGTTTAATTTCAAAGATATCATTCCGACCAGGGAGCTGCGTAAGGGTTATAATTCGTTCTTAATGCCGACCATGGATTTCCATGATGAAGTCCTTGATTCCGACCGATACAACTAATTAACGCAAATAGAATATAACGCTACGCTAGAATTATGACTTGATTTTTGTAAATATTATATATTGGCGGTGTGCGGTCTGTCTCTTACTGTCAAACAACTGACAGTTATTTCAAACATGCTTAGCAAAGAGTATATGATAACGCTGGCGCTAAGGTTACATTAAAAAAGTTTATAATAAAGGAAGTTTCTGCGCAAGTTTCTTAATTTTTTTAAATGTAAGAACCTTCTACTTTGTATTAGAAAGCATTTTTAAAAAAGATGAATGAAATCGGTAAAGCCGTTCTCAAGTTATAGCCCGACCAAGAGAAATAGGGGTTAATTTTCAACTGAATTCAAAGTGGAGGTTCTCATTTCGACGTGTATTTTTTTTTTGTACCTGTATTTATTTAAAACACGTGTAACTCTATTTTAACAGGATATACCTAATACAATAGAGTATCTATTCCTTACAAATCTTACAATGTATGTTATGCGATATTTCCGCCAATTATGGACCGATTTTGAAAATTCTTTCACTATTGTATAGAAAATGATCCCGAGGTGGTCCCATAAAATGTTATCCCTATGGGATTAGGTAACATTTATCCCGCAAAACTTAAACACGGTGTAAAAGTAAGGCATTGGAAGTCGATTAGGTTTTTGAAAACAATCAAATTATCAATTTGCGAGCGACCAAAACCTATAACGCACCTGAATGTAGGTACCATATAGGTTTTGGTCCTCGTTGATTTAGAATTATGAAATTTGGCAAGAAACAAGGTCCTATAATTACGGAACCCTTCGGTTCGCGAGTCCAACTCGCACTTGACGGTTTTATTTACCTTCTGTTAGATTCACGTTAGAATTGTGTCAAACCAGACGCAAAGCCATTAACCAAAAAGTTGAAGTTGATTCACGTTGATTAGCCTTCGTATGTTCATAGCTTTAACCCTTTGACCGCCACGCCAAAAACGCATTCCCGTGTTCTCTACGCCAAACAACAAAGTAACAAAAGATACAAAAAGATAAACGTCGTTGGCGCTGAGGGGTCCACAGGTGATTTGTCATGTATAGGTGACTATGGCGGTCAAAGGGTTAATAAATTGTTGCTACTCTGTTTTTTAACCGTGAAAGCCTTAATTTAAGCTTCTTAGGATATGTTTCTCTATGTTATTCCGAGATGTTTAAATAAGCCTCTGGTTTTCCAATAAATAAATATAAATAATAAATAAACACTAAATAAATAAATATAACAGGCCCCCGTCATTTTCACTCTTTGGGTATGGAACCCTAAAGAGGAACAAATGGTTTTGAAACAAACGGAGGTCATCTTAAATTAGTAACATGCCAACACTTTCTAATACAGTGAAAATAATCAGATAAACATTAAGTAGAACGCTAAGGATATATTTTTTAAGAAAGAAGCAAAAGGCCTAGAACACAAGATTACCTTTTCTTCAGTAGGTGGGTTGGACTCATCTGTATCTAGGTCTTCCAGTGTTTGGCTATTGGATTCTGAAAGAAAAGAAACAAATTGTGAATGTGCCTGAAAGTTATTTATCGAAAACTAGAAAATTTATGGTCATTTAATCATTCTGATGTTTAAAATTAAATACTTTTTAAAAACAAGCTTTTATACAAAAATTCCTAAGTGCATGGGAAGACAAATTCAATTGACCTAAACTCGTGTTTACTCATTGTGTTTAGGAATTCCTATAGTTCTGTCTACCTCCATCATCAGACCAACTCCATGATACCATGACATTGCACTGTCACCTAACTTACATGAGTATGCCAAATTTCAATTCATTGGATTATGACAGTGAAGGAATAGAGTGCACCTGTGCATTAAAATATACCCTGCGCAAATAGCTAGTCTCCGGTGAGATTGGCTGCCGACAGTAACCGAAACTAGGAAAACATTATCACTTCCTCCTTAAGTGGAGCACTAAACAACCGAATGCTCTTTATACTTAATCCAGCGCATTAACTTACCTTCATAAGGATCGAAATCTTCATCTTCATCATTATCATCAGGCTCCAGATCCTCAGGCTCCTCGTCATCATCAATGTCATCATCCATCACCCTTGATGATTCTGCCAAAAGCCCTGTAAATATAGTAAGCAAAGTTAGGCAAAAAACCTTACAAAACACAAACAAATTTCTGCATATCGTACAAACATTTGTTCGATTCTTTTCGAACCCACAACCTCCTGCGTCGCAGGTGGACCTTCGCCCTCTGCGCCACAGAGGGCGTCTCGTAATAATTTGACGTTAACTTACCAAGACTATCAGACTCTTGCATATCATCAGCGTCATCGGAGGCAAGGTTTTCCAGTGTGTCATTACCAATATCTTTAGAACAACAAGGCTGTTCATCAAGGCGTTGATCATCAACTTGCCTAGAACTTGACGGCTTATCATCAACTGACTTTTCTATTCCTTGTGATGACTTTTCAGCAACATTTTCATCATCATCATTCTTCATCAAGATGTCTTGTGTTTTAGTTGATGATTTGTCATCAATTTTAACATCTGTCAAAGAAGATTGTTTTAATTTTAATGGTGAAACTGTTGTAATATTTAACTTTGATGTTGTAGCATCAATTTCTATTGTTGGTGTTGAAATTCTGGATATTTCTGGTATGACCTTCACAATTTTATTAAATTCTGTTTGTTTTTCATACATTTTAGATTTTTCAAAATTATCGGTATTTTCTAAGGGTTTCTCAATGTCATCATTCATTTCAGAGTCTGATAACTCAGCTTCTATGTCACTTAAATCTTGGGTAGGTATATCAAGCATCACATTAGGTTTGTTGATTCTGTGATGTTTATTTGGCGATATAGTTGTATCTATTAAGGAATCATCAAGGATAGAAGCATTTTCTCCTAATTTATCTTCAGTATCATTATTGACAAGAATATTTTCAGCTTCTAATGTTTTTTCATCAATCAATTGCCTGCTTGTAACCTTGTCATCAACCGCTTGAGATTCATAGGATTTAAGAGAAATATTTTGCTCATCTGATGATTTCTTATTATCTTGCACACTTGATCCAGTGTCTTCAATCTTTTGGTCATTATTATATTTATTTTCAATGTTTTGCACTCTTGATAATTTGTCATTAAGGTCTTGAATTGTGTCAATGTCATCTTTTTCTTTGTTTTTATCTTCAACAGGAAGAGATATCTCTGAAATGTCTTCAATTTTCTTTGTTTTATATTGCTCATCTTTGACAGGAATCATTTGGAGATCAAAAGATTTAAGTATAGTTTTATCGGCAGTTGAAATATCATATTCACTTGTTACATTTACAGCTGGTTTAAGGACTTCAGCTATGATGTCATGAGTAATATTTGAAGTATCTTGATTGTCTTCAGTTTTATCTAGCACTACCTGATCATTAATAGACTCATCTTTCTCCTTTTGAACACTATCTAAAGTATTATCTTGTATTTTAGTAACTTCTGCTGTAAAATCATCAACAGTAGAAGTATCTTTATCAATATCATTTGAATCATCTAAATCCGTTACTTCATTATCTTTAGATAAAAGATTTGATGGGACTTGGTGGGGTTTATGTTCTTCAATATTAGACTTCTCAGATTCATCTAATTCATTCTTAAGAATTTCAACATCATCAAATTGTTTATCTAATTCATCAATAGCTACAGGATTGTCACTTTCAGCAGCTTTTAATTCAGCGGCTTTTTTTATTTTGTCATCTTGATTCGAACGATCATTTTCAGTTATCGTTGTCTGGCATTCTTCAAATGAAACACTGGCTGTCGTAGTTACTTTTATTATCTCCTCTCCTTTTTTATTTTCACCTGACTTATCTACATCCATTTCTTCACCATCTTTAGTCAATGGTTTGAAAGGAATTTCTATTGATACAGTTTTTGGAACCAAGTCAGTATTTGATTTCTCATATTCAATCAACTCATCTTTAGGTATTTCAACATCTTCAAGCGTTTTATCTAATTCATCAACAGTTACACTAGGTAGTTCTGTGGTTTCGTCTAATACATCTTGAGTCAAACTGTCAAGTACTTGTACAGTTTTCTGACTTTCTTCATACAAATCACTGGCTGTAACAGCTTTTTCTTCTGTTATCTCCTTCTCCTGTATAATGTCTCCTGAATCATCAACATCCATTTTTTCCTCATCTTTAGGAAATGATTTCAAAGGAATTTTTATTGGTATAGTTTCTGGTTTTGATTTTTCAATGTCTGGGTTCTCTGAATCAAACTCGTCTATAGGCATTTCAACAGTTTTAAGCAGTTTGTCAGTTTCTTTGAAAGTTATAGGCTTGTCGCTTCCTGCAGGTAATATAGTGGTTTTATTTATTTCATCATATTGAGTCAAACTGTCGATTTTACCTATAATTTTTTGACTTTCTTCAAATGAATCATGGGTGGAAATAGCTACTTCAATAGACTCATTTTTTATTATGTCTACTGTATCATCAACATCCATTACTTCATTAGCTGTAACCAATGGTTTTATTGATACTTCAATTACTGCAGTTTGCTGTTTTGATTCTTCAATATATGGTTTCTCCAATGCAACTGCATCTTTAGGCATTTCATTACGTTCAAATTGATTAACCACTTTGTCTGCAGTAACTGGATTTTCAGATGTTTTGTCCATTTCATCATCTTGAATCAAACTGTCAATTTCAGTTATAATTTTGTGACTTTCTTCAAATGACACGTTGGTTGTCAAAGCATTTATTACATCCTTTTCTTCTGTTTTAGTGTCTTTCACAGACTTAATAGTTTCTTTTTCACTTATGTTTTTAAAGGTGTCACCTTCACCAATTTCTTTGTCTAGCATTTCTAACACATTATAAGTATGTATAGGTTCAGTTGGACCATCCGCTTCATTATCACTATCGTCCCACCTTAGCTCTAAGTTGTCTCCGATTGAACCATCTTTATCAGTTTCAGCTTGTTCAGGTTCAGGAATATCTTTCAAAATGCCTGGCTTCCAGTTTTCTATACCTGTCTCTTTAGTAAAATCACTGGAACCAGTTTCTGGTGATATTTCACTAACTACAGCTTTTAGATGGCTTACCTCAGTATTTTCTAGTTCACAGCCTGTATCTAACCTCAATTTAGAACCTTCATTCATTACATCCAGGTTTTCCTGTATTTCGGCTGTTGTGGAGGCTATAACAGCATCAGTAACAGGTTTTTCATCAAAAGAGCTTGATGGTAAATCAGAAGCTACCGTTCTTACAGCTTTAGAAGTCTCTCTGTCCTCTGGATCGATAGCTGTAGCTGCTGACGAATTTTCGTTCGACTTACCAACAATTTCCATCAAACCTTCATTTTCGGACGTTGTGCTAGATATTTCAGGCTCATCGTCTTTATTTATCCCGTTGATTTGATCTCCTTGGCCGCTAGTACTCATTGTGTTAGAATATTGGCTAAACCAACAACATTTGCGAGCGAAATGCTCGACTTCGCAGACCCAATTCCACGATCGAGGTTCAAGCAATTTGTTGTGAGAACGATACGTGAAACACTTGAGAATTCAACACAATTTTTTTATGTAAACTGCAATGTTTTTGTCAGTAATTTTTAAAATATATAATGCACAAACAACAACAATGTTTTCACAAACTATAGCACATTAGCACCGCATTCCGAATTACGCTAAAATCAATATCATCGCGCTCACACGCGTTCCGTATTATCGTGAGCGCGACCAAAGAGAATACAATACAGCGCGACAACTTTGTCCCGTGTGACGTCATAGATGACGTCATTACGTGCGCCATTTTGCGATATCTTCTTCTTCTTCTTCCTTTAGCTTTGGCTCTGCATCTGGATTGATGCAATTCTTCCAGTGTCAGTTAGGTATGAATTGCGCATTTAGGAACAATAGATAAAAATTTAAGGAGCGATATCAACGACCATGCTTCAAACTGAAATCTCTGTGAGCGTGCTGTCAAATCTGACAATTGGGTTTGTTTACTAACGGTTTTTTCTTTGGGTTTTTTCAACAAAACGTTCGTTTGCAAGTTTTTACAAAGAAATTGAAATAAATATAGAAGACCAAATTAACGGTCGGATAATAACTTGATTGACGTGATTGACACCACGACACGACACGTGACCGTGAGCGCGCTCATAAGTGTTTCGAATTAATGTTAGCACTCAACTGTCAATATCGTGATATCTAATTTGGAAAGCAAAATATTTTTCTGATCGCTATCAGCGCTGTAATCGTAATTCGGAATGCACCTTAGCACAGACGGCATTTTTTTAAAAGATTGACTTGACTTTTGACTTAGGGCTTGACAGTTGAGTTGTGTGTGTTTTCTTGGTGATTGGCTCTGCACATAGATAAGTCACAGACATGGTAGAGCTATTCTGTGATCTCGTCACACTTTTCAGATGTAGGTAGAGCCATTAACAAGAAGTCAAGTCCATTCCATGCATTCCATGCGTAGACTGAGCACTAGGGTAAGCAAAAATCCTCAATCTACGATTCCATGATTATGAAATTACCAAAGGAAATTCGATGATACCCAGACACACATTATTGCCAATAGCAAGAAGTCAATCAAGTCTTCTCTTTTCTTTGACTTGACAGGGTTATAAAAAACCTATACAATCGAAAAAAAAATAGCAACAAATCGGGATCACATCCAACAAGTTTATAAAGCATAAGTAGGCAAATGCTAAAACTAGCGAGACCAAAAAATTAAAAAAAAAAGCATATGTAAGTACCGAGATAAGTACAGATACTTTATCTTTTTTCTCTTTTTGTCATTCCCCGTGATTCTTCTTTCTTGCTCACGCTCTGTTAAGCTATAAAATTGTTTAGCTGTTGAAATCGGACGGAAGAGCACAAACTTCAAAATATTTTTATTGACCGTTCGTCGACCGATTTCTCTTTCTCAGTTCTGATTCAAGGAATTTCCGTTTATGTACCTTGACGATTACTGTGTAATTATTCACGTGTGAAAACCAATACTCTACTCTTATACCACGCCGTCTCTCTAGACACTACCAAACAATCGCCTTAACTTTTTGTGGTTATTTCGTGTGATTTTCTTGCTCAACTATCGTCTAATTGACATTGTTTTCATGCATAATTAGCAGTTTTCGGACTTTCAACCACTAAACATTCGATAATCCTAACCTCGACGGCAACAGAAAAGCAAAAACATATAGTGTGTCTAATCAAGAAGTGAAAATGAGCAACTTCTTGAATTTCACTCCTCGTGTGGTCATGGGGGCTGCTATAGTCGGCATTGTGAGCGCTGCTGGTGTATTTCTTTACGAACAACTGTATGCTGAGAAAAGAAGAGCTATGTTAGGTAAGTACCTTTATCCTAATACAAATAAATACTATAATAAATGCTGGACAATTCACACTGAATCATCTAGCCACAAGCTAAGCAAAGCTTGGCTTATGGATACTAGATAATAAACTTTTTCCTAACCCTCTCCTTTCCAAGTGTACTACAATGTATCTATGTGGAAATAAACACAATACAATAACTGATATAAAAAAATCTTGAACCGTCGACATCAATTTCTTGATTAAAGCTTTGCCTCTGCTTAAAACAAACCTGTCAATGTCTTTTGCAAGAAAAAATATAGTTTAATCAAATCAAATCATTTATTTGCAAGAATACATAAATATTATACAATTAATCTTATAAGTTTAGTGCAGATCTATCAAAATCTGTTTGTTCTACTAAATAAATAAATATTTGTAATAAAATCTGTATGTAGGTCTGGTTTTAGGTGTAAAAACATCCTACAACTTAGCTAATAAATAGGTGACTGGCTTGGGATCCCATGAAGAGATCTGCAGCACCACAAAGCACTAAAAGCCGCTATAACTTGGCTTGATCAAAACAACTTGAAAATAAACATAGAAAAAACAAAGTATATACAATTTCAAACAAATAAGGGAACTCAACTAAATCTTAAAGTGTCTCATACAGACCATACAATTGAAAATATTACCTGTATTAAATTCTTAGGCATTCATATAGATTATTTATGTTCTTGGAAACAACATGTAGATTATATTTGTAAAAGATTAAATAGTTTTGTATACCCACTAAGACGCATTTCTCAGACAGTATCCAAAGAGTCTGCTATTACAGCTTACTACGGATATGTAAACTCTCTTCTCTGCTATGAAATATTGATTTGGGGCAGATGCGTTAACATAGAACAGGTTTTTATTATGCAAAAGCGATGTTTGAGATCTATTTTTGGGTTAAAAATGACAGACTCATGCAGGCCCTACTTTAGGCAATATAAGATCTTAACTTTGACTAGCTTATACATACTAGATATAAGTGTGTTTGTTTTTAAGAATAAAAACATATTTCAATTCGCAAATCCAATGAGTAATTATAGCGTCCGATCAAAATACAAAAATAAATTATCCAGACCACAAACTAGATTGACATTATCCCGTAATAATAGCTACATGATGGCGATTAAAATTTATAATAAAATTCCTGACGCTTTTAAAGAAATGACATTATTATCTAAATTTAAATTTAATTTGACCAAATGGCTGACTGAAAAATGTTTTTATAGCATAAATGAATTCTTTGAATATAAATTGTAATGAATTTCATCTAAACATTTTTAATTATTATTTTTGACATGATTCTCTTTATTGTTAATATTCTATGTGATTTGTACGCAATCAATAATAATTTAGATTTTAAATATTCATACGTCTGGAAAGACAGGTTTTAGTAGAACTATAAGAATAAATTTAAGATCAATGTAACCTGAAATCTTATGAATAAATGAATGAATATGAATATGAATAAAGATATCTGGAGCACCACAAAGAGATCTGCAGCAATATAGAATACCTTCACCGGAATCACTTAATCCTCACTAATATTATGAGGCATTTGTAAGTTTGTTGTTTGTAAGGGGTAATTGATGTGAGCGGTACACATTAGAGGAGGCTGAAGCTGAGGATCATAATGGTGATAGGTAAATGCTAGAACTATTTATCCAAAATAATTTCTATAACTCAGATATTTTTGTAGCAAGCAAGTGATATAATATTGAAAATAAAAAAATAGTGAAATACTTGTACAGTCAGAGAGTATATAGGGTGGAGTTTTTGGACGGGGCAGTAAGTAGGTGTACCTTAACCAGTATAGCTTCAGGAAAATGGTCCTAATAATAATTTTTAGAAAAACATTACACACATACCCAGATTTCAAAAAAAATTACAGTAAAAAGACACTTTACACAGAATGTTGACATGTATCTAAATCACATTACATTTAGATTAAGGTAGGCACAATTAACATGTATTAGACATAAAAGTGATATATAATTGTACTAGTTTTTTTTTCAATTCTTCCACTAGTGAACAAAAATATTTTAGTGAAGAGAAAATAAATAACACCTTATTACTTATTTGATAATAATTACTAGGTATATATAAGGCTGTTTATAGTATACAATTTGACTTCTCTAAGGGCTTAATTTGCAAGCCTAAAGAAATAATGTTATTGAAATCTGTTTTTTTTAATGTGAAGTGATTCTGTATCTTATACTGATCAAAAACTTATATCGAACCAACTGATGTTGCAGTACTAAAAATCTGAAATCACATAAAAATATCACGACGATATAAGTGATATCACTGAAAGAAGCAATAATTCTCATGTAAGGTGATGAGTGTCACCTCAGTGAATTTATATCTAACTCTAATAGGAGGAACAGCCATCTGCATTAATATCTCACATGGGATTTTATTGTGCATTACCTGCCTCTGTATCACACTAACTGGGTCTCTTCAAGACAAGAGTGAACAGGTGTCTTCTAGACCTCTGTGATACAACGGCCACATCATCACTTTCCATCAGGTGAGATTGTGGTCAAACAAAGGTACTATAAAAAATATAAATGTAAAAGTATGGATATTTGTTACCTCTTCACGCAAAAACTACTGAACAGATCAGCTGAAATTTTGCTTATATGTAGGTGTAGAACCTGAATAAAACAACGCATTTTTTCCGTGTAAGGTATTTTTTCCAAAAATCAGTGGCCATGGGTTACAAATAACTTTCTGTTTTCAGTGACTGAAGTCGCGAGACTGGACAAGCAAGTCTCGACAATGCGGTCAGAGCTGGAGGCACTCCGAGATCTACAAAGAGAAAGGTTGTTTGCACTGAGTCAATAATATAAATATTTACATAATATAATAAATCAAAATATTTACAAACTTGATAGGATTTGAACCCGCAACCTTCCACTTAGTGCGGGAACGCGCTACCAATTGCGCCACAAGGTGAAATAACCAAGTAGCCAAAAGTATCTGAGACTTTATTATACTGTCTCTGTGCTTCTCATTGGCCATGGGGCCGCGGCTTACAAATATCGACCCCTCCAACTCAACCCGTGGATGTCGTAAGAGCCGACTAAAGGAACCTACCAGAAGAAGGGCAGCAGCTTCCTGAGTATTTTTCAACACCAACACTGCGATCACCAATCCGCCTGCCAAGCGTGGCGATTATGGCAAATCCCCCCCTACATGGGAGACCATCCACTCGATGGACCGACGACATTGTAGCGGTTGCAGGGAGTCGATGAATGGAGGCGGCTCAGGACCGCTATTTGTGGCTTCGTATGGGGTAGGCCTATGTCCAGCTGTGGACGTGTATGGGCCTGATATGATGAGGATGATGTCTCATGTGCAATTGTTTGCTTATTTTAAGCAACTTTTATTCCAACCAAGCCACTGTTTCTCTAACCAATTTCACAAAATTCATACTTAATATAAATGTCGCGCTGTAGCGGTCGCGGTGTAAGCATGAATGAAACCCTCCATCTCAGCCCGCAGATGTCATACGGGTCAACTATGTGATCTTATCATCTTATCACTCCAGACACCCGCTACCAGAGAGTACGGGTGACAGCTTCCTACTGTGTATTTTAACACAAAAAATCCGCCCGTCAGGGCTCAACTTGACTTTGTTAAGGTGCATCCCCATTTGTAATATTTCGCCAAACCAAACACCGTGACATGTTACGCGAACTTTTTACGGATAGTGTGGATGGGTGGAGGTTTGCATCGGATCGAACTCCGGTAGTAGTCCGGCAGCCAGGTAAAAATTTAGTGAATTATTTCCTAACAAACGATATTTGGCGAGACAAAAGAGAACAGAATCATAAATCTTTAGATTTTAAAACTCACCAAATTATTCTATACTGTGTTTTAGTGCGAATAAACTATCATGTTTAATAACTTATTTCAGCTTAAACCGCCGTCTCAAAGCGCGCAAGCCTCCGCGGCCGAAACGCGTCAAGGTGCCGGCAGCGGCACCCAGCGGTGACGCCGTGGACGCGCCCGAGCTGAGCTATGCTTCGGACTCCGAGTACTTTACTGACTACCAGTCAGTACTAGGTAGGTCAGTAGAAGGTATATTATACCTTCACCATTCTTAAAGGTGTATAGACGATAAAAAAACAGTGATGATTTTCTGTTACTCCAGGTACAGATGGGGAGTTGGATAGTGAAGAGTTTTACGACGTGCACACAGATGATGAAGAGGATGATACACTGAGAGAAGAAAAGAGGAACGGACACGCTAGCAATATGGATGAGGTAAGATTTTACTGTCTTTCTGTAAAGATGGAGAGAAGGACGGTGTGGAAAAGAAAGGTGAATGGACATGTTGCGACGCGGCAAACGTAGTGTAGGAAGCTGTGTGGCCAGGTGGGATTACGACCTACTTTAGACTTATTAATAGAGAGACTGCTTGCAGATGCTGGTTGCGACTGGAGACATGATGCTAGGACGTAAGTCACGGAAGGCCTCCTATGACGGCGGCCTCCCGTGACTAAGACATACACAATAAAACTTTTGAAACTATAATAACAAACAACAAAAGTCATTTAAATGAAACAAGATATTGGAGGACTCAAAACAACTCAAATCATGGAAATTAAATGATATCCCAAAAAAAACGAAACGAAATATTGGTCTGCGCAGTCCCGAATTGAGAGGAAGGTCGCGGGTTCAAGTCGCGCCGAAATCGTAATTTTTTGGGATATTTTTTAATTTCTTTGAGATTAACCATAATAACAAAACTCAAATCATGTTAAATATCCCGTTATGCATGACTTTAAAACGTACACAGTCCATTAAACGACAGTTTTTGTAAAACATGGATATACAAAAAGACATTTAAACACTCACAACACTAACAGATGATCATATTTGTTACAGGACTTAAAACTGGACAGTTTAAAGCTGTATACGCCAGAGCAGAGCGAGCCAAAATCACAGGAGAAAACCACTACATAGCGCTGGCGAGCTATGAGGTAACATTACCCTTTAGATGTAAAGCTAAATTCTAAATTTAAAACGACTACACAGCGCTCGCTGGCGAGCTATGAGTTAACATTACCCTTTAGATGTGAAGCTAAATTCTAAATTTAAAACGACTACACAGCGCTCGCTGGCGTGCTATGAGGTAACATTACCCTTTAGATGTAAAGCTAAATTCTAAATTTAAAACGACTACACAGCGCTCGCTGGCGAGCTATGAGGTAACATTACCTTTTAGATGTAAAGCTAAATTCTAAATTTAAAACGACTACACAGCGCTCGCTGGCGAGCTATGAGGTAACATTACCCTTTAGATGTAACGCTAAATTCTAAATTTAAAACGACTACACAGCGCTCGCTGGCGAGCTATGAGGTAACATTACCCTTTAGATGTAACGCTAAATTCTAAATTTAAAACGACTACACAGCGCTCGCTGGCGAGCTATGAGGTAACATTACCCTTTAGATGTAAAGCTAAATTCTAAATTTAAAACGACTACACAGCGCTCGGTGGCGAGATCTGAGGTAACTTAGATTTAAAAATAAATTCAAAATTTTTCAAAATTTACATCCACCACATAGCGCTGGAAAGCTAGAAGGTAGCCCTTTTGATGTAAATCTAATTTCTAAATTTTGACAAACTTGTAGCCTTGAAGCTTTGTAATGTGATACCAAATAAATGATTGTCTTTCTAATTTATATATTATTTAAGCTTTTTATTGATAAAAATTATCAATTTTATACTAAACTTACTCTATTTTTATTTTTAGCGTATCCTGTTTGTGGCACAAGCCTCTTCCAGCCTCTAAATAAATATAAATATATATCATTTATATCACGCCGCCGCACGCCGGATCTTAAGATCAGCCCTATTGTAGAATGGCTACGCTAGGCCGATTGCAAAACGAACGCTCATTGGTTAGAAATACCTAATTTCATTCGACGACATGGCTTTGTGACGTTTAGTCATATTGAACGTTAATCGTTCAACAATCGTCATAGGCAATAAATTCAATTTCGAAAGACGACCGATGTGGCGCGGTGGGCGTAGGTCCGCCTGCGACGCAGGAGGTTTGCGGTTTCGATTCCCGCCTCGGACAAATATTAGTACGATCTGTAAATATTTGTTCAGGGTGTTCTGGTCGTTTTTCTATGTATAATTTAAAATATCTATGTAATATATTGTATTATGTATATCAGTCATCTAGTACCCATAACACAAGCTCTGCTTAGTTTGGGGCTAGATGATGCTGTGTGAATTGTCCAGCATTATTTATTTTATATTTAATTTCGCTGTTTTGCGATCGGGCTAGCGTGTCCAGAATACCGGCACGTCTGCAAAAACATCGAGCGTGTGGTAGCAGGTTCAAACCTCTGTGATCTTAATTCTTTTACAGCAATCACTTTATTTATATATTTTTTTATTTTTTACAGATGGACAAGTCTGGTTACGGTAGTCGGTATGGGATTAGCAGATATAGCTAGATGTAGGGGTTTTACTTAGACTGAGATATGAACGTATTATGTATGTTTATTGTATAGTTACAGTGCAAAGAGAAAATAAATAGTTTTTCCGATTCTGCTAAACAATCGCTTCACTATGAGAATGGTATAGACAAACAATCGTCACGTAGAATCCTTAGATCACTAGATATTTGCACGGCGACATTGATGGAATGGTGCTAGATTGGTCTTCGTTCGGTACATCAAAAGTGTCGAGCCTAGCCTAACGTAGAATACCAAAACGTGGGTGTGGTGGCGCTTATCAAATCTAATTATGTTTATTTAATCTCCGGCTAACATTATGATACGATGTGTGTAAGTAAACATAAAGAACACTTTAGTTTTGTTATATTTTTGACAGCATTGGCACTAATGATCGATTTGAGCTCTATCATACAATGCATAAAGTTAACAATTACTTTTCAAACTCGAGGCCAGGAAGAGATATTTTAGCTTTTCTCTTAGCACTGTATATGATAATAAGTGGTAGACAAGTGACTGGTTTCACGTTATTACAAAGCTCAAATTTTATAACTCATATAAATCGTGTAGGCAAATAATGGGATTGACACCAGGACAGCATGCTGTCTCGCATTGAACAAATATCATCTACGTGGGACGGCATGCTGTCTTGCTTTCATCAAATATGATCTATGCGGGACGACCTGCTATCTCAGTTTGATCAAATATGATCCATGCGGGACGGCATGCTGTCTCACTTTCATCAAATATGATCTATGTGGGATGACCTGCTATCTCAGTTGATCAAATATGATCTATGCGGGACGACCTGCTATCTCACTTTGATCTATGCGGTACGGCATGCTGTCTCGCTTTCATCAAATTTGATCTATGCGGGACGGCATAATTTACCGATTATTTATCCATACAACTTAGACATTCGTGTGAGTATTGCTTTTATTGTTCATACTGGTTGGGGGACATAGAAACGTCTCATTGAGGTATCTGTGAGACGTTTTTATTGAATCGAATACTTATGTACTTACATAAGGTACCTACCCTATACCATACACACATACAAATCTTTTTAAATGTTCGCGACTGGTTAGCATATTAAAGATTATTTATCGGGTATTTATCGCGCACCACTTGTTATATTCACCCCTATCTATCTATTCTATCGCATTTTATCGATAGTGGACGCAATAAAAAAATATATAAAAAAGCTGAAATATATAAATACCCGATGCATTTATCGCGTAGGTAGGTTTTTATATATTCGAGTACGTTTCTATCGCGTTATAACGTGGTCACGGGGCGACTCAACAGATTGTACGCGAATAAAAACCTTATAAATAATCTTTATTATATTCACAGATATGTATGTGGGAATATAATCGTTAAGTAAGGTGATAGGTAGATGTATAGAAATTTGTAGAACAAATGACTTGTGGTATAATTAATTATGAAATTAATTTCTAAGTAATTATTAAAATAAATAAATAATGTTGGACAATCCACAGTTGCATCATCTAGCCCCAAGCTAAGAGACAGAGCTTGTGTTATGGGTACTAGATGGCTGATTTACTAAAATACATTACATAGATATATATTTTTATTATACTTATATTTGCAGATCGTACAAACATTTGTCTCAAGGCGGGAATCGAATCTGCAACCTTCTGCGTCGCAGGCGGACCTTCACCCGCTGCGCAACATTGGTCGTTACATAATTAACCTAGCGAGGTCACAGATGAGTTATATTATAATAAATATATATACAGTAATGATGGTACAAAAACTAAACTAAATAGCGATCTCAAAATGATGTCATTCTTTTTATTTCGATCTAAAAGAAAGGGACAGAAAATTTTTAGTACTGTGTTATTATTAGTCAAGTTTTTTCCATCTGAATTTGACATCATTTTGTAAGTCAAATAAAGTGCCTATAAATTTACCGCGCATATTGTTTGTAACTCGCCTCCATTCCATGACTATGAAATTTCCATGAACTGGCAGAAAAGTGGCAACCTAGACACATATTGCCAATAACAAAGAAGTCAAGTCAAAACTTAACAAGTACCTACAAATTTTTTACTCGTCCGTGATTACTTAAATGAAATATTGTATTGTTAATTTTTTTACGTAATAGGTAATCGAATCAGTATAAACAATTTTACCTGCAAAATACCTAATTATAATAATTTTATGACTAAAGCTAAGCTGGTGTAATTTAACACTGCCTGCGAGACCCGCAGGAGTGGGCCGCAGCCAGTAAAACTGCAAGATCCATATGTGCATCGTCGTCAATGAAAATTTAATGTTAGTATACAGTGTATACTAACTGTACAGTATATACTAACTGCAATGAAAATTTAACGTTAGTATACAGTTTCAAGACAGCTTTTACGTGCGTTAAAAGTAAATGAACACGCGTGATTGTTTTATATCAAGTTTAGTTTCTTTTGACGCATGTTGTTATTTACCCTTTCCATAAAAATCTGTCAACTCTAAGCAATATATAAGAGTCGTATCTTTTCTTCTGTTAACATATGTCAAAAAGAGAAAAATCACTTGTTTTGTTTAGACAGGTTTTTATCTACAGGTTATGAGATAAAACTTAAATTACGCCAGTATAGCCTAATTATATCTTATAGGGTAAACAATCTACCGAAATAAAACCTTAAAATATTTAAGATAGATCAAGGCTTTAATTTGTACAAATATTGTTAGTAGTTTTATAGTAGTTGGTGCTTAAATATTTCTAAATATTATACTAAAATTCATGAGTGTAACAATTAAATTAAATGTCTTGAGCAGCGAACGGGTAAATACTTAATCTGTAGGTAGGTGCAGGTTACCTACAATATACCAAATGATTGTTGTACCTACTTGTACATAAAGGTAGTAATTTTTTTACTCACATAACATTTATAATAATTTAAGTTTGATGACAAAAAATATCTTGCAAATAAAAATAATTAAATATTTTAGTATGTAGTAATAATAAATATTCTAGTGTGTATCTCCTTCCTGATTTACGGAATAAAGATAGGTATTAATTTGGTACTTTTGACATGTCATTCCGAATATCATAATTATTGTTGTATTCCCTCAATATTTAGATCTGATTCATGGTGCGTAAATATTTTCTTGGTAAATAAATTGGTGTTGACGAATATAACACTCTTACCACCTTTATACAAAAGTTGTTTTCACTGTAGTTACCGTCTGGAACTTTGAAAATAAAGTTCCAGACGGTAACTACTAAGTTTACTTTTTTTTGTTACATTAGTTTATTAAAAAAAACTGATAAGTAGATAATTAAATAATTAGATACAAATGAACAATATTAGTAGGAAGTTCCAGATTCCGAGTGAATTTCGGATCGCCAGATTTTGTTAATACTTGTAGGTAGGTACGTAGATAATTGATATAATATTGGGTAATACATTTGTTTTTTAATGAAAATAAATAAACTAGGTAATTTTATATTTTTCTCTTTTAATTTCTGCTAATATTCCTATATTCACCTATATTTCATTTTTATCATGTTAGGTCATTTTTAAAAGCCATAAGTCAAAGATCCTAGTAGGTTACTAGGATCAGACAGTCACACAGTGTAAAATTTAACCCAATTTTGTTTCATCTGAATATTATAACGAAAACCAATAGTTTTTATCATCATAAGTACCAGAGTAAAACTCTGGCATCGATAGACCTTGTAGTTTTTTTTATAAAAAGTTACCCTAAATCCGCATCATGAAATATAGAAAAAAAATTACAGAGAAAAATGGGGCTACTTATTTAAGTTTTATGCGGGGCAATGCAAATTACAGCGGGGCAATGCAGCCAGCGTCTTGGGGACGCTTCCGACTGGTATTGATATGGACCAGTTGAGCTATCTGTAGATTGTTTGCAACAGTCTGCAGTTAGCTCAATTGTTTCAATTGTAAATACTAGTTTAATTTCTTTATATTATTTGATTGTTATTTTCTTTGTCAGTAAAGTTTTATGTATATACAATGGTTAGACACATAATAACAGACCATCAAACAAGTTTTTGACATTCTACTGTGAATAGATTATTAAATAATAATACTTTTATCATTTTTCTTTTTATTTATTTTTCTCCACTTTAATGACGTATTAGATCGTAATTTCTAAACTAAACGATTGATCAATCAAACCTTTATCTATAGTATTAAAACCATAATCTAATTCCGCGTTATTTAGAAGTTATCATCATTTTACGATATATACGAATTTTCCGGGCCTAGGCCTGCCACCTCACATGAAAAATTCTGTTGATACTTTGAAATATTGTTGGTCACAGGAAATATGAAGCAAAATATGCTTTTTAATATATACTAGCTTCTGCCTGCGATTTTGCACGTGTGTTACCCATATAAAAGATGGCCTATTCCACATAATTTTCTACATGTTTGCAAATATTAATGAAAATCTAATCAGCAGAAAATAGGTGGTGGCGCTAGTGTGCGGCATGTTGTATGCCGCACACTAGCGCCACCACCTATTTTCAACCGACTTCAAAAAGAAGGTCCTCGCCCTAGAGAAATAAGTAGGTAGAGGTAGCATAAGTAATTTCCGGTCATATCTATGTATCACCATAGTTATCATGTATCTTTGTCTATCCCTCGGAGTCAAACTATGAGTAAAAGAGATAGCTGTGTACGTATAGCTATACTGCACTGTCAGTGTCAAGCTTGGAACTGACTAGTTAGTTCAAAGGTGTGATAAGTCTGATGAACTTTATTGAAATTCTAAGAAATTACTGCGTTTTACCTAAAACTTTGTTGAAAAAGTGAAAATATGTCGTGTTCTGCTGTGTTCTGCCCTTCAAAAAGCACAAAAGGTAGAGTAAAAGTCCCGGATTTGTCATTACATGCGTAAGTTTTTCTCTCAGTATAAATACTAAAGTAATGATGTTTATTACTAGAAATCTGTAGTAACAACCTTTTAACAATCTAGTTCATGTGTTCCTATGGCTTTAGGATACAAATAATGTCTAAAACTATGAATAATTAGCTGAGATAAATTTAGCATCTGTGCTAGTGATGCGCTTACCATCAAATTTAGTTTTCGGGTTATCCCGCATACGTCCCACTGGGTTCGGCCGAAATTGGCCCGAATCAGGTAAATAAAATTGATTGCTGATCGTCCTGATTCGTCCCATTTCAATATTTCGTACAGAAAAGTACTGTCTTTCACACTCTATTCAAGCATGTAGTATTGATCTATCATTGTTTCCGTAGGATTTATTTAACTAGTTTATATAAATCAAAGTACGAGGAAAAAAGAAATACACAAAATAATAACTTTAATAACCTGGAATTATTTTCACGCGGTTTTTTTCGGAAGTTTTCGTTCCAAAAGTTAGGTAATTTGATTTTAGTTAAAATATAAATTTTTGTAGGTATTTACTTTGTTTATATTTTTCTTTGATTAAGGCACAAACGAAACAATATCCTTAAAATTAACAGTATATAAATATCTACATATGTATACATCAATCAAAATGCCAATGCCACTAATATAAACATTATTTACAAAAAACAACAACGTTAAATCAACCATGCGGGCAAAGCCGCGCGCATTTAGCTATATAATAATATTGTAATGTGTTATCATATTTATTGCCCCTATTTTTTTATAAATTTTGCAAAATTATATTCTTAGTCTTACAAAATGATATCGACACCGATGTAAAAATTTGAGCAAAAACAACATATAAATAATTACAAATTTACGCAAAATAAGTCCTTATAGCTAATCCATTAGACTCCCTGAATGAAGGATGTTTCACACCCGTGACTATACGTTCAAAAGGTCAATTAGCGCTCTAGACTATACACGCAGGAATTGGAAGAATGAGCAAAAAAATTAAGGTTTTATAGCGGCACTTGCCCAAAATCACCAAGAAACTAAGGCAACGGGAAGCGGAGCGAACACTAACCCTTTCTTTAGAATTTTGCATCGCGTGAGTGGAGCAAAAAAATGGCCAAAAATCATATTTTTTGTGGAGCCCCCATTAATTTTAATATTTATTTTGATAGTATGTTATTATAGCGGCATTCTGAAAAATGCAAGTGTCTGTGTCTGTGTGCTAGTACTAGGGTCCCGTTGGTACCTTTTGTTTACTGAACCCTAAAAAAGTGCGTAGCTTTTCTATAAAATGTGTATAGTTTTTCGAAACTCGTTTTCGATCGGTAGAATCATCTACATTCAATTAGTGTGGCATACTCGGTTCACGATTCCGACAAGCACATGGCCAAAATCAGCATCAGCATCAGGTTATGTGTCAAAAAACGGTATCAGCAATAACCCTGGTTGAAAGTACTAAAACGTGCCTGTTAAATATGGAACGAATCAGGATGAAATCGGCATTCAAGTGTATTTTCCTGATTCGGTCCAGTTTGGGCCGAAGCCAGTTCGGCTCGGCAGCAAAGTCACGTCCCTAGTCATGCACACTATCACAAATCTGCAACTGCACACTAATAAAAACGGACATGCATAAATCTGAAAGGCGGAGTCCATAAAATTCTTGGTCCTAGGTCCTCGCTTTTTTTTTGTTAGTTACGCGATATTTCCGACAATTATGAACCGATTTTGAAAATTCTTTTACTATTGTATAGAAAGTAATCCCGAGGTGGTCACTTAAGAACGTTATCCCCAGGAGATTAGTATTTATCCCACAAAATTTAAAAACAGTGTAAAGTAAAGGAATTTGAAGTCTGTTTATTGTTTTCAAAACACACGTGGCAACTTTTGGCAATGCAAACGTGCGACTGGAGACGCGCGACGACGACGGTGGTGGCATCGCGACTGTAGTATCGATGCAAGCGCGCGATCGTGTCATCTGACGCTCTTCGTTTTCCCCGATCTAGTCTGAGACGGCCGCGCGCTTGCATCGATATATTCGCGATGCCGCCGCCGCCACGTTGCTGCCGCCGCCGCCGCCCGTCGCGCGTCTCCAGTCGCGCGTGTACATCAGTACAAAAAGTCACCGTGGTGGGCGCGAGCTCAGAGAATAGAATGCCAAGAAAAAACCCGACGACTCGACGACGTTACGTTGAAATAGACTTTTCCTTCGTAGTAACTTTTTTCTTTGTGTTTATTTCAAACAAACTAAAGTTATCAAACAAGAAGTTGAAGTTAACTTTACTTTAGGAAAAAATGTATCGATAAATAGTGTATCGATATTTATTATTAGTATCGATGTATGGTAAAAACTCGATATTTTTGGTCATCAAAATTGTGCAGGCAAGCGGTGGAGCGTGTTTTTCGGGCCATATGTCAATGATACTAACCCCAAGCTACGGAACGTAGGCTAGTAGGATCTTTGACCCCAAAAAGAAGGTAGGAAGATCAACATATCGACCACAACTTTGACACTTACAGTCAAATATAGAATCAATGCTACCAACACAAATTAATGGCATTCCCATTGTTGCCCCTTGTTCACATTTATCGATATCGATGACTATGCTGTCCTACTACTATTGGTTAACTGAAAAAGATAATTGTCTATAAATCGAGAATATCGATTTTGATGCGAATATCGATTTTGATGCGAATTTGTTATTTTTTTGTTGCTCTTTTAAAATATCGATATTTTGATATATCGATATTTTTTGCCCATCCCTGCTTTACTTTTAAAGACTGCCTGGCATGCATTACGTACGCGGTACGGCGCCAGGGTTGCCAGACATACGAGAAATATCGTACATGTACGAGATTTACAGTCCGTGTACGAGAATAGAGATAAATAAAAATCTCGTACACTTTTGTACGAGATTTTAACAATGCTGACTGCTTGCGCTATGTTTCACAGCCAAAAATATTATATAAATAAAATAATATACTACTACTACTGCGTGATATTATACGTTTTAGGCAATATTACTCATTAAAGTTTCTCTGGATTGGCCAGTTTTGCTCTCGCAGTGCTGTTTTTTTCTCATGCAAATCCAGACTGTGAGCGGGTTTTCAGCAAAACCAATTGAAGTAAAACAGACCTCGGAAATCGACTTATTAAGTTTAGTGAATGGTACACTTTTAGCTGCCGATAAAGCTACAGGTTCTTAACGTAAAGGAATATGCATACATTTTGACGATTTCACCAATATATTGGTGAAATCCTCTTTGTTCGTGTATTGAAATATACCAGACATTGAATATTAAATAAACAACTCTGCCTCGGTAGGCATTTAGGATAAAAACTAAATAAAATAAAATAATTTTATTCAAAACAACTTAGGACTAAATGGATTACATACCTACAACATAATGTTGTTTTAGGATGTTATAGCAATAATTTACCATTACTATATGTAAGTATTAGACTACTAGCTTAGGTAATGTTACTTCGCCAGGAGTAAGTTCCTGTTTTAAGATTATTAAAATTTGAAACACCTTATGTAGCTTTAGTAATATTAATTTCATTTGATGGCCCCAACCTCAAGAAATGAAATCACCTAATCTATACTGGATATAACATTGTTTAAACCACAGATTTTAAGAAATTTTTAAATACTAATCTTGTACGAGATTATGTTCTTAAAGTAGATATTTGGTATCCCTGGTACGAGAAAAAACATTCGACATCTGGCAACCCTGTACGGCGCGGGCGGCGTACGGTCGGTACTCTACTCGTAAATATTGTATTCTCATTGTATTCTCTTTGGTATTCTCTTTGGTACCGTACATAGTGTTTATCTACTCATTGTACTGCTGCATTACTACTGTTTATTTGTAGTTATTGTACTGTATACTCGTTGGTTTAGTTTACCTTGGATCATGCTGCTGTTTACTACGTGTTAATTGGTTTTAGTATACAACAAATCAGACCAATTTGTTTCGCATTTTCTTCGATTTATCTGCTTGCACGCCATGACGAAAACTGCTGACAACGTAAACCCGGACGTGTATGAAAAAGGCTCCGAACGCGAGACTACCTTAACAGACCGCGACGAGGGCGTAACAGACGCCTTCGACGCCAGAGAAATATTCGATTTGATCAGAAATATAAATGACCCCGAGCATCCTTTGACTCTGGAGGAGCTGAGGGTCCTTGAGGAGGAAAACATCATGCTCAATGATGCGGAGAGTGAGGTGGTAGTGCACTTTACACCGACGATACCCCACTGCAGTATGGCGACTCTTATTGGTATGTACCTATCATAATACCTATTATCTTCAGCTTCCTCCCAGATTGGAATTTTTATTAGAGCATTCACTGTCAAGCTTTAGGCTGTCCAAGAATGTCCAGCATGTGTGTGTATCACTGTCACTCACTATAAGTAACACCAACAGCTTTACGTAGATATTTTAATGTGGACCATAGTTTATTAACTTGTTTTTGATCAAGTTCCGTATGCACACCTAGATTAATCTATCAGGAAGTTGGCAATGTTATAACCCATACTGCAAAAAGCATGTAAAGCTATCAGTCCTTGACCTTACTCCGGTCGACCACGAGAGTGACTTGAAATATAAGACTACACCTGTCCACTCTATAAGTAGGTACTCCAACAACCTTCAGCCTCCTATGAATTCAATGTTAACAATGTTTTTAAATTGGTCCTCATATTTATCCTAAAAATCACTTGATTGTAATTTATTTTTGATAGATTTTACTGTGTCTGTCAATTTAATCTCTTTTCTACAATGCATAATATGGCAATTATTTTTCATAATTGACATCTATATCGAGGTTTTGCGTTCTGAGTTGTTAGCAAATACTTTGTTTTAACTACATATACTCAGCCAAAGGATTTGCGTTATGATAGTGTGTAAGCCCTCACACGCAGGGTAATAAATTTCTAAGAAACTAAATAATATCCCAAATTTTTAAAATTCAACGGGACTTGCCACCTTCCCTATAAGTACCTACTCAAGTCTTTCTCAAATGACTTCAATGTCTCTGTTGCCTGGCCTGAACGACATGGCCAAAATTAACAAGGGGTTTCCTCCAAATGCTAACAACATAAACCTGGTCCAGGTCTGTCAATACGAGTGAGGCTGCTGCGCGCGCTGCCATCACGGTTCAAGGTGAGCGTGTGTGTGAGTGCGGGCTCGCATGTGTCGGAGCTGGCCGTCAATAAGCAGCTGGCGGATAAGGAGCGCGTAGCCGCCGCGCTGGAAAACCATAGCCTGCTGCAGATCATCAACCAGTGCATCACGTAAACACAAGCAGCTGGCGGACAAAGACTGCATGGCCGCTGCGCTGGAGAACCATAACATGCTGCAGATCATCAACAAGGAACCGAATCCTGAGAACGAATTGCTTTACTTATGTATAGATAATGGTATAGTCGCAGAATCATCCATAGATGAAACACGAAGCTCATTTATTGAAAATAAGAATTTAGTTGGTCATATGAGAATTCATTCTGGTGAAAAGCCCTTTGCCTGTAATGTGATAAAAAAAATATCATTAAGGGTACTTAAGTTCGTCATATGAGAACTCATATTGGTGAGAAGCCATTTAAATGCAGTGTCTGTAATAAACAATTTACTGAATAAAGGTTTTAGTTGGTCATATGCAATGCATGCCTGAAGCGCATGTCAAAAAAATTACTAGCAAAAGTACTTTAGTTAGTCATAATATGAGAAATCACACAGGAGAGAAGCCTTCTAATTTAGGAATGTGAATAAAGCTAGCAATTAAGGAAAGTGAATGTAGAATAGCTATGACAATGTTCATAAATTATATTTATTACTCCATAAACATATTTAATTAACCTACCTACCCATATTAAGATTTCGACAACAATGTATTTGTAAAACTAGGTAACTATATTTTTTTTTTTTATTCATATGCGTTAAATCAGCGTGGGCTCATAACCGTTTGCTATGAATCCGCGCCATAATATACATACATAACTACGAATCATTGAATCAATTGTCGTTTTGATATCTATTCACATTAAGAGATTCATTACTAACATTATGTCAAATAGACTCAAGAACTACAATTCATTGATTAATTTTTGATTGTAATATACCAACTTGGTAAAAAAAGTACTTATGTATGTATGAAAAAAATAAATGTATGATATCAACAATTGATTTAAGGTATGTTTTCTAGGGTCCGTACCAAATGGCTAACAATATTCGCAATATGTATTAACTATATCGCACATCCTCTGAAAAACTGTCAGAACATAAAAAAAGCAGTTTCGAGAAATTCAATATTTTTTTTACGTTACGTCAACTACTGTCTTGTAATAATAATGAATAATAAGCGTATATTGTTATTATTGTATGTGAAATTTATTAATCTTTTCATAGATTATAAAATATATTTAATGACAGCAATAATTTTTAAGCAAAAAAATTAAAAACTATACTGTCCGGTGTTATGACCCTTTTTCACATTTAATAACTGAATTTCGAAGTAGTAGAAAAAAAATCAGAGAATAATCAACTCTTATTATTATTTGTTTACAAAACTTTATTTGCGAGATCACTTATAGAACTTAACATAATCAGACTTTCAGCAGATATGCTTTCTTAATTATAATGTAACTTTAGAATTAAATATACTTAATCAGACTTTCAGCAGATAAGCTTTTTTAACTATCAAAACTTTGAATTAATTTTAATTTGCGTGTGTATCAATGTCTCTTACAAGTTTCTGTAGAATGTGCCATAATAGTTTGGAATGTGGTTGCTCTCAACCGAACTCAGAAGATCTCTTTTTTTATTTTCTTTTATTTTAGGTCTGCACTTGTAAGCTTTTTTGATAGAAATGTTTTGTAAGGAGTTTCTTTGACGCGTGATTTCAACTTCGCGAAATTCGTCTTCTTTATAGGAAAGCTTATAAAAAACTTTCGTTGGTTCTCCTTGTACTACTCTGAACACCTTAATTTCAGAAGTCTTTAAATTTTTGGCATTGAAACCAATCTCGTCAGCCAAATGTTTCATTGAGTAAAAATCCTTGTAACTCAATTAATTTACTTTGTATGGTTTACCTTTTTGGCATTCCTTATTATCAGTGCATATTCACTGGGGACATAGATTGGCCCGGATCTGAGTGTGCAATGTGCTATCGGTTCAGTGTCTTTCCAGGCTTCTTCTGGAGTGGCACTAGTAGCTGGACTTTTTTTTTTAAATTGAAATTCTGTAAAAAAGTATATTTAACTAAAATCAATGTTCCATTAAAAATGTAATTACTACTTTGGGGACACACAAACTAACTTAAGTAACCCTTAGTAGTAGTTTTTGAATAGTTTTCTCTTAGAGGTTTAGTGCTTTTTGGGGACTCCATCAGTCCACTATTAGCTCTGTTATCTGTAAAAACAATTGTACATAGTAAAATAATGTAAGGTATAAACATTAAATGAGAGTAGGAGTCAAAAAAAATATATACAAACCTGTGTTGTCATTTTCTTTTTCTTGATAAATATAAGTTTCTACCATTTGTACTAGCTTAGCGCGACTTTCTCTATTACACAAGCACTGATACGACACTGTTGTGGATCGGAGTCAACGTATTGTTGCTCCGTAAAAAACTGACATTTGCGCCACCTAGTTACTTTTATACACAATACAGTGATGGCGATTTTTTTGAGTAGAAGCAAATAAAAATTGGAATCTTATGGCATACTTACTTAACATAGATGAAGGATGACTCAAATGACAGTTTCTGTGTTACGACAGTTTTTTAGAGGATGTGCGATATTATATGTAACTTACTTTTTTCATGCACTTGTGACCAAGTCAGGTCATTCCACAGACGTAATCCTTGTATTATTAATGTCAAAGTTTGTAAGAATGGATGTTTGTTCCTCTTATGAACTGATTGGACTGAAATTTGGTATGGGTATAGTTTGGGACCTGGAATAACATATAGGCTATTTTTTATCCCGAAAAAAGCGGACGACGGCGCGGGCAGCAGCTATCAATTCATAAATAAGCCGATTATATCTCGCACCCTCCACACCTCGCACCGCATCCCGACAACTGCTGGAGTAAACGTGTTGAGTGGAGACCGCGACACTCTGCTAACGTAGCATAGGACGCCCTCCGGCCAGGTGGGATGACGATCTGCGAGACTGCAGGCAGATGCTGGATGCGACAAGCTGAAGACAGGGCGCTCATTAGGAAGGCATATGTCAGAGTCTATATCAGTGGACTAATATAGTCTGATGAATGATCACCCTACTAATAATGATAAATGCAAAGTTGAATGGATGGATAGATGTTTGTTCCTCTTTCACGTAAAAACTACTGAACAGATAGGGCAGATAGTTTAGGACCTGCACTATCATATAGGCTATTTTTTATCCCGATAAAACGCGGGCGAAGGCGCGGGCAGCAGCTAGTGATTTATAATTTTCATATATTATAAATAATTACAATACTGATTCCCGAAGTCATTTATTCTGATTTATTCTTATGATACAAGTGTGAGCTGTACGATATAATCTATACTCTAGCCAAACTCAAAAAACAATATTTATAAACATTGCTCCCTCATGAGCAGGGTTATCTAAAGCGCAAAACATCAAAGTAGCATAAGACCTGAAAAGCTTATTATCTGATTAGTAAATTACCTAAATTGCGTAAGGTCTACGTAGCAAAATGCCTGAAATGCATTATGTCTGCTTTGCTTATTAACTAAACTTCATTATGACTAAGAAACATTACGCGTAAAATGTACAAGTTTATAAAAAAAAAATATAGTTAAAAACTAAAACCCGACTACATAAAAGTCTTAAACACGTTATTGTCACCCTATTGTCACCCTATTGTCCGTATCATTTTCTTTTGATACTTAGGTAGTCGGAGGCCTTTGTTTCTAATTGTACCGTAGGTATAAAGTATCAAAAGAAAATGATAAGGACAATAGGTGAACGCTTGTTTAAGACTTTTATGTAGTCGGGTTTTAGTTTTTAACTATATTTTTTATACCTTTGTGCTAATAGCTTGAGTATCGTTAATCTCACAAAAGTTTGAAAAACGGTTTTGGAAAGTACAACCAAAGACCTTTGCAACGATACTAAACACGAGCATATTTACTCACATTGAAATTTTCGACCCTTTCTTCGACCCCCGCTATCTCGTTAGCGAGTTGCAAAAACTTTCTATAAATAAATTCAAACAAATTGTTAAACATATCCTTTGTAAAAAGGCTTATTACAAAATTTCAGACTATCTAGAAGATAAAAAAGCTTGGGACGGATTTTGCTCCAACTCGAAAAAAAAACTCTAAAAATAATTTCTTCGTCGCTTCTTTACTTTAGTCTACATACCGAAGCGACCGAAATCAAAATATCACTTTATTTCCAAATCAGTGTTTAATTTTAAGAATTTGACCTTTTCTAAGTGTACATTTATTGTATTTACGGAAATAAAGAAACTTTGACTTTGACCCCCATTTTTATCTGACGTCACATAGCCTATAACCATCGGGCTATTAAGCCGAATCATATGACACCTCATTTGTTGAAATCGGACCAATAGTTTCAGCGCTACGTGGGACTGGGAACATAAAAATCGGCTTATGATTTTGACACCCTATGTATGTATGTACATAGGGTGTCAAAATCATAACCCTCTCGTAGTCGGGTAATTACCCACACTGCATTACGTCTCAATAGTAATACGCCTATAATGGCCTATATAGTCCTCTCTCCCCCGTCCCCTAATTTCAAGTGTGATTTTACAAAATGTGTGTTTCATGTATTTTTTAAGAACAATCCTTCCCATATATTAATAAATATACATTATACCTGTCGCGTGTGGTCTCCGACGAATTCAATGGAAAGAAAGAGAGGTATCGTGCAGCTATACTTACATTTGTTTACATCTTTACAGTAAAGCTGCTGTGTCTGAAACGCAAAATACTTTAGTACAGGCAATGTGAGTTAAGGGATTTTGGTTATAAATGCTAATTACGTTTTAGACACTGTACAGCTTAGGCAAACTGAGTTTAAAGTTAATTGGCACTCGGGCGTTTTGCGTGTTAGGTGTTTCAAATCTTAGGCAATATGAGATTAATGAATTTATCAGAGTTATTCGGTATATCACTTATTATTACATCTATGTTAGGCATTTTGCTACAAAGACAAAGCGTTTTAGATGACTCGTGAGCGACATAGTCTCCATACTTAACCTAAAAGTCACTATTTTGCTGTACGTTTTTTGAAACAATTTGCTCCACTTGTCGATTATAACTCTTTCCTACAATGCCTTATATCCTTACTACTATTATAACGCGAAAGTTTGTATGCATGGATGTTTGTTACTCTTTCACGCAAAAAATACTGCATGGATTTTAATGAAACTTAACAATAATAAAGCTTAAACATCAGAATAACACATAGGCTACAATTTATAAAGATATCAGCTGGTGCCCGCGACTTCGTCTGCGCAGGATTAGTACTTCGCGTAGCTTATTTTCTTGGGCGGGCATCGTCGTGGGCGGATCAGCTAGTAGACAATATTTTGAATCTTGAGGCCAAAACGAGAATTTTGGATTTTTGTGCTGAAAGTCGTTTACACACAATTTCTTCAGAGTGGTACGAGTGTAGATCTTCCTGATTCGTATCACAGCCCCGGCATTATGTAAGCGATATTGTGCAACGTGTCTTGCAGCAACGCCCTGGGAGGCGCTATCTCTGGCAGGGCGCGGCAGACTCCCAGCAGAGGCGCCAGCGAGCATAGCAGAGTGTCCAGAAGAACTGACACTGACCCTGACACGGCTATCTGACCCTGGGACAAAGAGAAGTATCTCATTACAACTCAAGATCCAAGGAAACAAGGTTTGTTTTTCCGGGAGTGACAAGGTGACGTCACTGTCCAGTTGCCACTTTATTTCAACAAAATATAGAAGTTGGGAAACAAACGTGATAAGGGTCAATTATTAACTCCATTCCATATTGGTATGTTCGCTAGATCAGTCAATACAGCGTTAATTAAATACAAGTCAATGTGATGAATAGTAGATAAATACAAAACCACATAGTTTTATCCAGGCAAGGAGTTCGGGGAGTTACGATTTTACGCTACTGGTAACAGCAGAAAACCAGATTCGTCTTCTTATTCGCCAATGCTGTCGATGTCGTAGCCTTGTGCCACCCACGTGACCATCGTGTCTCGGAACAGAATATCTTGTATTTTTATCATCATCATCAGCCCATACACGTCCACTGCTGTACATAGGCCTCCCCCGTACGACGCCACAAATAGCGGTCCTGAGCCGCCTCCATCCATCGACTCCCTGTATTTTTATACCATGATAAAACTGAAAATAACTGTTGCAGGAAAAAAATATTAGACATCGGGGGCATTACACTACACATACCTACCGAAGCGTCAGATAACAAAAAATATCACTTTATTTCCATGTCAATTTTAATTTAAACAATTTAACTTTTTCTATGTGAAGGTATGGTCATTGTATTTATTTGATTTAATTAATTCCAAAGGGACTTTTAAGGAACAACAAAAAACAGCGCCTTTTACTCAGCGGACTTCGGATATCAATAGCTTTATTTATTTACCAAATAAGCACTTGGACAAGTCAAATTTTGGATGAAGGTGGAATTGACAAAACCTAATGTAAATTTTAGCTTAGACAGAAATTAGACTTTTTCTTCAATACAGTCCTAGATGCCTAAACATGACATACACAATTGCGCAATGATCGAGTGTCCGGGGGTGTGATATCAGTAATGGACTGATATCATACCCACGGACACTCGATCATTGAGTATCGCGGAAAACGCGGCTAGCCGCGCAGAGTGGTGGGATACGGCGCGCCATCCTTCAACCGGTGCGGCCCGCTGCAACCCCGATACTACCCAAACGGTTTACGGCTGGCCGCAAGTCAGTAAGAGGATACTGTGCTGTTTCATGTAAAAAAAATTACATGATTCGATTTTTACTAAAATCGAAGTGCAGTGTCGCAACGGCATTGCGCATCACGGTCAGCCGCAAATCAGTTTTAGGCCTAATGTAATGGTCGATTGTCCTGGGTGTTATACCAGAAATGGTCGACTGTCCGCGGTCTGTTACCAGTCATGGTCGATTGTCCGGGATGTTATACCAGTCATGGTCGATTGTCCGGGATGTTATACCAGTCATGGTCGATTGTCCGGGATGTTATACCAGTCATGGTCGATTGTCCGGGATGTTATACCAGTCATGGTCGATTGTCCGGGATGTTATACCAGTCATGGTCGATTGTCCGGGATGTTATACCAGTCATGGTCGATTGTCCGGGATGTTATACCAGTCATGGTCGGTTGTCCGGGGTATAAGTACCTCGTGTTCTTTAAGCCTCTCCCCGATGATAGCCAGGCTCTCCCCCAGCAGGCGAAGGTGTGCAGCCACTTCGACGGCGCCGCAGCCGCCCATGCGGAATCCGGAAGAGATAGGAGTTGGCGGAGTTACTGCAACCTGAAAAGAAAAACAATTCAATAAGACATGACGTCTCCGAGGCAGGTTTAGGAGACGCGAGCCGATCTAGAGCTAAACTCATTTCGGGATGGGACGTAGCTGGCGAACGTGAGTCACAGTACAGATTATATTACATAAATAATGCTGGACAATCCACACAGCAACATCTAGCACGAAGCTAAGCAGAGCTTGTGTTATGGTTACTAGATAACTGATATACCAAATAAATAACAATAAAAGAAAATCAGTTTAATGCTGGTTTAGTGGGCGAGTCATATAGCTCGCAGAACAGCTGGGGAGTGAAGGTTTTGAGGGGCGGTTACGATGCAACGCGAAACGGAGTGTTGGGAGACCATCCACTCGATGGACCGACCACATCGTAGCGGTCGCAGGGAGTCGATGGATGGAGCGTCCAGCAGTGGACGTGTATGGGCTCATATGATGATGAATGTCACATACAATAATTTGGCGTATTTTAAAAAACGATAAATCGAATTAAATTTCCTGAATGTACCTTTTGTTTACACCTGTTGCCATGCAAACTGTTTGTTACCACTCATTGTGATGATTTGATTGTTTTCAAAAACCTACTTATCGACTTCATATCCCTTACTTTTACAAGTTTTTTGGAATAAATACTAATCGCGCGTTAGTCATAGCATTTCCTTTCCTTTATTTTATCTGCTATAGATGGCTACAAACAGTTACCTGTGGTGGCGGGTTGGAGGCGGCTATGGGCGCGGGCGGCGGGTGTCTGTTCGGGTTGCGGGGGCGGCCCGGGCCGGCCTGCGTCGGCGGCGGTCGGGGCGCTGCGGACAATGCATGTGTACGTGAACAAATAAATAATAGTATTTTTGTTATTATATTGCGTAACTCCTCACACCTAAATAAATTTCTTTCTTTCTTTCACACTTAGGGAAATAATCAAATTTATGAAATACTTACATATTTTTTTTATTTCTTTTATTTTCTGGACATATTCGTAACACAGCACCCATCCTACTTATATTATAAATGTCAAAGTTTGTATGGATGTTTGTACCTCTTTCACGCCAAAAGTACTGAATTTCAGCCCAATCAGAGGCTGAAATTTGGTATGAAATTGGGCATAGTTTGGGACCTGTAATAACATGTAGGCAATTTTTTATCGCGATAAAACGCGGGCGAAGGCGCGGGCAGCAGCTAGTACTAATATAAATTCGAAGGTAATTCTGTCTGTTACTTTTTCACGCCGCCTTAACGCATTCACTGTCCAACCTCGCCGCCGCCGCTGGTGCAGTTGGGCATTTGCGTCTTCGGCCATTAAAGTGTTAACGGCTGAATGGATCGTAATGAAATTTTTCAGGGAGGTAAACAGTATCCCCGTGACAGTCATCGGCTACTTGAAAAGCGTGTGTAAAGCCGCAGGCAGCAGCTAGTAAAGAATAATAGAAAACATGCTTACCCGCATTAGATATAATCTTGCTGGCCCCCTGTTGGCTGTTCTGTCCCTTTTGGAGCGCGAACCGCTTGGCTTTTCGCTTCCATACGTACCGCTCGTTGTAATTCACCTGGAAAAATCACATTACTAAGTACCATTATTTATTATCACAATAAATTTAAACACAGAAGAAATTTGCCGCGAGTGCACAGCGAGCACGCGGTGACGAGGACGCGAGCGTGCAGGGAGCTCGCGGCGTGCGATCCGCGTTTAGAACACTGGCGTCGACGGCGGTAATCACGGCGAGCTCGCTACGTGCCCGCGGCGAGATCACCTCGTTTTGAAATGGCATGCAAATCGCCCGTGTAAGATAATACTCTAATACATACATCAACCCTTTGACCGCTACGCCAAAAACGCATTCCGTGTTCACTATGCCAAAGCATAAAATGAACAAACAAACTGTAAGGTCTTTACACCTTTAGAATGATAAGTCTTGATTTGATATAATATTTACTTTATTCCAACACGCTTCGACTAATGATGATAATGATAATGATATGAGACACACGCCCGGTTTTAATGGCTAACGTGAACTGATGAGAGCGCGCGCGTTGATATTGCTACAATGAAGGAAAAATGCTGACGCGAGAGAATAGTGCGGTTTCACCGTACATATTCCCAACAGCGAGATGAGAAGATGCTGGTTAATTTGATACAAACTTAATGATGGAGTAATGATAAATGAACGAATTTAATTTGATAAAAGATGATACATTATTGATACTAAATGCTAATGATACATGATGATAAAACAATAAGTTCTTAAGAAATTTCAAAATTATAAAACAATATTTTTGTTAGTAAGATTACCGCTAAGTAAAAGTAACGTAACCTAATTCAAGTCCTACATCTTAGTTTCACTGATATCGATCGCGCGAAAAATAGGCGACGAGGCCTTATCTAAACGATCACTTTGCTTTTTGATACCACTAAACTTGCCTATTTCACTATACTCTACATTTTGATCGGCACTTGCACTATTACTAACACAAGCATCACTGATAACGCTGCTGAAACGCGGCGCGGCGGCCGGCAGTGACAGAGGCTGTGCCTCCACCGCTCGGGCCGCCGCCGCCGCCGCCGCCGTCGGAGAGTGCGCCGGCGCAAGCTGGCTAGCGCGCCAGCGCGCCTGGCCGCAGCGCGCGCGCCTCCACGCGCAGACTGCTCCCACTGCGAGCCCCGTGCCCACGATCAAGTAGATCACGGTGTATTGATGTACGTCGTGATAAGTGATATTCTCCGTAATGCTCTCCTCCTTCTTCATCTGATTTATTTGATCTTTAATTTTCGCCAAGTAGGCTTTCTCTTCCTCGTCTTCAGAGGTCCAGTTGGCAGTGATAGGAACGGTTATATTCATGATATGATTTATCGGTGCAATTGCTATCTCAGGAACGTAAATCTCAGAGTGCACCTTAATGTTTGATGATGGTCGGCGAGGAGAGTAGATGGTGAAGTCCTCTCCCTTTATTATACAACCTTGACCGAGAGTCATGATTCCAGCCCGGCTTATCTGTTCAGTTGATATTTGATCCCCGCATATGACTCGTAGTAAACAAACGTTACAGCAAAAATAGTAGTATGTATTGGGCGTGTGTAATTCGCTCCAGATGTTTTTGCATTTGGTTGCTTGAGTTAGGCAAGTACTTGTGCTGGGATCTTTGACACATAGGCTCATGTCGGATATGATCTTAAAAATGGGACCTTGAATGTTACACAAATAGGTATCTCTGTTTGTGTTGAGGCATGATTTGATATCTGTTATAGGTACGTATGTATGTATGTTGATTGCTAAGTTTTCCGCTACTGGAATGATGCTAATAGTTTTATCTCCAACCATCCGAGGGATAGGAAGAACCTGATAGGCTTCGAAGGTTTCCCTGCTGACGAGAGGAATTTTCACTTCAAAGATAAGGTACGATTTTGTCATTCTTGCTTTGATTCGCAGAAGATGATATAATATGCTCCATAAGTCTGTTTGTATGTTACTTATAGGTAGACACAGATCTTGTTGTAGTTGACCGGAAATGATATTTAGTTGCTGTTGCAGTTGTTCTGGCGTAAGTAAATGTATGTTAAATTTAAATAAAAAAAAGAAATAAAGACTACTTAGAACCTACTAGATGAGACGTAAAAAATACACAGATGAAAAATAAGTAGGTACGAACACAAATAAGCCTTGGGTTGGTATTGGTACTAAGTATTTATTTATTTAGTAAAATATTTACATTGTCATTACAGTAGAGCACCAAGGCGACAAAGAAATATTAAAAAGAGATACAAGAAAACTAAAATTACACAATCAACAATGACTATGATACTATAGTACTTACTTAAAATAAACAACTTTACATATTCCTATGCGTCCTATCCAAAAATTTTAAAACCCCATCCCTTAATTTTGGTAAGGACATAAAATATGTATATCAACATTCATATCTGCACATAAACTATTAAGTAGCCCACTCATCAAGTAAACAAAATATATTATAAACGTCGTCGTTGGCGCTGAGGGGTCCTCAGGTGATTTGTCATGTATAGGTGACTATGGCGGTCAAAGGGTTAACAAATCGCGGAAGTTTAAATAGTTTTAATGCATGAATAAAGTATAGAACCCGATAGCATAGTATGATGACTTACATTAGACCACATCTCCCCAAGCCTCTTGGATATAGCAGAGAAGTCCATGTCAGGATGTTTACGAATCAGCTCATGCCGAGCCTCTTTCGCCCACATCATGTACGCTGTGATACGGGTTTTACCTACAAAAGGAAAGAGTTAACATTTTCAAACTAAACTCCACCCAAATCGCATGTGCAATGTTTGTAAATAAACTACCCATAAAACTCATTCTGTTGCCGCATCTTTTTATTGCATACACCGCCCAGCCTCTACACGTGGTTACTTGTTATCAAATATTACCCTTGAGTGCACACCGCGAGAACAAACATAGTGAATGACGTCGTCCGACCAGGTGGGACGACAACCTGCGAGGTAGATGCTGGATGCGGCTGGACAATGGTCTCCCTGATCAGGGAAGACCAGTCCAGCAGTGGATTAGTGTATGTGGCTGATGATCATGTACCTTTGTCCTTCCGCTGAGCCTTCACCCTGCCGACAACCCGTCCGTCCTTGACCACGAGTTTTTTCTTGGCGCTCTTCTCCATCATGTAGAGAGAGTTGGCAGGAGTCTGTCGCGCTGGACCCTCGTCTGATTGAGAGCTGTCGGAGTCCATGCTGGAATGGAAGAGTTTTATGTGCTTTAAGGCCAAAAACGGACTAGCAGATGACCTTGAACGACGAGTCGTTGCGGCCTGCGATTGGCATATATGTATGTATGTACATATTCTGGCTAACCGTATCGCATCGGTTCTATTGCGGTCCTCCACAATCGTCAGTGCATGATCCAAGTAAACAGGTCTGCTCCTCCGGGAGTGTCCCTTGCTTACGTCACTGTCCAGTTGACACTTTATTTCAACAAAAAGTAGAAGTTGGAAACAAAATGTGATAAGGGTCAACAATCAATAAATAAAATCAATAAAAAATTACAATCGTCGATTATATTTGTTAGATCAGTCAAATCAGCGTTACTTTTCACTTTGTTATCGAATGCGTATATTATTCCTGCCTTCAAATTTAATAATATACAGGGTTGGAAAAAAAACAGTTTTTTTTTAATTTTATAAAACAAACAGTTCAAATTGTTTTAAACAAGTGTTTGTTTTGTTTTTTTTGTTTTTTTTTTGTCCTTTTTAGTTTAGGGCATTATTTTAAATTAATTCGACCTATAATGTTTCATTTCCAGACTAGATCTTTTGACTTTTCAAATTTTCTATAGTAAAATAAATATTGACAAAAAACGATCAATGGATAAACATTTATTTTATGTTGCGTATCTCTAATGATTTAGCCCAACAGGAAGAACTAGCTTCTCACGAGGATATACTTACATACGGCTGTTCATCACACATATTAAACCTTCTAGCAAAGGATTTGAATGCAGAAGATATTACTGATAAAGTTAAGTCGATAATGCGGTACTTCAAATACACTCACTTTGCATCTGCCAAATATAAAGAAGCTGGTGGAAAAGCAATTGTTATACCACAACAGGTACGGTGGAACACAATGGCTGACTGCTTAAAAGTGTTATTAGAAAATTGGCATATAATGTCAGATATATGCTTAAATCATTCAACTGCTATACTAGATCTGTCAATTTCATTGAAAGTAAATGACATGGCGCTGAAGCAACAAGTCCAGGCTCTCTACAAAAAACTGGAAAACATCGCAGTTACACTTGACATCTCCCAAAAGACATCCTGCTGTATTGGCGAAGTGACTGAAGCATGGATAGAGCTTAAAAATATGTTTGAGGGAGAGAATGTACGACTGCGTGAGACCGAGTATTCATTGGATGATTTAAGGAAGTTCAAAGCTCGTTATGAAATGGCAATGTCTCCAGCTCATTTTGCAGCAAACTTACTACATCCTAAGTACAGGGGTGAAAAACTCACGAGTGAAGATATTTCTGAGGCTTTATTATTTATAGAAGCTTATCACAAAGAGGCGATGCCCTATGTTGTTAAATACAGGGCAATGACAGATCCCTTTCATAACTTTCTATTTGAAGATCATGTAGTAAATCAGGTCGGACCTCTCGAATGGTGGTAGTCATTAAAAAAACAAATTAATGGTCAAACAATGAACTTAGTGGCTCAGCTTCACACTGCTGTAGCTTCAAGTGCTGGAATTGAAAGACTGTTTTCAACATTTGGATTTATTCATTCTGACGTACGAAATAAACTGGGCACAGAGAAAGCTGCAAAACTTGTTACAGTTTTTAAATACCTTAATAAGGAAAAGAAAAAATAATTGTTATCTTGATCTTGTCATATTGTCTTACTCTCCTGACTGACAAACAATTTTGATTTTATAATGTTTATTAAATATAGGTAATTTTGTTTGTTATAATTTTGTTTTTGATTCATTTTAAATTGAAATTTTTAATATTCTATACTATCTAATGCATGTTTCAAAAATACGTGTTATCTTATCCCATTACCCATATAAATCCTGGCACTTGGTAGGTACTTAGATCTTTGTTTGACTGAATAAATAACTTATCAAAAAAATATTACTTTCATTTTATATCATTCATTCGCAATGAAAAGTAGTTTTAAAGCTTGTTTTTTTCTCATCGTTTTATACAATGTTTAAAACTTGTTTTAATCTGTGTTTTTAAACGTGTGATAAAAAACACGGTTTAAAATCAAACTGTTTTAAACATTGTTTTAAACATGTGTTTTAAAACCATTTGTTTTAATCATGCCAACCCTGATAATATATGACGATGCGATGTCATTATTGTCTATTGTACCCTAGGGAACAAACTAGGAGCTAGGGGGTACAGACCTTGCTTTCTTGGATCTTGGGAAGAGCATACCGTGTTTTCTTATACCATGCGTCTGTGCTTCTAAAAATATTGGACATGATTGAAGACGTTGCTGCTGTTATTTACACAAAGTATCGCGGAAAACGCGGCTAACCGCGCAGAGTGGTGGGATACGGCGCGCCATCCTTCAACCGGTGCGGCCCGCTGCAACCCCGAGACTACCCAAGCGGTTTGTCTGGCCGCAAGTCAGTAAGAGGATACTGTGCTGTTTCATGTAAAAAAATTACATGATTCGATTTTTACTAAAATCGAAGTGCAGTGACGCAACGGCATGGCGCATCACGGCCAGCCGCAAGTCAGTTTTAGGCAAGGAATTTTTATACTAACGTAACTGGAAGGATCACTGATACAAAAACCGCGGTCTGAAAGAGACTGAATACTAAGGAGGCGTGTCTCTTTGTATAAGGATGACCATAATTTATGAATGAAACAGGACAACACAGGGAATAATCATGATTATTTTTATTGCTTATATTCATTCTTTTTAAGTATCCTTTTAAACAAGATTTTTTTTAAATAGCTTGCCTACCCTTATTGTTATAAAGTTAGATATTGAAATTTGGTTTAGTCAGAAACAATTAAAAACGTCCCCATATTGGAACTGGAACCATCAAGTGTGACGTAAACAGGCTGTTTCTTTTGTATGAGAGAAGAGCTCTGAGATATGACACTTTTTTGAAATGACAGAAAATGTTCGGCGGGGCAACCGGCTGAAGTCACAAACAACTGTCATGCTTTGTGAAAGAAAAAAAAAATTGATCTACCCACATGCAGACTGTTGGAAATAATCTAGAGTTATCTAGCTCAACTGATTCATATGGCAATGCTGATGCATTCATGCAATCAATCATACATGACATGACTAAGCAATATAGCCTTGTGCAATTTGTGGCGTAGTGTTGCACGAGGCCCGATAATTATTACCCGACTACCGAAGGGCGAAGGTTATAAGTTTTACACCCTATGTATGTAGCCGATTTTTACGTTCCCACTTAAAACTGAAACTACTTGTCCGATTTCAACAAATGAGGTGTTTTATGATTTGTCTTAATAGCCCGTTGGATATAGGCTATGTGACGTCAGATAAAATGGGGGTCTTACATGATAGCTGGGTCTAAGTAAGGGTTGAAAATTCCAATGTTAGTAAATATGCTCGTGTGTAGTATCGTTGCAAAGGTCTTTTATTGTACTTTCCGAAACCGTTTTTAAAACTTTTGTGAAGTTAATGATTCTCAAGCTATCAGCAAAAAAGGTGTTAAAAAATAGATTTAAATAAAAAACTAAAATCCGACTACATAAAAGTCTTAAATAAGCGTTTACCTATTGTCCTTATCATTTTTTTTATACTTATGTAGTTGGAGGCACCCATGGGTGCCTCCAACATATATATGGGTGGTGGTGCACCACCACCCATATACCTAGGGTACAAGTAGGAATAAAGGCCTCCGACTACCTAAATATCAAAAGAAAATGATAAGGACAATAGGTAAACGCAGTAACGTAAAATACAGTAGAATAATGAGAAAATTTTAAGTTTTGGTGTATTTACGTGTGAAAAGTGATGCCTTGGGTTTTGTTTTTTATTTTGGACACAAAGTGAACGCACACGAAGGCATTGCTGTAGTCTTTTAGTCAATAAATCACACAAAAGTACGTCGTAGCAAGCACGCGCAGCACAAACGCTGATGCGATCGTGACTGAGGTGGGTGAACCTAGTGTAACCTAGTTTTAGCCTTCCACTTTCAAAGCGTTAGTACCCAATCTTCCCTTTTTAGATTCATCAGTGTATCGTGCTAGCGAATGTGTGAAAGGGACACAGCGACTGAAAAGTGAGTCTCTCTCGAGACCGTTTTTCCTTAAATCTAAATTGAATTAAAAAATAACCTTTTCTAGATGTGATAAGGTTCAAAATCCTTTTTGCATTAAATGTCAAGTGAACTTTCCAGTTACGTTAGTATATAAATTCCTTTGTTTTATGACGCAATACACTCCTTTGTGAGATGTCAGTGCAGATCCCAGTTCCCCACTTAGAATTAGAATGAGGCCTAGTGAGTGGTTCAAAGTAAAAAAATATAGTTAAAAACTAAAACCAGACTACATAAAAGTCTTAAACAAGCGTTCACCTATTATTGTCCTTATCATTTTCTTTTGATACTTAGGTAGTCGGAGGCCTTTGTTACTAATTGTACCGTAGGTATATGGGGTGGGTGCCTCCGACTACCTAAGTATCAAAAGAAAATGATAAGGACAATAGGTGAACGCTTGTTTAAGACTTTTATGTAGTCGGGTTTTAGTTTTTGTATATTTTTTTTATACCTTTTTGCTAATAGCTTGAGAATCGTTAATCTCACAAAAGTTTGAAAAACGGTTTTGGAAAGTACAAACAAAGACCTTTGCAACGATCATATTTACTAACATTGATATTTTCGATCCTTTCTTCAACCCCCGCGATCTCGTTAGACCCTCGTTAGATCTGACGTCACATAGCCTATTACCATCGGGCTATTAAGCCGAATCATATGACACCTCATTTGTTGAAATCGGACCAGTAGTTTCAGCGCTACGAGGGAACATAAAAATCGGCTACATACATACAATACATACATACATAGGGTGTCAAAATCATAACCCTCTCGTAGTCGGGTAAAAAATAAATGTACCTTTATCAGTCTTCTGAGAATGACGAATTTGAGAGAACAGTTTAAAAGATGGAAGGACGAATTACAAGACAGCAGGAACACATGGAGAGAGAATGACAATAAGTTGGATCAAATTATCAGAGTGATTTATTTCCTATAAATAATTGGCTCCACAAAAAAAAAAATTCTACAGTGTAAATGAATATATTTATTTTAAGTAGAATAATTTAGTATGTTTGTCTATGATTTTCAATTAAGTATCTGATTGTGAACTATTTATTTTCGATTGTATTATTCTTGATTATTTTTATGATTGAATATTTTACCTGCTTTTAACACTAAAATTTTATATTTGCACATCTGCATGCAGGTTGAATACATTTGACATCACTCTAGTTATAAGATCTGACATGGACCTGTAATAATGTATTCAGCAAATAAATGATTTAGATCTTACACGAATTTTGGACACATCACAAAATTCAAATTACATGAGTAAAACTAGGAAATGATGAATTCATTAAAAAAAATTGTTCACTTCTATCTTTTTTAAGGTAAAGAAGTGAACAAGAAACTTTTACCTTGTTAGTTTAGGAGTTTCAAGCTTTTTAATCCTCTAGATTCAGATATTTTGTGGTAGGTAAGCCTTTTACAAAGGATATGTTTTACAATTTGTTTGAATTTATTTATTGATAATGTTTGCAACTCACTTGGAGTTTTGTTCTAGAAGAGCATACATTGATTGCCCTTTAAAAGATACAATAATCTTGTGAAGCCTAGTTGTGGGCACAGCGAGTTTATTTTTATTTCTGGTATTTAAATTATGTGTCGCTATTTTTAGGGAACCAATTGATATTTCTATGAGTTTTCATAAATATATTAGCTGACCCCCAAACATTGTTTTTTCATACACCACTGAGGGTTGAAGATTGTTACAGTAATAACAAATATTTGTTTTAAAAAAATGGGGTTGGTGTTAGAAAGGTGGAAATTGAGGGTTATAAGATCAGTGGTTATAAGTATTTTTAATGACAAATCATAAAAAAAATATTCTTCTAATTATAAACAAACTTTTTTGGGGTGGGCCACCCTTGTCACTTATGGGTATATAAAATAGTTAACTACCTATTCTCAGACCTACCAAATATACACATAAAATTTCATAAAAATCGGTCAAGCTGTTTTGGAGGAGTTTAGTTACAAACACTGTGACATAAGATTTTTATCAAGATATAATAAAGATTGACAGAGAAACGCACGGAAAACGATGGACATGTCTGCAAGAGTGCCGCCAGGCTAGAGCTGCGCTTCCATCTGCTTCACCAAGACTAACTAAGCGACTACTGAACCTGACCAGAACAGACCTACGCGTCCTAGTGGGTACACTCACAGGGCACTGTCCACTAAACAAACACCTCTTCACCATCGGAGCAACAGATAGCCCTCTCTGCAGGGGGTGCCTCAGCGACGAAGAATCAGCTGCCCACGTAGTCTTGGAATGCGAGGGAGTAACAGCGCAACGACACGAAATCCTCGACCACCCGAGGTCACTCCGCGAAGCCTGTGAAGATCCCAGGAAGATTCTGCGCTTCTGGATGGAGTTAGGCTGGTTATACTAGCAAAACAAACCACGCACAATGGACCAACCGGAGTCTCAGTGCGGACAAAAGAGTACACTCACCATACCACCTTACCATACCATAAGATTGACAGATAATGAGGTCTTTGCCAAAAGATCAAGAAAGAGTTTCAAACTTTCATCAAGAGAACAATATTCTAACAGGACAATTATGGTTTCTACGGATCAGGAAACAGAGGAAATCATAGAAAATTACATTGTGAATCCAGAAACAGGGATTTTAGAAGAAATCAGCTCCGAATCGAATATAATACCTAATATAATACCACCATTGGATAGACAAAGAGAAACTTAAGATCCAAATACGTCAGAAGTGGTACAGGACAACTTAATATCTACTGAAAAGAAAACATGGATAACACTTAATGAGAGCACTGGGTTATTTGAATCAAATGAATATTCAGAAGAATTAGAAATTGAAAAAGAGGTCAAATCCGGAAAAAAGAAGAAATCAAAGCCAAAGACATGGATTAAAAACCAAAATAAATTAAATCTCTTGAGAAACCATCAAATGCGAGCTATTCCTGACTGTCGATGTGACTGTAAAACTAAGCTTTCTACAAAAGACAGAAAGTGTTTATTTTCGAAATTTATTAGTTTATCGACTCACACAGAATATTTATCTCCAAGGATGTATCAAAGAGGAATTGCCCCAGCGTTTCCGCCCTAGAAAAGCCCAAGGTAGAGCCTGTCGGGTATTCAAATATGTTGTAGACGTAACTGGCAGAAATGTAGTAGTTTGTGCAATTTTTGGTATAAAGAGAGACAGGCTGAAGAAAAAAGTTTTACAAAAAGATAAAGATATAGCAGATGGTAGAGGGAAACATGATAATCATCCATGCAAGACACCTGAGGGAGCAATAAAAAGACTTCGCAACTTTATTTCTGGGCTTCCTACAGTAGTTTCCCACTATTCAAGAACAGACAATAATACTTAGATGCTGATCTTTCTATTGCTGAACTTCACAGAAGGTTTATTGAATCAAATCCGGATCTTAAGAACGTAATTTCTTATGAAAAAATGAAGGAAACTTTTAACTGTGACTTCAATCTTAGCTTTAAGGTTCCTCGCAAAGATATTTGCAATGTCTGTGAAAAGTTTAAAGTCGATATTGAATCTGCTAAACTTAATAATGATCATGTCAGAGTTAAACATTTGAATACAGAAAAAGAACTACACCAAAAAAAAGCTAGTGTTTTTTGAAAAACTGAAGAATGCAGAAAAGGACAACAATGGCTGTACACTTAATTTATGTTTTGACTTTCAAAAAAACCTGCCTCTTCCTGTCACAAATATTCAAGATGAATACTACAGAAGACAGTTATGGCTACATAACTTTGGCATACACAATATTAATAATGGTACTGCATCTATGTACCTCTTCACAGAAAATTATGCCCATAAGGAGCCAAATGAAGTCATAAGTTGTTTAGATGATTATTTGCAACAAATAAATGACAATAAATACAAAAAACTGGTCCTGTTTTGTGATAATTGCTTCAGTCAGAACAAAAATAAATATCTATTTGCCTATTTAGATCAGCTTTGTTCTGTAGGTACGTTTGAAACAGTGACTGTGAATTACCCAATACCAGGACATTCTATGATGCCTATAGACAGAGAATTTGCACAAATTGAGAGGAAACGGCTCAGAAAGCAAACAATTTATTCTCCTGAGTATTATGTTGATTTAATAAAAAACAGTAGAATAAAAAAAACCTTTCGACATAGTTTTCTTAGAAAAAAAATCTAAGGTGAATCCAAGCGAATGAGAGGATCCTGGAAGTTAAAAACTACAAAAGCCTCTATGATGATTATGTCAAACCAGTTCCTGGCATTTCCCAAGCTCGTGAAGTAAAGTTCAGCGAGATAGGTCGCCCATCTCTAAGACATACCATGACAGGACCATTCAAGTCTTTTGCTTTTTATCGTGTCGGTGTCGGGAGAAGTATACGAAGAGAACCAGAAGATGCTTATGGAGCTTCATTGCCACTAAAGCCAGGAAAAATCAAGGATGTGAAACATCTTCTTTCATTTGTCCCTGAAAGTGAAAGATATTATTATGAAGACATAATTGCAGGTGTTAATACACTGCCTGATGTTGGCGAAACTGATAATAACGAGGAAGTTGAATAAATTGAGGGTAGTTTAAGATATATTTTAAAAAGTCTGAGTTGTTAGTATGCCATACATTTTAGTTCAGTGATCTCAATTGTCAACTGATAAAAGTTCCGAAGTTCTACAAATATAAGAATAAGTGCCAAAGTCCTTGGTTTCGAACCTAAGTCCAAATAATTAATGGTTAAGAAATAATAATGTTTATGTACGTGTTCCTTACTTTAAAATAACGGTTGATTTTTTGTCTAATAAATGGTGTTTTTATTTTTGCTAGGTTCATAATACAAATATTTCCAGAAAGTTTTTTGAGCAACTTGGTCAAATATCTCAAACTGTTGTTTTTGGACTAAGGGACATCTGGAACTGGGCCCTTCAAATGTTAGTTGTTCATGTTCTAATTTTATGTATCAGTGGAGATACCTCTTTTGTATTGTGATTGTTTGCTATTATAAATACTTCTATTCTAATTTGTTTCTACTATAATGTAAATCCTACTAATATTATAAACATTAAAGTTTGTGATGGATGTATGGATATTTGTTACTCTTTCATGCAAAAACTACTGAACAGATTAGTCTCAAATTTAGTAAGGGTATAGTTTGGGGCCAGGAATAACATATTATAGGCTTTTTTATCCCGATAAAACGTGGGCAGCAGCTAGTAAGTAATATTTTAGCCATGTGTTCACAATTTACCTCTCAACATTCTCAGCGGTATTCTCATAATATCCATCGGAATCACTTCCAGAAGCTGTCCCTGGCGCCTCTTCCTGCCTCTGAGGCTCCGGAGCCTGATACTCCGTGATATCATCCTGTCTGAAGTTAGCGTAGGACTTTACCGGCGTCTGCCGCCGATACCGCGTCTCAATATCATCAGGGGACTCGAAATCCATGAGTTTGGAACTTTTCTTCCTAACACGACCGCTCCTTGATATTCCTGTCACCTCTAAATCTGAAAAAAGCGGCCCAAATAGAGACGAAACACTCGTAATAACCAAAACCATCCGTTTTCGATGGATTTCTGCGAGAGATGTTGATTTTATCGTATTAGAAACTTACCTTCTTGCATTTTGCTGGGTTCACCTTCGATTTTCAAGAAGGGTACACTGGAAAATCTGAAAAATAGCTGAAAATCGAAAACTATGAAGTCAAATGCAACATGAACTGAGGCAAAACAAAAAAAGACTCCTTGTAATATCATAGAGTAGAATAGGCTTGAGGCGTATTTATCGTCACTGATAAAAGTCACAGGTATAGAAAATTGGCGGTATTTCACAGTGACAGAAACTACATGTATCTGTTACACACAGGCAGTGCTAGTGTCACGAGGGCACGATATTATATCGTTCTTATTTTATTAGGTACCTACGCAATAAATCGCTTCAGCTAGATAATATCGCTTCTATATTCTCTTTTTGATAGTATCACTAAGTCAGAATGAGACACACCTAGTATTTTATACTTGGAAATTTGAAATGTATACCGCAATTTAACAAAGTCGTTACATTGCGTTATACACAAAATAAAAATACGCCAGAATTCTTGCTGGCAACCCTGGTTTGACAGACAGGTCCCCTCTCACCCCGTTCTTTCCCCTCAACGCCTTATTTACGGTTCAATGCGCAGCCATTGAAGCCAACTTCACAGAGCTCAAAGATTTGCGCGTACTCTACATTGCGTTATACACATACAATTCAAGAGGAATTTTCGTTACCTAGCGGTACTATTGCTGCAATAAATATATTATTCAATCAGTTATACAATGAATCTGTACGTGATTGGTGGAAATACTAGCTAGTATTTTGTCACTGTTATTTGTCACAGATATTTTGAAGTCACAGTAATATAAGTCACAGGTATCGGATTTTGCCTAGTATAACCCAAGACTAGAGTAGATAGAAAAAACTAACCATAGAAAGTAATTTCTATTTTAAATTTTTTCGTTCAAAGAAATAGGTAAACAAAGCTTGCAAGCAAGCAAGCGGCATGATTTGATTGTTGTTTGATTTGCTTTCCTCCTCGCATCTAGGCATGCGCTAAACATGTCCGCGACTGGAACGGATCAGCATAGCTATTCTAACTCGATCGAAAAGATCACGTCTCGGAAATGGCTGAAGACACACGTTTACGAATGCCCTACCGAGCGAGGTCAAAAACGCGATTCATACTCGCTCTCGGTGGCTACAAGAACAAGGAAACACTTTACGGGGAATGCTTTAAAAATGGTAGGAAATGTACACCATGGTAGAAATTAGAACGTTGGAATTAGTAAGAAAACTATAGCTAGAAATTAATTTTGTAATTATTTTTCAACTATTTAGTCATTAGTTGATGAAATAAAACCTGTATGAGATTATTTGGGAAACTTGAAATAAAGTGTATGAATAAAAGCGCAACCTTACTTCGTAAACCTAACCCAACGTTAGCTTTTTTATCTGTGGGGCAACCTAAGTGTGGTGGCTAGTGTTGCAAACTTAGCCATTTACAAGATAGACCTAGCCTTTTTACAAAATGAACCGGTTTGACATTTTTGACATTGAAACATACTAAATACATCCTTACAAAACCTATCTTACCACGCTTATTAATTTGATTGAAAGATTTTGCTCGTCTTGTGGTAGAAAATTTTCATAATTCTGTTTAATTAAAATTTTCACTAATAACTTAAAATTGTTTTGGCGTAGGAAGCGTTTCCTCCCTTAGAGATTGACTGCGGAAGATTTTATCAATTAAATTTTATATTATTTCAATATCAACGTCGTATGACAGTATAAAAACATACCTTTGATCTCGCGGTAAATGTCAACAAGTGACGCGGTACCGTGAAATTTCCATTGGAATCACGTGCACACAAAACCTATAGGGTATTTCCCGTTGACCTATAATCATAAAATTTTGCAAAGCAATGTCATATAGCACAAATAAAGGGAAAAATTCAAAAACCGTAAATTTATAGTTTATTCATATAATAAATAATATTTGATTCTCACCATGGACCGATAACCTAGAAGGCACTTCCCGTAAATCTAGAATCATGAAATTTGGCAAGAAGCAAGGCCTTATAGCACAAGTAAAGGAAAAAAATCCAAAAAATGTAAATACCTAGTGAATTCAGAAAAATAAATATTTTTGGTTTTTACTGGCGGCCAAAACCTATAAGATACCTACATCCCGTTGACGAATAGTTGAAGAATCATGAAATTTGGAAGTCTTATAATTATTATTATTATGAAGCCCTCGGTGCACAAGTTCAACTCGCACTTAGATAGATCGATAGATGGTTCACAAATATAGACAGCAAAACCAAAAGAAACAAACATAGACATTGTAGTAGGTAGGTATCAGTAAAATATACTTGTAAAACACACAAACAATTTAAAAAAGAAGAAAAAAACATCAAATATTACAAAAGTACACTCAAGCATAAAACCTAAATTTAAACTTTAGGTCAATAGGTATGTCAGTGCTGCCGAGGTGAGCCAAAATGGATCAGTCAACTCAGTATGCTATTTTGCACCAGGGTACAAAACAACGCTGGTTTTCAGACTGACCCAGTCTAGGTGACACGACGTTCACTTGACGTTTTTATTTTAATAGAAGATTTATATTCTGAAGGCGGATATTATTTATTTTAATTATTTGTGTCGTTTTCAACTAATTTGAGGGCATAGATAACAAATAATGCTGTTTTTACTAATCCAAGATGGTGGATAATTTTTATTTAAAATATGGGTATCGTTTTCAACTAATTCGAAGGCGTGGATAACGAATATGCGGTGTTTTTTCAAATCCAAGGTGGCTATATCGTTTTTTGTGATGATATTGTTTTTGACTAATTAGAGGGTGTCGGTGTAGATTAGGTCTCGAATTAGTCAAGAAAAAGTCCAGGCATCTTGGAATTAAAAAAATACCACTTATTGGTAATATACACCCTCGAATTAGTCGAATACGGGAGTAAAATATGAAAAAAAAACCACTATCTTGAATTTGAGAAATACCCAATTTTAAGTAATGAACATCCTCGAGGCAGTTGAAAAAGATATATTTGTTAGAAAATAATTATTATAAAAAATGGATTATAGAACGTTAGCTACATTGGATTTAAAAACTTATATTTTCTTAATTTTCTCCCTTGAGTGAGGCAAAAATCCTAAGATTGAAAACAAGGTTAATCGTATGGATGGAAATATTTTCCTTGTAGCAAAAGTATTCATTTTCTTATTTAGCCCTTTCTAGTCCTACTTGTAAAAACTGAGTTCGTCTTTTCTAACCCTTTTGAGGCACGCTAGCCCCTTTTCGGAAAACCAAGGTGGCAGCACCACGCCGCCCTCACAACAAAACAATAACAAATCAACCAATTCGAAATACAAACAATTTTCGTTTATTCTCCTTGCATTGCACAATTTTATTAGTGCAGTGAAGTGAATAAATTATCCACTAGTCTCGCAATAATAATTATGCAAGAAATAAACAAAGTAAGTGCATTTTTTAGATCAGCCTAAATTTTAATTTCACTTCACATGTTGTAATCAATATAATACAAATTTTCAGGGTAATAGAGTGAAAGTTTCACCTGATCAGAGAATTATAATGCTCAACTTCGTGAAGGCTCACGTGGACTACGCCCGCGGTCGAGTAACGGGCCCCGATGCCGCTCGACAACGCAAAAAAAAAATGTGAAGAAATGGTCCGAATGCTGAACGCCTGTGGTTCAGGAACAACTAAGACCCCAAAGAAATTGGTGAAAGTAAGAATCATAACTAAATTATTGTTATTGTTCATTTATGTACATGTAGTAAATATCAATTTACATACTATTTACAGTGCTGGCAAGATTGGCGCTGTGACACAAAGGCCAAGGCACTAAAGAGAGAGAAATTTATGAGTGGAACTGGTGGAGGTCCGTGCCCCCCACCACTCTCGGAGCTGGAAGAATCCTTAATGGAATTAAATCCATATCAATACCAGTCGGAAGCGTCCCCAAGACGCTGGCTGCATTGCCTCGCTGTATGGCAATATTAATGTGCTGCGCCAGATACTCACCAGCTGTCGGCGGTACCCCATGGACCCAGGGTCTCGACTCTAAGGGGCTCTGTAGAGACCTGCATATATGCGCCTCTTGAGATCCTCGGCCAAAACAATTATATTTTAAGTAGTAATTAGTATTAAGCCAAGATTGTGATTATTGTGGTTCTCTATTGTGTAAGTTTATTCAAAACATGGTATTTATTTAAACATTGATGTTACAGATTTATTACTAGACTTTATTAGTGTAACTAGTTGTAGCAATTTGTAATTATAAGGTGATCTCATTAAGACTTGATATAACTTAAAGATATTACAATTATCTAAAAATAAAAATAGCTCTTTATTTTCTAGTATTTTATTAGTAAATATCATTCGTTACAAAGTGTTCATAAATAATTTATGTAAAGAATTAAATTTAGATACAAGATATCTAAAGTCTCTTATGCAATATTGTGATTATTATGGCTATTAATAAATATACAATACAAAACTCTTTATTGTACACCACAAAGACAAATAAAACACATAGACATTAACATAAACAAGTAGAATGGGCGGCCTTATCGCTTAGAAGCGATTTCTTCCAGGCAATATACCTAAATTTTTATTGTGTTATCTATTCCATTAGTAGGTTGTATTGCAGGGAAACTAGTAGTAGTGGTTCATTGACTGGTTTCTTTAAACAGTGACCCATTTAAACTAGTGGGTGTTTAAATGAGTGTGGTGAAGAAACGTGAGCAGGTTTCCTCGTTATTACGGCCAATGAAGGCAAGCAAGAGGTGGGGATCTAGTTCTCTTAATACCCGGCAGCAGCATCTTCATAATTCCCAGCACGCAGGGCAATGTCAGATTTCTGTAGTTTCTGAAAAAAGTTAAAAGTGCTTTTAATTAGTTATGTAGGTGGTTCATTTGTTCTAATTAGTGATTAGGTTGTATAGTGATCTCATTATTCAAGTATTAGGTATTATTAAATCTGTCTAATCCTGAAAAAGTTAAATGTTTAAAAATAATAGTGTGACTAGATTGTGTAGGTTTAAGAAAAGGTACCAGCAGTGGTAATTAGGTAATATTTCATACAATGCAACTCAAATAAATAGCTACTTTTGGATTGTGTTTTCTATCGCATTAGTATCGAAGGGAAACCTTATCCACCTGCACAGTACTGACTGCCTGTTCAATGCATCTGTTGTATCATTAATGGCCCTGCAGACTGACTGACTGACGGACTGACTCAGGCAGAAAGCGTACTCCCTCCCATCCGACTTTTGGTAACTGCCTTGTGCGCAAAAGTGGAGGGCAGACAAAAACTACAAAGCAATATGTACATAAAGTCACAAATAGGTATAGGTTACATAAAGGTAAGTATTCAATTGTTTGTAGGTAATGCTTACTTTTAGCTCCACTGGTACCGCATTAAAAAGCTTCGTCCAAGGCTAATACGCACGCAGGTCGTTTATCAAATTCAGAGCCATGTCGGGAGAGTCTGTATATCCCCCGAAAGTTTGGATCTATAAAAGGATTTGTCAAATCCCGCAGAGTCAGGCACCGACGGAGTGTGCTTATCCTGTATCTTGCTCCATCACGCCGGTTTTGGTGTTGTAAAACGAGAATTATGTTCCATCTAAAATTGTTTTGTTTACTATGCACATAACCTCAATGTAACACAAAAAAATGCAAAGAAAGATTTTTGGGGGCATAAAAGTGCTAAAATCATCTTCATTCACTAATTACTTCACGAAGAATACGGAGGTTTTCTCCAAATCATGATAATTTGTTAGAAATTGTACCTCGGATTAGATTCCATCAAGCAACTACCACTCTAAATAATTCCGTGAAAAGTTGGGTCGATTTCGACCAAAATTTCCGTGCTCGGACGCTCTGAATAGCCTATTTCAAAATCCGTCTCGGAAACTAGCGGTTTCCGAGTAAAATCAATTTCGAACACGAAATCAAGCCACTCTGAATTGCCCTGCTGATCCGATTCCAGATGGGTGCGACACGTGTCCAGAATACGATTCCGTGGATCTGTTTGGATCCGCCTGCAGTTTCGCTTTCTACATGTCCATTAGATTTGTTTGTTTCAGTCGATCTAGCGGATCTTAAATAAAATAATAATCGGCTTGCAGGAACGGTTCCTACATGTCCATTGGATATGTTTGTAAAGGACGCGTTTGTTTCGGTGGATCTAACGAAGCAATGCAAATACTTTCCTGTTTTTATACAATTTGTAAAGAGACTGTACCTATGGATGTCGTCTCTTTGGTATTACAATCTATGGTTTGGTTGCTATAGTTACTTGGTGTAATTATTCCTAGAACACTGAAAATATATATTTGTTTTAACTGCTAACTTGTACTTCTTAAAATTATAATAAAACAACGTTTTATATGCTTTAACCAAGATGTTTATATTATTCTTATCGTTTTAGAACTTTTCCACATTACAAAAGTTCATATGGTAGCAGAGCGTGGTTCCGAACAATGAAAAGTTGTCACGACGCAATATTATAGCGAAAATATTTTCGTAAGTTTTTTTTTTTTGCTATAAATATGTCTAAAGCAACATATCACATTGATCCACTTGATAAGGATAACTATGATACTTGGGCAATACAGGCTGAAGCTGTATTGGTAAAAAGTAAGCTATGGAAGTATGTCTCAACTCCGCTTGACGAAAAAGCAGATACGACTGAGGTCGAAGCAGATAAACAGGCCAAGGCAGAACTAATTCTAATCATTGCTCCTTCCCAACTAAAAGAGGTTAAGAAATGTAAGACTGCGAAAGACTTGTGGTACAAATTGAAACAAATACATGCGAGCAAAGGCCCTGCTCGTAAGGCCACATTATTAAAGCAACTTATTCTGACCAAACTAGAAAGCAGTGATGTTCGTACACACTTAAACAAGTTTATGGACACCATCGATAAGCTCGCTGACATGGATGTCACCATAAATGAGGATTTGCTAACTATCATGATGCTCTACAGCCTTTCCTCAGAGTACGAAAACTTTCGCGTTGCTATAGAGTCTCGCGACATATTGCCAAAGCCGGAAGAACTAAAAATAAAAATCATTGAAGAGAGCGACGCTCGTCATCACAATGATAATTACGAACCTGGCCAACAACAACAAGAAGAATTTGCTCTGACTGCTGGAAGAAAAACAAAAACACTAACAAAAACGCTGATTCCCTATTTGCTGAAGAATGTTTTCTTAGTTCAACACGAAACAACCAGGATGACTGGGTACTTGACAGTGGTTGTACCTCACACATGACCTATAACCATAAGCATTTCAAAAACATGAAGACTGTGTCAAGAAAACTCCAATTTGCATCAGAAAATCACTCTACAGAAATTTTGGGTGAAGGAAGAATTACATTTTCTGATCAAGAACGAAAACGACGGGTACATCTGGAAAACGCCCTTTATGTACCCTCCCTTTCTACCAATTTACTATCGGTACCTAAAATGACTTCACATGGAGCCACCGTCTCGTTCAACAACAACCGTGCTTTAGTTCGCAACGAGTCAGGTGAACTTATACTTTCTGCAGAAAAGTCGAGCAATGGTCTTTACTACGTAAGAAAACCAAACATTGAACAAAGCTTCGCAGCAACGCCTGCAACTGGTTCGACAAACACAAAACAAGGTTCCATACTAGACTGGCACAGAAAACTTGGGCACATGAATTACAAAGATCTCCAACTGGCTCTCAACAACGAGACAGTGACTGGAATGAGTTTTAACAAAAATGAGATTTTGTCATTGCCAGACTGTGAAATTTGCATTCGAGCAAAAATGACTCGAGTACCGAGCCCTCCACAACGAACAACTCCTCGAACTACTGAACGTCTAGAAATTGTCCACAGCGACGTGTGCGGCCCAATAAGAACACCTACTCATGCCAAAAACAGATACTTCGTTACTTTTATTGACGATTACAGTAGGTATGGACGGGTCTACTTCCTGAAAAATAAATCTGAAGTATTAGATAAGTTCAAAGAGTACAAACAAGAAATGGAGAAGTTTACAGGCAATAAAATTAAACATTTGCAAACGGATAATGGAACAGAATACGTCAATGCGAAATTCCAAGCCTATTTAAAAGAACACGGGATTTCACGACGCTTATCTGCACCCTATACCCCACACCAGAACGGTATCGCTGAACGCAAAAATCGGACGATTGTGGAGAAGGCTAGAGCTATGCTTATTGATGCTAAAGCACCAATGCACCTATGGGCAGAAGCAGTAAACACTGCTAATTACCTAGCAAACAGAAGTGTAAACAGTGCTATAGAAAATAAAACACCATTTGAGAAATGGGTGTTAAGAAAGCCCTGTCTTAATCACCTCCACCCTTTTGGATCGAAAGTTTTTATTTTGAAGAAAGGACCAAGAGGTCATAAATTTGCTTCAAAAGCAATACCGGGGATGTTTGCTGGATATTCTGACACCAGCAAAGCATACAGGGTTTACGTTCCGAACAAGATTTTTATATCCGCAGATGTGAAAGTAGTCAAGGCTAATTACTACAAAAGCCCAACTGATGTAAACAACTTTGAATACAATAAAAACACTAACTGTGATTCGGTTTCAGAAACGATGAAAACGCAAATAGAAATCGATGATGATGACGAGACTCAGCAAGAACTTTCTATTGAAAATAATGAAACTGAAAGTCAGCAAGACGACAGTATTGCTGAAAACGCAGCTGATTCTACTCTGCAATATGAAAGTGTTGACGAAAACTTTGATGATGAACAAGATTCTTTTAACGAAAGTACTCTTCGAGAAAGTCTTAGTCATGAACACGCTAACACGGAGCCTGAATCTGAACCGAATAGCTACAGTCTACGAGACAGATCAGCAATACAAAAACCACAACGGTATGATGACTTTATACTAGCTGCTGTTGCTGAAGTTCAAAATTTACCTAAAGATCCTGTGACTTACAAACAAGCATTGGAATCTCCTAATAAAGGACAATGGATTAAAGCCATGCTGAGCGAGATAAACTCTCTGAATGAAAACAAAACGTGGGACTTAGTGAGTTTGCCTGCTGGAAGAAAAGCACTACCATGCAAATGGATTAGATTAAAGACAAATCCAGATGGCTCAATCGATAAATTCAAAGCTAGACTAGTTTTAAAAGGCTATTCACAGCAAAAAGGAATCGATTACGACAAAACTTTTAGTCCTGTGGCTCGACTCAGTACTATACGAGCTATTATCGCAATTGCTGCTAAAGAAAATTTAAACCTACGCCAATTCGATGTAGCTACAGCCTTTCTGAATGGCTCAGTAGAGGAAGAAATCTTTATGAAACAACCTGAAGGTTTCCAAGATGGGACAAACCAGGTATGCAAACTTAATCGCAGCCTTTATGGTCTGAAGCAAGCACCGCGATGCTGGAACTCATGCATTGCCGGTTTCTTAGAAGTGACGGGATTTCAACAAAGTGAAGCTGACCCTTGTCTGTACATTAGAATCAGAGGAAAGTCAAAAGTTTTGATTGGACTCTACGTTGACGACGGGCTTGTGGCGTCGAATACGTCAACAGCAGGAGACGAGTTTATCAAGGAATTGAAAACAAAATTCAAAATAACCACTCGACCTGCTTCCTACTTCTTGGGTATGGAAATGAAAGCTGAAAAAGGCAATATAACATTATGCCAACAAGCTTACATAAAGAAGGTTCTTGAAAAATACGGTATGACTAATTGCAAACCTACACCGACGCCAATAATCAAACAAAGTATCAACGATACAGAACCTGATGTTGATACCATTTTTCCCTATAGACAAGCCGTTGGAGCCCTTACATACTTAGCTGTGGGTACAAGGCCCGACATAGCATACGCCGTGAGCGTTGCTTCCAGAAACCTGGAGAAACCTAGCACAAACGATATCATGCTAGTGAAACGGATTTTCCGTTACTTAAAAGGAACGACGGATAAAGGTCTTGTATATAAGCAATCAAAAGAGTCACACCAACAGCTTTTATGTTACTCTGACTCAGACCTCGCCGGAGATCAAGCAACATGCAGATCAACAACTGGAATGGTATGCTTATTATCAGGAGCTGCAATCAGCTGGAAAAGTCATCGACAAACAGTTGTTTCTATTTCATCCACTGAAGCAGAAATTATTGCAGCTAGTGAAACGGCGCAAGAAATTATATGGCTAAACAGCCTTATGAAAAGTTTGGTGGATTTGAAGAAACCAATACTGTATTTGGACAACGAGTCTGCTATAAAGCTATCGCACAATCCGAAGTATGAATACCACAAACGTACAAAACATATCAAAGTTAAACATCTATTTGTGCGTGAATGTGTTATCAATGGTGAACTTGAAGTTAAGCAAGTACCGTCGGTGCGACAGCTGGCTGATATGCTTACCAAGCCGCTCTTTGGTCCAAGATTGGAAGTTTTAAGCGGGCAGATTGGATTGAAGAGAATTTAAAGATTCTTATAAGTTCCGAGGGTGTAAAGAGACTGTACCTATGGATGTCGTCTCTTTGGTATTACAATCTATGGTTTGGTTGCTATAGTTACTTGGTGTAATTATTCCTAGAACACTGAAAATATATATTTGTTTTAACTGCTAACTTGTACTTCTTAAAATTATAATAAAACAACGTTTTATATGCTTTAACCAAGATGTTTATATTATTCTTATCGTTTTAGAACTTTTCCACATTACAAAAGTTCATACAATTATTATTCTAGTTTAACTTTCTTACAAAGTTTCCTACTTCTAGGTTCATAAAACTTTACTTAGGTACTAGTATTTTAGTACCTACTTATTTAAATAAGTGGGTAGGTTAGGTATAATATAGATTTAATTAGAAAATTATAATATAGTTAATTTGTTTGTACTATTTACTTGTTTACTCGTAAATGGATCCGTCGATCGAACACGTCCGAACCTGAACCGAAGCCCAGATCCACAGCTCCAATCGCTTGCTCGCTAAATTCATTCGACTCCATGGACTGAGACCGATGCAGCGCGGCCAACGTGTCCGCGGATACGCCCAAACGCCATTCCGGATCGGAATGTGGTTCCGCTTGGATCCAGGAGCAGACACGACTCCTAGCCTTACCATGCGTATGCGCATGCCAGCCAACTGCTCGAAAACCAAAACTCACTGACATGATACCAAAAACCGCTACTTATTTGTAAAAAAAGACCTAATCTAGAGTAACAAAATAACTGTTATGTATTCAGTCTGTCTGAGGGAGGATTCTAAAGTATTATGTTCTCAATACTGATACTGTTTGGTGCTAGGACCAAGAATTTTATGGACTCAAGCCTTTCAGTTTTACGCATGTCCGTTTTTATTAATGTGCAATTGCAGATTTGTAATAGTGTGCATGACTAGGGAAGTGACTTTGCTGCCGAGCCGAACTGGCTTCGGCCCAAACTGGTCCGAATCAGGAAAATACACTTGAATGCCGATTTCATTCCTGATTCGTTCCATATTTAACAGGCACGTTTTAGTACTTTCTACCAGGGTTGTTGCTGATACCGTTTTTGACACATAACCTGATGCTGATTTTGGCCATGTGGGTGTCGGACGGAATCGCGAACCGAGTATGCCACACTAATTCAATGTAGATAATTCTACCAATCGAAAACGAGTTTCGAAAAACTATACACATTTTATAGAAAAACTACGCACTTTTTTAGGGTTCAGTAAACAAAAGGTACCAACGGGACCCTAGTACTAGCCCTCCACTGTCCGTCTGTCTGTCCATCTATCGGGCTTTATTGTATCTCATGATTCGTAAAAGGTAGACACTTGCATTTTTCAGTATGCAGTCAAATATTAAAATTAATGGGGGCTCCACAAAAAACATGTTTTTCGGCCATTTTTTTGCTCCACTCACAATTTTTGGCAAGTGCCTCTATAAAACCTGAATTTTTTTGCTCATCCTTCCAATTCTTGCGTGTATAGTCTAGAGCGCTAATTGACACTTGGAACTTATAGTCACGGGTGTGAAACATCCTTCATTCAGGGACTCCAATGGATTAGCTATAAGGACTTATTTTGCGTAAATTTGTAATTGTTTATATGTTGATTTTGCTCAAAATTTTACATCGGTGTCGATGTCATTTTATAAGACTAAGAATATAATTTTCCAAAATTTATAAAAAATAGGGGCAATAAATAAGCTAACACATTACAATATTATTATATAGCTAAATGCGCGCGGCTTTGCCCACATGGTTGATTTAACGTTGTTGTTTTTTGTAAATAATAGAAGCGTTTTACCTGAAATAAAACGCATATTAAAATACTTACCTCACTGGAAGCTTTTATATTGAGAGAGCACATCCGTTTTCGTCGAATTTGACTACTTTTTACCTAATTGTTTGCTAGTACATCTGGTTCCAGTGGCGACACCTTGCGGCCGCGCGCCAATTTTAGTCTACGCAAAGATAGACAGCGCCATATTGTACCATTTGCTTAGTTTCACCAGGCAGAATTAAAAGTAAACCTTCCAGTGAGGTAAGTATTTTAATATGCGTTTTATTTCAGGTAAAACGCTTCTATTAAACTACTAGACCAGCGTTGCCGGTGCTGACCATTTTGGTCCGTTTCGGACTTTTTTCTGCCTCTGCGGATATTTTGCGGACCATGAGTATTTGCGGACCTTTTCGGACCAAAACGCCTATCCAAAGGGCCTCCCCCCAGACACATCCCAGAGCATACCATAAGATTTGAAAAAACATCACCCAGTACAGTACTAATGAAAAAGGCCAGGAAGTTATGGCCCAATAGGTATAGTATGTGTAGTATAATATAGCTAAGTGGATAGATCCTAGTGTTTTAATTATTGTTGCTTTCAGCATTTATTAAACCAGTTTTAACAGCATGTACACTTGGACACCCCGTCTAACACTGTCGTCCGATCCAATGTTACCACCAAGAAGCAATGATAGTGCTGAACGGTGCGAATTAATAGTTCCATAAGAGCCACCTTTGTTGAACTGTTCTGATAGGAAAGTGAGTACATCCGCTAGTTGAGGACTAAATAAATCAACGACATTTATCTCACAAAATTGCCACCACAGTTTGTACGTTGTATTGTACCGTCGAAAGGTACTGCTTGAGACGGAGGTTAACAATAAGTCTATAGCTACGGGTGGGATGGCTCGCCGTGTAAAAGCAGTCCTGAGAGCTTCACGGCTCCCAGGGTAAGGCTCCTGTGTAACGGGTGTTGTGATCTGTAGTCTGTAATATTATATGAAATCGAGTTAAAATCGTGCGACTGCCTTGTAGGTTTAAAGGACTACCTGGTTTATAATATATCTTCGAATGAAGTGACTCATATAATAGTGATCGACCTTCTCTTTACAAGTTCAATTGATCATCTATAATATCAAACATAAAAAGGTCTATTAAATGTTTAGAAACACTTAATATTCTCTTATGTTTTGTTGAACAAGTATGACGCTCTTAATTATTGTAAACAAGAAACAATCTAAAAACTTATTATAATATCCAAATTTAACTTCAACTGATAGGCTGTAAACAGCTTAAATAGACGTACATTACAATTTCTGCGAATATTTAAAAAATTGTTTTCAACATCTATTATTTCTAGACCATAAAAACCATTTAAAAAGTATTGGCGGCCCACAAATTCCCTCGTCCCAAGATATCGTCGAGTGATCGTCTGTTACCTGGAGCTGCCGTTATTTGAAAATGGGTTTTGTTTTGACCCACTCTGCAATGCGTGACGCTGGCTTAGCCACTCTTACACAGATAGATTATTTGGCTTAGCAATGTTATGTATTTCTGACGAAACTTGATGATTGAAAAACGGTCTACCTCCTTCAGTCGTGGAACCAAGTCTAGACCAAAAATAAAACTACATATTTACGACTTTATGCAATTTTTAGGATCTATGTTAAGTAACGTTAAGTCGTGAGTGCTTCTATCTGAGCAGAGCAAGAGTAATTTTACTAGATACTTGACAAATATTATTAAAATTATTCGTATTATTGTAAACAATGAAATTGGTTTACTAACATCTCAAATACAAAGAAGAGCTTTGGTTATCTTTAGATTTTTAAAAGCAAGTCTCAAAATATGATCACTCAAATGACTAGAAGTGTCTGCTTTACTTAACGTTGAAACAACAGATATATGTGTTGCATGTTAATTAATGTAAATCTGATAAAGACAGGGCCAATGATCCACCTGTACGGTTTTTGTATTGACATTAGCATTAGACAATGAAGTCCAACATTTCCAAGCCAAAGCAACAAATATTTTCATAGTAACAAGTGTTCCATGATTCTACTGTTGATGTCCACCATACACTTCAAAACCTCGAGAACGATGTTCTCGACTTGTGGTGGTAGACACGCCGATGGATCTACCACATATTCTTTAAGGTTTTTCAGCGCTAATAGAGCCGACAGCACTCGGGTTTAGTCCGCGCGTCAAATAATTTTTGCCATTTGATTCAGATAAATCAAAACTTTAGGGTTTAGAGATAGTGGTAGAAATACCCAGGCTATTGGGTGATTCCAAGGAACACTAACGCGTCGCGAAACTTAATCTTTCATTATCTCGTGTTACATTATTACAAACAATGTGCGCGGTCTTTGAGGCAAAATGGTATATGAATTAGGTCCGAGTATTAGAGCTCTCAACTTTGCTAACAATGGATTCACACACATACTGGCAGTCGATGCGATGCCATGCCACTCTGGGAGTGAATTATGACGAGACAAGATTGCCCTGATTATTGTACTTGCCTGGTAGATAGTGTATGCTCAAGGGAATTTGATGTTGATCGAACAGATTCAAATTTTATACATTATTTCCATGAACAGCAATTAACTCACCTCTCTTTTCGCAGAGGAGCTACTGAAGTATAATTGTCACAGTGTATGAGCAGTGTGCTGTGTGTGAAGTATTTACTATGCCTGGCTTTGTAATTATGGGTAAAATCAATTTTTGATTGCATTGTTTGGTAGCTCATCGCAGGAGTACCTAACTCTTACTCAGGTGATACTACTATGGTGGCAATAAATGCCAGAATGTCTGAAGCATCTGTTACCCGGAATTTTGTCCGAAGTGCATAATGTATCAGAAACTGGAGCCGACAGTTTTTCAGAACCCGCTAAACGAGTTATTTCGTGAATTGAGTAGATAGTGGGTAGGTCTTCAGTTCAAGCTGCGCCGTCTCTGGTTAAGGATTTAGATCTAGACCACAGTCAACAAACACCGAAGACTGTGATATACTCGGATAAGTTAGGTGCTGGGATGGGTCTGATACTTAGTGACTTACTAGTACAAAATGTTGTAAACAATTGCTATCCAGATGCTAATATTAATGTAATTACGGATTGTATTCAGAAAGATAACTCTCTGAATAAAACCACCACTCTAATTGTTCAGCTTGGTGAAATTTGTGTAAAACGATCAGCGTTGATTAGGCTAGTTGAGGTACTTCTAGAAAAGGTACAGAATGGACTAGGGAAACTGATTATTTGCTCCTTCCCTTATTCAAATTCATTGACATCAAAGCAAAATGAAAATATATCAAACAATAACTTGCTGATGTACAACATCACATGTCGTCATAATGATGTATTACTTTTTGATACTAATAAGTTTATTAGTAAAACTTTTTTGACTAGGGACACAATGTACCTAACCAAAAAGAACAAAATGATAATTGCTAAATTGTTAGCATATAATATTTTTGATCTCGTTATAAATAGTATAACGCAGTTGCCTGACGAGCCTGTATATGTAGTTAGTAGTAGTACTAATGAGGGCATTAAAGCGATCGTGTCAGTAAATACAAATTTAAACTGACCGCAACGACAACGGGAAAGCAAAAACACTTCATATAGTCCATCAGAATATACAAGGCTTACCCAGCAAAATCCTAGAATTAGAACTATTTTTGAATTATTTAAATGTAGATGTTATGTGCTTAACAGAACACTGGATTGTGAAGAATCAGTTACTTCCCTTTTATCATAACTATTGTTTTGAAAGTTCCTACAAAAGAAAGGCTGCTATACGTGGTGGCTCTCTAATTATAGTTACAAATAGTCTTAAATGTAAACAACGGAAAGATATTGTAAACCTCACTATCAAGAGGACTATTGAACTTTCATGCGTGGAACTGGAGCGGCATATCATAGTGTGTGTTTACTATGATATGCCGCTCCACTACTACACTAGCAGTATCTAATATATCTTGTTCTGATGACCCTAATGTTCTATTTACCAATTTTTTTAATGTTATAAACAGAGAACACAGTGAAATATTCAAACTTAAAACATGCACAGTTAGAGACAGGGTCGGGTTTACTGATTGGGCCACTCCCGGCATTTATAGAAGTAGGAATAGACTAAACGATCTTTATGGTGCTAGAGAAGCTATGTTACATGATCCTGTGTTTCTCTTGTATGTAACCAACTACTCGAAAACATTTAAGAAAGTTTGCAACACAGCAAAGTGCCTATTCTTGAGGAAAAAAATTGTAAACTCATCTAATAAAATAAAAGCAACATGGAGACTAATAAATAACGAAACTAGTAAATCAAAGCCACGTAACAGAGAAATAAGGTTAAAAATTAATAATTCAATTCTTATACATGAAAAGGATATTGTCGATGCTTTTGATGCATTCTTCTCCGATATCCCTAAAGTTGTTACCCGGACTCTAAACTCCTCCCCTTCGATGGCGGTTGAATTATTAGAATCATCTGTTGAAAAATGTAAAGAGGTCTTTATACTTACTCATGTAAATGCCAATTATATAGTCAAAACGTTTAAGTCTATTAACATCAAAAATACTGAGGGTCTCTGGGGTATCTCAACCAAAGTACTAAGTTCAATTATAAAGGAAGTGGCTCCTTGTTTGGCCTTTATTTTCAATAGTTGTGTCGACGCTGGAGTTTTTCCTGATCTCATGAAATATAGTAAACTGGTTCCTCTTTTTAAATCTGGAAGTCACACTGATCCGGCCAACTACAGACCAATTTCAATACTTCCAGCAATAAGTAAAATCTTTGAAAAAATTATTCTCACTCAGTTGTCCTCTCATTTCAACCTTAATAGGCTACTCCATAAAAATCAATTTGGCTTCACCAAGGGTAGACCAACAACCGATGCTGGTACAGTTTTACTTAAGCAGATGCCTGGGATAAAGCAAAAAATGCTATTGGTATATTCTGTGACCTTTCCAAGGCTTTTGATTGTGTAGATCATCATCATCATCAGCCCATACACGTCCACTGCTGGACATAGGCCTCCCCCGTACGACGCCACAAATAGCGGTCCTGAGCCGCCTCCATCCATCGACTCCCTGCGACCGCTACGATGTCGTCGGTCCATCGAGTGGATGGTCTCCCATGTAGGGGGGGATTTACCATAATCACCACGCTTGGTAGAAGGATTGGTGATCGCAGTGTTGGTGTTTAAAAATACTCAGAAGGAAGCTGCTGCCCTTCCTCTGGTAGGTTCCCTTAGTCGGCTCTTACGACATCCACGGGTTGAGTTGGAGGGGTCGATATTCGTACGCCGCGAGCCCACGGCTTAGAATAACGGCTTGTGTAGATCATGCTACATTAATTGGAAAATTGAAACACTATGGAATTCAAAACAAGGTACTGGACCTTATTCAATCATATTTATCTGATAGAGTTCAAAAAGTAGATATTGGTAAAGAAAGATCTAGGGGCTCAAAATTGAATTAGGCGTCCCGCAAGGATCAATATTAGGTCCTTTCTTATTTTTAGTATACGTAAATGATCTCCCCTTTTTAGCAAAATATCTGTGTGATATAGTCTTATTTGCTGATGATACTTCACTGATTTTTAAGTTGACAGAAATAAATGTAATTATGGCGATGTAAATGATGCGCTTTCACACGTACTAGATGAGACTGGTTCACCGCCAATAACCTCTTACTCAATGCTAAAAAACCAAATGCATTAAATTCATGTTACCTAATGTAAGAGAATTTCCAACCAAGATAATGCTAAAGAATGAGATTGTTGACTTTGTAGACTCTACTGTTTTCTTAGGGTTACATATTGATTCCACTCTTCAATGGAAACCGCAAATTGATGCTCTCGCAGGCAGACTTAGTTCAGCAGCCTATAAAGTTCGATCAATTAGATATATTACCGATGAAGATACAGCTAGGTTAGTTTATTTCAGTTACTTTCATAGTATTATGTCTTATGGTATTTTGCTTTGGGGACAGGCAGCTGACATCCAGACTATCTTTGTTCTCCAGAAAAGAGCGGTACGCGCAATTTACAAATTAAAGCGACGCGACTCTTTGAGGGAATTATTTAAAGAAATAAATATTATGACAGTAATATCGCAGTACATATATGAAAATCTTATGTATACGCACAAAAATAGAGATAGCTTTTTGAAAAAGTGTGATGTTCACAATAGAAATACAAGAAACAAGAACAAATTACACATCCCAGCATATAGATTACGAAAGGTAGGGAAATTATTTATGGGCAATTGCGTGCGCTTCTATAATAAGCTTCCATCTGAAGCAACTAAACTCCCTATTCGTAAATTTTAACAGTACATTAAACAAAATCTTATCAGGAAGGCCTTTTACTCCATAGATGATTATATCAATGATGTTAATGCTTGGCCAGATGTCGCTCCGTTCCGCACTGTCAGTAGTATGTAAGAAATTCAATGTTCTGTTTAGCTTTATAGAAATATTGAAATGTATCTAAATCGCATTAAATTTATATTTAGATAGGCAAAATAAACATGTATTAGACACATAAGTGATATTATAATGTGCTAGTGGTTTCTTTTTCACTTCTTCCACTAGTGGACAAAAAATTGAAGTGAAGAGAATATCAATAACACCTTATTTCTTATTTGATAATAACTATGTTTATAGTATAAAATTTGACTTGTCTAAGTGCTTATTTTGTAAGCCTAAAGAAATAAAGTTATTGATTCTGATGCTGTTTTCGATTAACTTTTTAGCCACAAGTCCATTAAAATCATCAACAGAAGATGATCTAGCTTGCCCCAGCAGCAATCAGTGACAAAACATGTGCCATTCAGAAGTTCACTATTTCCTGCTAATCTAATACTTAAACCAAAATAAAACCTGATCTGACCAACGAAAATATGATTTATTAATAATATCTAATTATGGCAGGGATTTTTGCCTGTACCAGGGCTTCCATAATATACCCACACGAATTATTCCTTTTAGAGAACCGGTTTCTCGAGATTTACCTAGGTAGGTACTAAGTTTTTGGACCGAGACTATGTGCTCGTGAAGCACTGTTATAGGAAATCGTCGAGATATCATAGGATTCTCATATTCCAGTTTTGGCGCAGTATTTGAGCCACACATTTCGTTATGATAGAAAATGATTTTGGTACTGTGTTTAGTTTAGCTCGAATGGGGCAAGTGACTAGCAATTTGAGGCGCAGAGGGCGGCCGTGATGATAACTGGTAGGTATGTGGAAGTAGGCTACAAAAATCAACTTTGCATAGCCAGCATTGTGGCTGTAGAAAGCCCGGGGTGCGGGACATATTTATCAAGTGAAATGGTTGAATGAAATGGTTCATTACATATTCGTTCTAGTGCTTACGAGATCAAAACTGGAACGGGCTAATTCGTCAGATTATGGAACTAATAACAAAGAGGCGAAACTGCGATACCAGAGCCACTTTTAAAACACTATTTTTACTAACATTTACAGTCTTTTCTAAAGAGATTGGGGTGAGAAACTGCTTTCTTAAAGCATTCAAATTGAAACGACGGTTTGCTAACCAACCTACTTAAATGTTTAGGATTTATTGTTTTGCTACTCATAGTGTCTACTAGGAGCATTGGAGCATCCTGTACCATATCTATGGCCGGGCCGCGAGCTTCTGCCATGAAAGAAACCGCTTAAGTTCACTGGATCTTATTTTGGCCACTCCCGGGCTGACCTCTGTAGAGGTTCTTATAGTATTCACCCTGCGAGGGTGTGTTATTGTTGGCAATGATAGGAACCTTGAGATCCTATTCGTATTTGCAAGCTCTGCCCCCGCGAGGGGCGGCTAGAACCTTGATTAGGTTTTCAAACACTTCATTTTTTATGGTTCTTATGGTATCCACCCCGCGAGGGTGTTTTATTGTTGGCAATGATAGGAACTTTGAAGTCCTATTGGTGTGTGCAAGCTCTGCCCACGCGAGGAGCGGCTAGAACCTTGATTACGTTTTCTAATACTCAATTTTTTATGGTTCTTGTGGTATCCACCCCGCGAGGGTGTTTTATTGTTGGCAATGATAGGAACCTTCAAGTCTTATTGGTGTGTGTAAGCTCTGCCTCTGAGAGAGGTGGCTAAAACCTTTATTAGGTTTTCTGAACCTTCATTTTTTATTTATTAATATAACAATCAACGTAACAAAATCTACAATTACATAAATATGGCTTCAATCCTGAGTCTTGAGATCCACGCGATAGACCTACTGGTATGCAAAAGCTCTGCCTCCGCGAGGGGCGGCTAGAACCTTTATTAGGTTTATCCTGACTTCAAGTTTACACAGGCCAAAAAAGTTTAACCTAAGTACTAGAGATGAGTCCGGTATTCAATAACTAACTCAGTACCTGTTAGCATGGTCCTAAAATATCTAACGCTATTGTAAAATCCGCATACCGCTAGGGAATAACTGTGCAAAGCGAGCATCGCGCCTAACCGACCGTGAGCCATAACTACCCAACGCTTAAATACCTATACTTACCTAACTATCATCTACGCATTGGTACTAGCGGACCGTTCACCCGTAAAGTTATGTAGCTGCAACAAGTATTTGGTATTTCTAGCCAAAACGGTTAGATGGTATTTCTAACCAAATCGGTTAGATGGTATTTCTAACCAAATCGGTTAGATGGTATTTCTAACCAAATCGGTTAGATGGTATTTCTAACCAAATCGGTTAGATGGTATTTCTAACCAAATCGGTTAGATGGTATTTCTAACCAAATCGGTTAGAAATATATTGGGTAGAAATCAGAACAGGTATAGAGTATTGTAACGTTATTGGGTACCAGTTGGTACTAGCGGTATTGAAACAAAATACCCAACTAATAACCGGTAGCCAAAATATCCAATAACTCCCATCCTTACTAAGTACCCACAGATTTATAAGTATGGTACTATTAAAAACCACCCAGCCTGTTCTAAATCAAAAAATCTAAATCAATAACTTTATTCCTTTAGGCTTATGAATTAAGCTCGCATAAACTTAAATTTTAAACTTATTATCAATTGAATAGTCAAATTTTGGATTAAATTATTAATATTATAATGTATTTTATTACAGGAAGTAAAGTGTTAGTTGATTCATTGATTAATTGATTTTTCAAAAAGAGCTGTGGTTGGCTGCCATTCAAATATACATTTCATGGCATACCATGGGGTATGCCATTAAATGAAGCTTTATCCATTCCTTATTCGATTCCGATCCTTTAGTATTACATGTCTGTAATTATTCTCAATGCATTTCAATATTTTCGGCTCAATGGCCACACTTAACTGTCTAAAGAGACTTTAAAGGTCTTTTTAAAAACACATCAAGTTATTAAAATCAACGCTTAAGTCTTTTGCCCTCTGAAAAGGTCACGAAAACAGAAAAGGCATATGCGTGAGCCCAGTTTCGTAAGGTATCATACATTTTCCCCTCTTCGTTTGAAACAAAGTCTATGAAACCTGGAGAGTGGTCGTTTAATTCCGAGTCTCCGCAAATCTTAGGTAGCACGCGCTGAGCCTAACCGAGCTATTATCGAAAAACGTCCGCTTATTTTGGGAACCGGTGGTTCCTTCAGTTTTGTTTTAGAGGTTGAAAGTAAATTCGGAATACCTACTGGTCTTGTCAAGACATTGGTTGTCAGTGACGTCATTCTGTTCGTATAAACACTACTAACGTCGAACAGATTGATACCTCACCATGATGGCAAGCAGTTTCTAAATGACCAGATTGACGGGCAATGAAAATAGTGATAAAACTTTGGGACTTACGTTATATCGACGAGTATACTGTGGGATCGGGCCGCAGAACGCGTTTTGCACTACTGCGGTGGCGGGATGCTCGGGCCAGCTACATCCATAGTTGTAGCATTTCAAATATACACTGCAATTTCAAAATGCAGTTATTACAAATGTATTTACAAAATCAGTCATTGATTTTCTTCAAAAAGTACCGAAAATACCGGACCCGAACCGATAAAAATAAATAATCACGTATTTATTTTAAAAATAAGAGTTCTAAAATGTAACCGAACACAGTGCGGTAAATTATTAAAATAAATGAGCAGGTACATTTGAAAATAGAGGATTTGAACTGAAAACATCAAATATACCGAACATAAAACGGTAAATTATATATATGAACTGGTATTTACTTTTAAAATAAGAGATCATAAACCGAATATACCAAACACAAACCGATAAATTATGAAAATAAATTATCAGGTACTTACTTTAAAATAAGAGATCCAACCGGGTAGATCATCACAGAAAAATCTACCCGGTTTTGATTAAGGTTAAAAATAAGACCACGTGTTTTGAAACAACGTGCGTTGTCCTGCAGTGGGACAGTTATGGCTTAAATTAAATAAAAACGGGTCTGAAAAAGATTGTGTTCAACACGATAATAGGTAATTCTCAAGATAGTTTCAAGTGCAAGGAAATAAGTAAATTCAAAAACATAGTTTTTCCTGTGATCCACTATTCACTTTAGGTTATATAAATATCACTGTAGTGCAACTATAACAGAGCCAGAGCTGCTGCGCACAAGTTGCTTCGACGGAAGAAGAAACGCCAATGATACAATATGGCGGTGTCCATCATTGCGTAAACTAAAATGGGCGCGCGGCCGCAAGGTGTCGCCACTGGAACCGGATGTACTAGCAAACAATTAGGTAAATGTAGTCAAATTCGACGGAAACGGATGTGCTCTCTCAATATAAAAGCTTCCAGTGACGGTCTAGTAGTTTAATGTTTATATTAGTGGCATTGGCATTTTGATTGATGTATACAGAGATATTTATATACTGTTAATTTTAAGGATATTGTATCGCTTGTGCCTTAATAAAATAAAAATATAAACGAAGTAAATACCTACGAAAAATTTATATTTTAACTAAAATCAAATTACCTAACTTTTGGAACGATAACTTCCGGAAAAAATCGCGTGAAAATAATTCCAGGCTATCTTGTGTAATTATTTTTTCCTCGTACTTTGAGTTATATAAACTAGTTAAATAAATTCTTCGGAAACAATAATGATAAATCAATATGTACTACATGCTGGAGAAGAGTGTGTAAGACAGTACTTTTCTGTACGAAATCTTGAAATGGGACGAATCTGGAATTAAATCAGCAATCAATTTTATTTTCCTGATTCGGACCAGTGCTTACCATCAAATTGGGGTCCACTAGTTTCGGCCAAACCGAAACTAGTGGAACGAATGCGGAATAACCCGAAAACTAAATTTGATGGTAAGCACATAACTAGCACAGACGCTAAATTTATCTCTGCTAATTATTCATGGTTTTGGACATTATTTGTATTCTAGACTCATAGGAACACATGAACTAGATTGTTAAAAATCTTGTTACTACAGATTTCTAGTAATAAACATAATTACTTTAACATTTATACTGAGGGAAAAACTTACGCATGTAATGACAAATCCGGGAATTTTACTCCACCTTTTGTCCTTCTTGAAGGACTGTACACAGCGGAAACGGACATATTTTCACTTTTTCAACAAAGTTTTAGGTAAAACGCAGTAATTTCTTAGAATTTCAATAAAGTTCATCAGTCTTACCACAACTTTGAACTAACTAGTCAGTTCCAAGCTGACACGATTGACACAAGTGCTGTATAGCTATACGTACATCAGCTATCTTTTTTACTCATAGCTTGACTCCGAGGGATAGACAAAGATACATGACAACTATGGTGATACATAGATATGACCGGAAATGACTTATGCTACCTCTACCTACTTATTTCTCTATGGTTTGGTTGGTGTGACATGCTGACAGACATCAGACACAGGACAGGCATGGCAGGCTGCTTGAACTAGATAAGCCTAACTCTTCATTGATACCCGACATTCTCGTCTATCCCTCCCATCATGGGGGATTTTAATGGCAATAACACTGTGTGGGGTCACTCAGATTTGTTCGGCCTCTCCCTCCTTGAGATCATTGATGAGGCAAACTTATGCCTCCTGAACGATGTTTCCCCTACCCGTAGAGTATACCCTACCGAGAATCCGAAAAGCGCTGTTGACCTTTCTTTGTGTTCTTCTTTGTTAATACCTGAAATTTCATGGAAAGTCTTACCACAAACATATGGAAGTGACCACTTTCCCTTATTAATGTCGTTATATATAAATAACCCCAATAGCGTCACCCCTTTTAGTAATCCCTCCGCTTTTGTGAAAATGTATCACCTCGCACTCCCCCTTCTCTTGTTTGGAAACAGATAAGACGTTTCAGATGTTCTTTAAACATAGAAAACACCTCATCTAATGACCCCGTATCATGGATTGAAGCCTTTTCGGACAAACTGGCACCTCCCTCTGTTCCTTCCAATTCATCATTTCCAACATCTCCTTCCTTACTTCCAGCAACGAGCAATTTGGACGCCCCTTTTACGTATAATGAACTGACACTCGCACTTGACGGACTGACTGACTCATCCCCCGGTATAGACGGTATTCCTTATTCCTTCCTTACGAAAGCTTCAGAAAAAACAAAACAAACATTTTTAACACTTGTAAATTCATTTTTTGATCTTGGTATTGTCCCCAACCAATGGAAATCCCAAATCATTGTCCCCATCCTAAAACCCGGTAAAGATCCCTCGGACCCCGCCGGTCGAAGACCTATAGCGCTATCATCTGTAATGGCCAAAGTTGCGGAACATTTGATCAAGCGCCGTCTCGAGTGGTGGGCCGAAAATAGCTCTGTCCTTGCTAAATCCCAGTTTGGATTCAGAAAAGGCATGGGCACCATGGACAATCTGAGTTTGATAATGACAGATATTCATATAGCTTTTAGAGAAAAAAAGTATTTAGTTGGTGTCTTCCTCGACATAGCTTCAGCCTATGACAATGTCCTGCTTTCGGTCCTCAGGAGGAAACTCCTACAGCTGAGAATCCCTGAAAAGCTTGTACGTTTCATATACAATCTAATAATGGAAAGATCTGTCATTATTAAATCTCCTCTCGGTCTCCTACCCCCTAGAACAGTTTGGAAAGGTCTACCACAGGGATCTGTTTTGAGTTTTTGAGCCCATTACTTTATAATCTATACACGTTTGATCTCGAGGAAACTGTAACATCCTTCTGTGAGGTCCTACAGTACGCTGATGACCTCTGTCTCTATGTCCCTTCTTCATCTGTGGCAGAAGCAAGTAGCCGACTTAATTCCGCTTTGTCTTATCTCGGTGACTGGCTTACTGACCATGGTTTGTCCCTCTCGGCACCCAAAAGCTCTGTTGTTGTTTTCACCAAAAAAAGAATCATCCCCTCCGTAGAGATTTTCATTGATCAAGAAATGATCCCCCAGGTCCAACAACGTCAAATTTCTGGGTATCACAATGGACACTAAAATGACAGGTACATCCCACTTCTATTGGTCAAAAATGTGAAAAAAACATTAACATCTTACGCTGTCTCTCTGGTGTACGGTGGGGATCTCACCCATATACCCAGAAGCTACTGTATTATGCTATAATTAGAAGTCATTTTGACTATGGAGGATTTCTTCTTAACCTTTGTAACAAATCAAGCTTGAATAAAGTCGATAAAATCCAGTCTAGATGCCTTCGCATAATACTGGGAGCTATGAAGTGCTCTCCCATCAACGCTATGCAGGTTGAATGTGGAGAGCCTCCCTTAAGTCTTCGAAGGCAATATCTCAGTGACAGGTTCTTGTTCAAATTGGCACAAAATTCAAATCATCCCCTTCTTCCAAAGTTAAAAGATTTACTTAGTGATAGTGAAGTTGGAGCTGCGGTGTGGATCCCGTTCACAAGCATCACTCTAAGCTTTAAATGTCCTTCATCATCATCAGTTTTCACCGGCAAGGCTGTTGCGCTTCTAGAGGCTATCCGCTTTGTCAAATTCCATAACCTTAATAAAACCATCATATTTTCGGACTCTAAAAGTTGCTTGCTTACGAGAAATAGACCTGAAAGGATTGGACAATATAGATTTGTCCAATCCTTTCAGGTCTATTTCTCGTTTTCCAATTATTCTTGAAATCAAACATATTCTCTATGAATGTCATAAACTAGGCATCAATATAATTCTTGCATGGATACCAGCCCACTCTGGTATCCCAGGCAATGAGACAGCAGACGCTTGCGCAAAAGACGCAGTACAGTTAGGTTCTCTTGAGCATTTTCTTTCATACATATTGCCACGACCTATGCTTACTATCTAAACCTCTTCTTGAAAACTCTTGTTGTTCTTCCCCTTGGTTCTTTAAGTTTCGCAAAGCTAGTTCCCCTTGGTTCTTTAAGTTTCGCAAAGCAAGTAAAGTAGTCACAACAACTATCGGGGCAACGTAGGTTAAGATTAGGATTTTCATGCACACCAGTGTTTCTAACGAAACTACGGATCCGGGATGATTCAATGTGTGAGTGCGGGCTTGAAGAAGGAAATGTGGATCACATTTTCTTCAACTGCCCGAAATTACAATTCTCCCTATACGACATTCTCCCCCCTGATATCCCCCGTCCCACCTCCTTCAAAATTCTGTTATCTCTAATCTTTTCCCCCACAGTAAATTTTATTCTCTGTAAATTTGTAAAAATCAATAACATTAAATTATAAAAAAAATATGTAGATATAAGTGTACATTAATAATATAAGAATAATATTATGTATATAGCTATAATCATTGTGCTTTGCATGTTGTGTTGTTTTATCCTTTAGTTTGTGTTGTCCGTTTGTAGTTTTTTCTATTAACAAAATCATTTTGATGCAAAATTAATAGTTTTTATTTCGTTAGTACCGATCATATTCTATTTTCGAAGTTTTTGACACTCTGACACAGACACTGGCAGAGTCGTAGCGAAAAGCAAGCGGCGCCATAAAAGAAGAAGTTGATATTTCGATGATATCATTCCTCGCAAAAAAATGCGATTTATTTATTCATTTTCCTATTTAGAATAAGTGTAGCATGTAATAATGGCAGACAGGATCCGCCAGATCGCCCAGCGGCTGAAGGATAAGGTGCATTTGCAGAAAATCAATTCCACAAGCCGGGACAAAGTTGATCAGTTCATCAGCAAATATGCGCCAGCTTCCAAGGTTGCAGAGATAGCAGAGAAGTTCAAGCATGGTGCTATCACAAACAGAGTTCAAGACCTTGTGCATAGATACGAGAAATTCACTGGAGTAGAAGAAATCATGGCGATACAGAACACTGTTGTCGAAGCCCAGGTATGAACTAAAATGATGATGAAATCCATCTAAAGACGATTAAAAATACTCAAAACGAGTATAGGTCACGTAGACTAGATTGCTACGTGATAAGATTGATGGAAATCTCCACATACCCTTACTAATTTATGGCATAGTGCCCAAACTGACAAATAACTTCCTGTTGCATGATATTTCCAGTCTTAATTCATGAGTTTGTTTTATGTACTACAACTTAGATATTATGTACCCAGATTTTCAGTAATAAGAAGCAGCTATAGTATTGGAGGATCCACTACTGGATCTAATGTCCCCCCCGTAATAAGTGTCTAATATGCTCTTCACATAAGTTCTTTTCACTTGACCATTGTATCTTTATGATGTGGGGTGGCAGGTGAAGGTCCTCCTGCTGAAAGGAGATTCGATTCCTGCCTTGGGACAAATGTTTGTCTAGGAGTTCTGGGAATTTTAATGTATAATAAAAATATGTATGTATGTATTGTATTATTTTTTTGTGTATATTTTGTAGGTATGAGAATTGGTTCTTAACTATTTTTTATACCCCTAACCTAAGTTATTAGGGTGGGCCACTCCAATATGTTTTTGTCCTTTTTTTATTTTATTATTTTTATGATTTCACACTAAAAATACCTATTTAATTTCCACCTTTCTAACACCAACCCCTATTTTTTTTAGTAGCAATATTTTTTATTACTTTAATACTCTTCAACCCTCAGTGGTATATGACAAAACATTGTTTGCCGGGTCAACTAGTTGACTATAATTTGAACACTGAAAGGAAACTCCTCTTTATAGTTAATTATTCACATTTAAATTTTCTTTATTTCCAGGAGAAGTTCATGTCAGCACAGGAACAGAGGCGCGAGCTTGGCAAACAGCTCGCCAACATTGAGGCTCGGCTTAAAGAGCTGCATGCTGAGATGCAGAACACGATGAAGGGAGATGAGAAGTATCTACATCTTTGCACAGAGGAGCATAAGGTACAGTTACAATCTTATCAGCATACATAATGTCCACTGCTGAACAAACTTCCCTTAAAAAGGTTCTGTCAATTTGTTTGAATTTATTTATTGATAGTATCAAATATCAAAGTGCTTTATTTCCTTTAGACCTTACAGGACACTTGGACAAGTCATAAAATATTAAAATTACAAGTAAAACATGGAAATAAAGTGAATAAAACATAGTTTTTGCAACTCACTAGGAGTTTTGTTGTAAAGGCCTCTACACACTAAACCGGGGGACCGGAACATTGTAAGTCGGAACTGGGGAGCGCGCGCGAGTTCGCGGGCTCCCCGCCGCCGGCATGATTATTGCAAAACAAGCCGGGTTTGGTGTGTAGAGACCTTTATTGATTCCTCCGCCTCCGCCTCCAGCACTAAGCTAACTGCATAGTGATAAAATGCATATTCAAAATAGTTATAACTGGTACATTGTTATCAATATGTATGACGATGTAACAAATTATCAAACTGATAAAAATGAGATATGAGTAGACATCTAGTAAGTTTGAAATGAAAGTTTGTTTCTCGATTAGGCACAGAGATAAAAATGCTAATAATATAAAAACAAGAGTACATAATTCTGTCTGTTTGTTACCTTTTCATGCCTAAATGGCACCACTCCATACATATAACTCAAAACTGAGCGCGAGTGACGGAACACTGGTATAGTCTTGTCTAGATCTTTCATGATCAGAGTTACTTTAAATCATGACTCTATAGAAAATGGTTCCTGATTTGCGGCAAACAATTTCCTGATAATAGTTGTGTTCCTTATAGAATTATGTGGGTTATTAAATACCTATGTGTCTCATAATAGTGTAGTAGATTGTCAGATGTTAGATTTCAGTAACTTTATTTCTTTAGGCTTACAAAATAAGCACTTAGACAAGTCAAGACAAGAGTGAATATGTGTCTTCTAGACCTTCGTGATACAACGTCGGCCACATCATCACTTTCCATCTGGTGAGGTTGTGGTCAAACGAAGGTCTATAAACTATACAAAAAGTCAAATTTATAGTTAGTTAGCTATAAATATAGTTATTATTATCAAATAAGAAATAAGGTTTTATTGAGTTTCATTTAATTTTTTTGTCCATTTATTGACATTTAAATAACAAGATATAAAGAATAATACCCCCACGGTATATTAGATTTACATTGTACATTGTAGTTTTAGCTTAGGGGGTAATTAGTGCTTAGAGTTAAGTACATGCTGCGCCCTTACAGGGGTAAGGGCGCAGCAATTTATTTATAAATTATAATATAATAATAGGTAGTTAGTCTATTTATAGCCTGAAACAGTAGTTAGAAAATATAGGAAATGTCAAGCTCGTGAATCAAACGATTACAATAAATAATTCACTAGGTAGGTATGTCTATTACTTACAAATACAAATAGGCAGGCAAATAGTTATAGTTAAGATTTATCATTTAAAAAATCGTTAACGTATTTGGATAAAGATGCTGATCACAACTATCCACAATCTTCAGTACTGATAAAAGAAAAAATAAAAGAAAAAGCAAATAGTTACAATGCCGCAGATTACTAGAACCGAACACTCCTAAGTCACAAACACAGAAATACAAGTAAAACTAACACGACCTCGGAGTTTACAAAAGAAATGGGAGATTCATCAAAATCTTGTCCTTCCAGCTTATAATCCAAGAGCGCGCTCTCCGCACTCTGTTCTTCGACGCGGAGAAAGAGGAGAGAGAGCTGTTCGCGACCATGTCCGCCGCGGTGAAGCTCGGCCACGAGCGCGAGAGAGCGCATGCAGAGAGGAACAAGTACTGGTACATCGTGGCTTCTATATTTGGTAAGAAACTATTGTTTACTCATTCTAAGTATGAAAGAGGAGAGAGAGCTGTACGTGATCATGTCCGCCTAGCGGGAAAATAGACGCAGTAAGTTCGTTTCATTCTTGCCGGGGTAAAATATAATAGTGTAGGATTTATTATGAAAGTATTTATAACGAAGGAAGAGCGGAATCGTTTGGTACTGTTGTCTGTCGAGCTGATGCGCACCATAGCGCCCGGTCTTCTGCTTGCCGCATCAAGGATATGCCTGCAGATCCAAGGTTGTCATCCCAACTCGCTGGCTCTGTCCTATATGTATATAAAATTATGTTAGACAATCCACACAGCATCATCTAGTTAGCTCCAAGCTAAGCAGAGCTTATGTTATGGGTACTAGATTACTGATATACTTAATAGAACATAGATATATACTTTTATTATACTTAGAAAATACCCAAAACACCCGAGACAAGTATTTGCACCGTACAAACATTTGTCCTAAGGCGGGAATCGAACCCGCCACCTCCTGTGTTGAAGACGGCCCTTCGCCCGCTGCGCCACATCGGTCGTCATAATGCAAATATTATATCTCGTTTGTGGCAGGCGGGAATCGAACCCACAACATATAAAAACAGCCATATTTACTCTAATCATCATATCAGACCATACACGTCCACTGCTGGACATAGGCCTCCCTCATACGACGCCACAAATAGCGGTCTTTACTTAATTAATATTTAGTCTAATAATAATAAAGTGCTAATAGTGCATTTATCTGAGTGATACAGAAAAAATAATATTTAGGAATATATGTATGTACCGGTACTGCCAAACTAACAACAGCATTACTTCAAATTGCGGCACAGTATTTAGCTTGATACTGTGTGTATTGTCCAGCATTATTTATTTATTACTAGCTGCTGCCCGCGCCTTCGCCTGCGTTTTATCGGGATAAAAAATAGCCTATATTTTATTCCAGATCCCAAACTATACCTATACCAAATTTCAGCCCAATCACTTCAGTAGTTTTTGCGTGAAAAAGGAGCAAACATCCATACTTACAAACTTTGATATTTATAATATTAGGATAATATATATTTTTACCTACCAGAGGAAGGGCAGGGCCTTGTGAGTATTTTTCAACACCAACACTGCGATCACCAATCCGCCTGCCAAGCGTGGTGATTATGGCAAATCCGCCCCCTACATGGGAGACCATCCACTCGATGGACCGACGACATCGTAGCGGTCGCAAGGAGTCGTTGGATAGAGGCGGCTCAGGACCGCTATTCGTGGCGTCGTGCGGGGAGGCCTATGTCCAACTGTGGACGTGTATGGGCTGATGATGATGATATATTTTTTGTCTCCAGGCACAGTCCTCGGCATAGCGGGCTCGACCATCAACAACCGGCTGAAGATGGCGGAGTTCCGTGAAATGATGGAGGAACAGATGGCGAAGAGCGCGAGTGTTCTGTACACGGTGGCCGGCGGCGGCGGCGCGCACGCAGACATTGGGAAGGCTATGAAAACTGAGTTCGCTTATCAGGTACATTAAATACTAACTAATATTATAAATGCGAAAGTGTGTTTGTTTGTTTGTCCTTGCTTCACGCCCTAACTAACCAACCAATCGACTTGATCTTTGGCATAGAGTTAGTTGATCGTACAAACATTTGTCCCGAGGCAGAATAGAACCCGCAACCTTCTGCGTCGCAGGCGGTCGTCGCCCGCCGCGCCACATCAGTCGTCGAATAATTTGATTTAAAAAAACCAACACTGAATTTACACTGCTTTTATGTTTTGCTGGATAAATACTAATATCAAAAAAATAGAGCGAGTAAGTTATTAATGCGAGACCTTACGCACTATAACATAAACCTTAAATCTCAGTTTTTTTTATTCATTAATTTTTATGAGACTATCGGGATCGTTCTCTATACAAAAGCAGAGGATTTTCAAAATCAGTCCATTATTGACGAACAAACCGACGAACATACATAAAAAGGCATGAGTACATACAGCCGAACATAGAACCTCCTCCTTTTTCGAAGTCTGTTAAAAATGATAATTTGTGTATTTCTGACTTGCATGAATATCATTGTTTTGTGTATGTACGGGTACAAGTGCACCATAAACTAAAGAGGAATCGACGGCCAAGAGTATAACCAGCGTGCCCAAAGAATAGGATTGAGAATGACCTCATCTGTCAGGCTGTCGGGCTCAGTTCGTATCGTATCTGAGCGAGACAGCACGATAGATGACGTCATGCCCGATCCCATTATATAAGTACGCAAGTTCTTTACACGACTATCTTTCTCACTCTTCTTTTAATGTTGAAGCTTTTATTCTACCTGCCCTGTTAGTTTGTGTGGGACAAAAGCTTGAAACTGAATTTTAGACCAGTTATTATCAACCGATTGAGATAGAATTTGGCACACTTACGAAAATTCGGTGACAATGCATTCTCATTGTACCATCGAGTTGGTCTGATGATGGAAACCGAAGGTGGCCATAGGAACTCCTAAACGAAGCGACTTAACCACGTCGAGTTTGGGTTCGTGGGATTTGTCTTCCCAAGCACTTTGGTCCTAGATGACATAAAAGCTTGTTTTTCAAATAATTATAAGGTTAAATTATAAGTTGTAAGACTAATTTCTCAATTTTCTTTTTACGCCTACAAGAGAGCGGATCGCGAAAGGCAGGTTCGTTATTTGTAAGATTATCGAAGGCCCTTGAAAGCTTGCTCAATAATCGATCCATGCTTGAGTATTGTTTTTGTATGCCACAAACGTCACTCAAGCATAGATCTATGACTGAGCAACTTTCCATAACACGAGCCTAAGTCTGTTATTGCAAACGTAATGTCAGCTTTTATTATTAATGGTTCCGGTTAAAACCGGGTGAATAGAGACTCCAGGGTGAATATAAATGGACGAAATCAGAAATACTGTACCAAGACATAACCAGGCTGGTAGCACTGACAGTATCCTTAGTCCGTGACTGTGTCAGTGGATCTGACCTCTGGAAAATTATCTTTCGCTCCAGTATTTCGTCCATTTCTATTCACTCTGGAGTCTCTATTCACCCCGTTCTACGGTACCTATTACACACCAAACTAAAATCATCATCAACATATCAGCCCATACACGTCCACTGCTGGACATAGGCCTCCCCCATACGACGCCACAAATAGCGGTCCCGAGCCGCCTCCATCCATCGACTCCCTGCGACCGCTACGATGTCGTCGGTCCATCGAGTGGACGGTCTCGCCATAATCACCACGCTTGGCAGGCGGATTGGTGATCGCAGTGTTGGTGTTGAAAAATACTCAGACGGAAGCTGCTGCCCTTCCTCTGGTAGGTTCCCTTAGTCTACGTTCTTACGACATCCACGGGTTGAGGTGGAGGGGTCGATATTCGTACGCCGCGGTCCCACGGCCAATACTGTGATTAAAATATTATGTGAGTAAGACTTAACATTGTTTTTTTTTTTAGGAACAACTCGCACAAAACCTAAAGCTGATGCAGGAGAACATCAATCATCTAGTCGCTAAACAAAACTCATTAATAGGTAAGGCAGTAACGGTATCAATAATACATGCTTCTAAATGAATTTTTAATTCTTTATTTCAGTCAGGGTTTGTGCAGAATGTAACATTCCTCAAGTTGGATACAATTAAGAAGTTTACGTACCTACGTGCGGGTCTGCGCGTGAGTGAGTGACTCCTGCGAGTTGCAAAAACTTACAATAAATAAATTCAAACAAATTGTCAAACATATCCTTTGTAAAAAAGGCTTATTACAAAATATCAGACTATCTAGAAGATAAAAAAGCTTGAGATGATTTAAAATTAAACACTGATATGGAAATAAAGTAATATTTGGATTTCGGTCGCTTCGCTGTGTAGACTAAAGTAAAGCAACGACGAAGAAACCTTTAGCCTGTTAGGTGTTATTTTTCGAGTTGGAGCAAAATCCGTTTCAAGCTATTTCGTCTTCTAGATAGTCTGATTTTTTGAAGTAAGCCTTCAGTCAAACTAATATAGTTTTTTGTACTTAGTATTATCATTTGGCGTGTTTTAAAAAACACCGTGATAAACAGACTTCAAATTCCCTTACTTTTACATTGTTTTTAAGTTTTGCGGGATAAATACTAATCCCCTTACATTTTCATGGGACCACCTCGGGATCATTTTCTATACAATAGTGAAATAATTTTCAGTCGGTCCATAATTGGCGGAGATATCGCGTACCAAACATACAAAAAAAACATACAGCCGAATTGCGAACCTCCTCCTTTTTTGAAGTCTGTTAATAAATTAATGCATAATTAATTATTTTCAGAACAAATCAACGCCCAGGAGCAGAATGTATCCAACCAATTCAGAGATCTAAAACGGTCCGTGATATCCGCCTCACAGAGCAGCGCTAAATCGGACGCGGAGCTCGCTAAGGCACTCTCTATCGTTCACCAGGACTTAGACGACGATCACAAAACTATAGAAATAAATAAAAATAATAAATCGCTAGAAACAAATCAGATTTTAGCAGGTTTGGGTGTTTTGTTAATGATTTTGGTGTTCGGGAATGTTTTGGGGAGGGTGAGTTGATTTTCTTGGGTTTTTTTTTGGAGGGAGAGAAGCCACGTTAGTAGGGAGAGCAGCCATGTTAGTCGTACAGATAAAAATTGTGATTGAAAATGTCATGCGGTTCCGTTTTTACAGATCAAAGCGGGTCAGCATGACTTTTCTAATCCCAATCTTTATCTACGCGACTTGTACTTAAGTTGTGAGGATTTCATAAAGTAAAACGCGTTTTATTTATTTATTTATTGTAATTGAACCACCTGTTTTGCGAGAATAGATAGAGTTTTCTTAAATGAAATGCGTTTTACTTCCTAAAGTGGGTATGTAACGATTTTGACGATTTTTTATTGGTTTTAGATGCAAGTAAAAACGGTAGGTACTAAGTCATAATATAAAGTTTTTCTGAAAGCAATATAAACGTGATTTCCCGAAATAGAACGCATTTTGTAAAGGCGGGCCTTTTTCGTCTTGGACGGAAAACCAGTTGTAACAACCCCCCCCCCCCCCCTTTCGCACCCCGAACCCCACTACCCAATCCCCTTCTTACCTAAACCCTTTGATGACCTAATTAATTCCTTATATCTAATTAATCTTAAACTATAAAATATATAAATAACGATAAATGTGGCCAATGATCGTCTAGTTAGTGGTAGGACTCTTATGTTGTGTAGCAGTAACTTAGATTCTTTTAGATGCTAAAGACAAACGATTTGATTTAAAGTTAATTAATCCCTACATTCTTAATACCAAATTATAATTAATAGATTATAAAGTTTCATTCAATTCGAAGTATTTAAACCTAAATTGTGTTGTAAATATGGATCAACTGTACTGAGAAGTTAATCTAGGCTTCCTTTAATTTATGTGTCGAGGAAATTGCCTAGGTAGTTTTGTAAGTCATTCTTCCTTCTATCAGACTGAATTTAAGAACGGCAAAGATCTATGGCCCCAACCTGACCGCCATAGACAGTAGCATCCGACCCTGACTGGACTGCTCCCTCCGTTAGGTCTACAACAGATAGGCTAATCTATCATGTCTAGACAATGGGACATATCACAAATAGTCTGTCAGGGACAAGAGGACATTATCTTTTATCAAAATTCCTAAGTCAGTTTATAGTCAGATGTAATTTAACTTCATTCATCGGGTATATTAATTTGTGATATTTTTAATTCAAACCAAGCACACAATAACTCACAAACAAAAGGTTAGTGTCCTCTAAATTTCCGCGGGGCTAAAGCCTACTAAACTAGAAACTCTAGTTAGTACCCAAAAGCCCCTATTTGAACACTGAGAAGTGTCGTACAAAAGCTGCTTTCCACAGTCTTATCAATCGACTATTTCAAGGCTAATGTTTCTATTCCGTATAGAATAGTTAAATATGAATTTAAAGTCCTTAGACTGTATTTCTATAAGTCCACAGTACTAATGTAATAGGAATAACAACCAAAGTCTACAGCTTTAGATAGTAATGTATTTGAAAATACTAAGGATATCTCTCGGAATTAGTTTCCAGGATCAGTACGCATCTCCTCGTTGGGAGCTTTATTGCGAGAAGTCAACAGCTTCTTTTAGTAAAGTATTTCTGAATTTCATATTTCTGGTTTTACTCTCTTGGTAATAAATATAATAAATATAATTGCATATTTCCTCGTGTGGGAATCTTAATGCGGAAGACAACAGCTTCTGTTACCAAATAATTCTGAATTTAAATAATTCTGGTTTTATTTATTTTTTTACTCTCATGGTAATTAATAGATAATTGCATTCTTCCTCTTGTGGGAATCTTAATGCGGAAGACAACAGCTTCTGTTAACAAATAATTCTGAATTTAAATAATTCTGGTTTTATTTATTTTTTTACTCTCATGGTAATAGATAATTGCATTCTTCCTCTTGTGGGAATCTTAATGCGGAAGACAACAGCTTCTGTTAGTAAAATATTTCTGAATTTCAGGTGTTATTTATTGATTTTATTCTCATAGAAATATAATAATTCATCCAACAGAGATACGAATGTCTCAAAGTTCAAATAGGATTTCCCACGACCGGAGATTTTCCCATGGTGTCGTTTGCACCGAACTTAGTCAGATTCATTAAGATATAGGAGGTTTTCCTCACATAGAGATCAAATATTAATGATTATAATGTAAATATTAGCTCGTGGCCAAGTCTGAAACCAAAATATTTTACCATGTCAGTTTATTCAAATTTAGCTATAATTTAGCTCATAATGGACATTCTCTATGGAAATATTGTCCAAGCGTCTCTAGCGCTGAATATGTACAAAGTTAGATTGTCTAAGATTAATTTAAACATTTTCTCTTATGGAGATAAAACACAACCATATTTGGACCTAGATTATTCCCACTAAGTGAGATTTAATAAGCTTTTGTTCTCTACTCGTTTTGATTTTATATAGATATTTTGTGAATTAACTAGAGTACCGGTTCTGATGTATGATAATTCCTAGGAAAAACACAGTAAATAATATAAATGGTTTCAAATGTAACAACACGTCGGTTTCCTTCCTAGATGGAACATAGTATTATTCAATAATCGGAAGACGATAGAAATTGTACTTTTGTATAAATCCTGAAAGCGAACACAATGAAATAAATAATAAGCGTATCACATAGAGCGCTCTGTGAAATTATAGGTTTAATAACTCATGCAACTTATCTGACAGGAACTGGAACTACAGCTACCTGAAAAACTGACTCTAATCTACGATAATCAGCCTTTATTTATCAACACTGAATCTAGATTTAAAAGGCATGATTCTTCAAAGATATTACTAATTACAATGAATCAAAATTAGATTTTATATGGAATTTAACACAGTTAACACTATATTTAATTTTTGGCAAGGTCTCACTGAATTTATCAAATATTTAATTTACAAAATTACGATCTACTGAAAAATCCCGTTAAAACGTCAGAAGACCGGTCTCGATATCTTCCAAACCCCGACTGCCCCGATCATCCCCCCGACTGCCCCGATCATTTTTTGTATCAACTTCTACTTTTGTGTGACGCCTACGCACACTGATCAAACTCCATTGGCCTATGCCTTGTAAATTCGATTTCAGATTTGAGACCACACCCCCTGATCGTCCAACGTTTTCATACGAGATGGCGCTAGTAGTTAATAGCTACCATACAATTTGTAATATCAAATCAGTGAAAGTGAATTAATTATGTAGATAATGTAGTTAATGATTATGTAGTTAATAATCACAATACCAAGGGATGACTAACCTCTAAGGTCTTATTTATTCAATACTAAAATTCCTCATCTATGACATAAACAAACTTTCTTTATTACACATAGTAACCGACTTGATCACTCCGATCAAGTATGCGCAGCTCGTACAATTACTCGTCCCAAAGTAGGAATCGAACCCGCAACGCCAACGCAGGGCATCCCTCGTCCACTGTGCCATAGAGGTCGTCAAAGTTATTAAAAACATTTCTTTTCCGTTCCCACATTTGGGTGAGGCTAGGTATGCACTTAAAGTCGATCCGTATAAAAAACCGTCGCGACAAAATGTCGTTAAAAGTCTGCACACTTGAATATACGTCGACACCACGCTCAAGTAAAATAAAACTTGAAAATCTCTAGTGTTTTTAAAGTGTCAAATAACAAACTCCACACAACGTTCCTAACTCGTACGCTTATCTAGTCGTTGACAGATGTCCATAATTTGTTAATAAACAAACTAGCAGGTACCAAGTTCGACGCTGAATCTGTAAATCTTACGAGTACCTATGTCATTTATATTTGCAAACAACAGTCAGGTTATGGACTGGACTGTTACACAGTGAAGTAAGAAATTAGAATCAAGTTACTGTAGAGTGCACGAATTTTTTTATTGCATGAACCAAAGCACCGTCTTATTTTTAATTTAACGAATATTGTACATAATCCTAAAACAGACGCAAAATAACGTGTCTATTTAAACATTATAACAATTATGTATCTAATTATACGACGGAATACCTACATATTTGTCTAAAAGTCAATATTTTCAGTCACTTTGTTTTGCCATTTAACCGTTGTTATTCTATATGCCGCCGCTAGCTAATAATTTGTGACGGTGTCAAACTCATAGCTATTTTATACTGACGCCATGTCAAATAGTCACTATTCCACTGACCTATAATTAAGTCCAATCACGTTGTAACATGGATATTTCAATGCAATAATAAAGTCTTAAGTTTTCTCAAAGTTTTAATCTCTATAAAAGTGAATTTAATATATTCTGATCATTGATCAATGTGATTTTATTAGTACCAATTATTGTGATTATTTTTAATATTCGTAATGGTCTATTTACACTTGGTGTTCTTTGTAGGACTCATTATACTCTGAATTTTAGTTCAACAACAAAAAAAAAATACTACCTGAAAGATTTGCGTTAGATTTTCGTTACACGCGAGAACATTTATATGTTGATTTACATTACACATTTTAGTAAAACCCAAAATGTCTTATAACTAAATGCCTTATATTATCGTTGAATCTTTATATCTGAAGCTATATCACAGGTTCATAGAAAATGGTTAACTATTTCTGGAAAATAACTCTTTCGCTAGTTTTTGTTCTTGTAGACGTAGAAAGAATGAAAGTGCAATCAATTTATATTGCGGGAATCAGAATCAATAACTTTATTTCTTTAGGCTTACAAAATAGACAAGTCAAATTGTATACTATAAACATAGTTATTATTATCAAATAAGAAATAAGGTGTTATTGATATTCTCTTCACTTCAATTTTTTGTCCACCAGTGGAAGAAGTGAAAAATACATTAATGTAAATGCGTCAAATGTCCTGAGTGACTTTGAAGTAACTGAGATACATGACGCGTGACTCGTGCGTGACGCATGGTTTGTCCATGCGTCATTGAATGTTTAGTGTAAATAGAGCATTAAGTTTGTTTGTAAGTTGTCTCCACTTTTAGTCAGTTGTATTAAGTAGAAGCTTTTGTAAAACAAACAATAAGTATCTAAAGTATTAGATAAACGAAATGTTATTGTTTATTTGATGCTTTTTTATTTCATCTCCTACCTCATCATCAGCCCGTACACGTCCACTGCTGAACATAGGCCTCCCCCAAACGACGCCACGAATAGCGGTCCTGAGCCGCCTCCATCCAACGACTCCCTGCGACCGCTACGATGTCGTCGGTCCATCGGAGGTCTTCCCACATTCCGTTTCGCATTGCATCGCGGTCGCCACTCGAGAACCTTTACTCCCCAGCGGTTATCGGTTCTACGAGCTATATGGCCTGCCCATCGCCATTTCAGCCTGCTGATTCTGAGAGCTATGTCGGTAACTTTGGTTCTACGAATTTCCGTATTCCGGACCCTATCGCGTAGAGAACCTCCGAGCATAGCTCTCTCCATAGCTCGCTGGGTGATTCTGAGCCTATGCACAAGGCCTATAGTGAGCGACCACGTCTCGGATCCGTAAGTCATCACTGGTAGCACACATTGGTTAGACTTTCGTCTTGAGGCTCTGCGGTATCTGTGACGAGAAGATATTGCGAAGTTTCCCGAACGCTGCCCATCCGAGTTGGAGTCGTAATCAGTTCAGTAGTTTTTGCGTGAAAGAGGAACAATCATCCATACTCAAAAACTTTTATATTAATAAGTATGATGGACGATCTCTTGCCATCCCTTTCATAACGATGGAATATAAGATGAATATTAATTCATTACTAACACAAGTAAGCACTAACTTGGTTGGTACTAAGTAGCCCACTTGGTTAGTGCTAAGTAGCCCACTTTGTCGGTACTAAGTAGCCCACTCAACTCAAGCAGACGAGCGCGAGTGCGTAGGTCTAACAGGTCCTGACTCAGCTTGGAGCCCTAACACAATACTAGGGTAGTTCGTAAGAGCGCTGGTTTTCAATCACATATACCTTTAATACAAACATATACCTAAAAAACTATATCGCAACTAGCTGCTGCCCGCGCCTTCGTCCGCTTTTTATCGGGATAAAAAATAGCCTACATATGTTATTCCAGGTCATAAGGTAACTAGCTATACCCATACCACCACAGCCCTGAGTTCAGTAGTTTTTGCGTGAAAGACGTGTGCGTTACCCCAGCAGAAAAGTTTCTTCTAGAATGAAGTGAGTTCCACAAATAATTAGTGCGTTCTACGCTGTAAATGTGTGTCAAGTTAAAAAATTTGTGCATGTTCATGTTTTGGAATAAAACGCAAAATTCGTTTCCTGCTGGGGTAACGTTTTTCCAGCAGGAAGATTCTAAACGAATGACCCTAGACAAATTTGACTTATATGGGCAGATAGCTTATATTTGTGTATAAACGAGGGTCTAAAAATAAAATTTGTGCGTCTTAAGGTTTTTGAGATATTCAATTTCCTGCTGGGGTAACGTTTTGCAAAAGCTTGTTTCTCGGAAACCATTGAATGTGCATCTACAAAACATACATACACTAGTAGGTTATCGCACCTTTATTTTCAAACCGTCACTATACAAAAAACGGATATTTTTTGTTATGAGCGCCATCTGACGCATTATATCGAACTATATACAATGCAAAGACACCCATGGTCAATTTCCAATCACGTTCGCTAGAGGGTGCTAGTGTCACTTTGTCTTTTGGAGGGGCGCACTCTTGTTGTACACGGCAAACCGTCATTATTGGTCCCGACGGAGAGAATTTTACAACTTTCGATGTGAATCTGTGCTGCATAGTGACATTTTTTGGATAAAAACGTTTTTCCGCAAGTTTAATTGTAAGTATTCTGATATTTTTACTGGAATAATGTAGCATTTTCTTTAATGACGATTTGAAGAAAATTTTTATGGCTAATAATAATGTTTGATAAAAGTTATTAGTGTCATTTTTTATTCAGTGTCGTTATTATCTTATTTATAATAGAATTTATGTGTTTTGATTAACGGTAATATAGATCTTTCTAGTTTAGTGACACTTATGCTTAAAACTTTTAAAAAATAATCATACAGTACCTACCTATGTAGAACGTCTTATTATGACATGTAATTCAGACTTCCTAAGTGATTTAGGAACCTTGTAATTATTTTGGCTAAGTGTAATTAGAATTAGGAAGGTTAATGATTATCATAAAAAACTTATTCAGTTTATTTATCAGACCTAAATTAGCTAAAAACAAATTAATGGCAGGTATTACTGATTCTGTTTTACTGTGTAGTTCTGTCACTAAAATGATTTAGTCATTACTATCGGTTTACTAGCATTAATACAACATAGCATTTTAAAAATCGATGCTTTGTTAGTTCTTCTAGATTTAATACCTACTTAATCCATTTGTTTAATTTATTTTATTTGTTACAGTAATAATGCCCTTACCAAATCCAAGGATCAATAAAATAAAATGCATAATGAAAAAAGAACATGGGCCACCAACACTGAAAAAAGAACCACCAAATAAAAGACCAAGCATTGCATTGCCAAGCGAGAAACAATCACTTAAAAGGTCATCCTCCGAAATAATTTCGGAGAAATCAACACAGCAGTCAACTTCAACGAAAACTCATGAACATGAGCACTTGGAAAGAATTGAGTCTGAAAAACGAATACCTATCCAACATTTTCGTAATACCAGATCTTCTGATTCTTCAGAAAATGATAGCTGGAATTCAGGTCGGGATTTTTCTCCTGCTTCTGATGATGATCGTGAGTATCAACCCTCTTTGTCGGGAATTTCTTCATCCGGATCAGAAAAGGTTATACGGCAACCTTCCTCAAAAAAAGCACCTTCAAACTCCGGCAATGTAAGAGATTCATCATCCAGACCAACACCGGGTTCAAGTTCTTCTAGTTCAAGTTCTTCTAGTTCTTCAGGCAGTTCCCACGATTCTGATTCGAGTTCATCATCTGATTCTGATCAAGAAGATCCCTTACCGACCCCGGCTAAACGAGCTCGGATTAAATCATCTGATGATTTTCGCACAGATAACTGCAAAGCTGATGCTAAGACCTTAAACCTTGTAGACTACAGCTCTTCATCTGAAGATGACGGTTTTTCTAGACCGATAAATTCAAATATCTGCAACACGGTGATTCCGTCCGAAAATCTTGAAAAATTGCCAGGTGTAATTACCAATCTTGCATTGAGTTCATGTTCTGACTCAGAAAATGGAAACCAAGATCCTGGATCTCCATCAGTTTTAAATGGAATTGGCTTAGCTATTGATGAGCAGGCTGAAAATGGTCCAAACGGTGATGTTATTGAAAATCAGCGTAATCAGCCTTTCGCACAAGAAGTGGAACCAGTAGAAGTATACTCTACATTGCAAAATGAATTGATCCCTGCTCGGGGACGGTCACGTACTAGACGTGGCAGTAAAAGAGATCTTGCCAAAGCTTTGCGCAATTCAGGACTGGAGTACACTTCATCATCGCAAAAGCAACGCTTAATTAGTGAAAGGTGTATGAAGAGCCCATGTGGTACCAAATGCCGTTTAAAATGTAGTGAAAGAGTTTCTCAGGAATGTCGTCGACTCATGTTTAAGGAGTATTGGTAAATGGGATCTTTAACTAGGCAGAGGGAATTCATCAATAGTAACATGATTGAAATCAAGCCCAAATACCAATATAAGAAAATGAATAACAACAGAAAGCCAAAACATGGATTTTATTTGGTGGTAAATAAAGAAAAACAGCGAGTCTGCAAACTATTTTTTAAGAACACACTGGGTATAAATGATAGGCCTATAAGGACAGTTATTGAGAAACAAAATGAATTTGGTTTCCTTGAGGCAGAAAAAAGAGGGAAGCACGATCATCATGGACGCAAGATTTCGGATGCTAATTTATCTGGAGTTAGACATCATATTAATACTATTCCAAGAATAGAAAGCCATTACCTGCGACAACAAACAACAAGAGAATACATAGATGGGGGAAAAAACGTAACTGATCTGTACATGGATTATAAAAACGAATGCATAAAGAAAAACTTAGATTATGTAAAAATACACACCTACAGAAAAGTTTTCAACGGAGAATTCAATATAAGTTTTTTCATTCCGAAGAAAGATCAATGTGATCTATGTGTTTCATATAAAAACGCAGAAGGGACGGAAAAAGAAAATTTGGAAGAAAAATATAGAAAACATTTAGACGAAAAACAACAGAGCAGATTAGAGAAAGAAAGAGACAAAGCACTGATAAATAACAATTTTGTAGTAGCTTGCTACGACTTACAAGCTGTGCTTCCTGTGCCTCGAGGTGACGTATCCGTATTTTATTATAAATCAAAATTAAATTGCTACAACTTTACTGTTTGTGAATTGGCTACAGATCACACAGAGTGCTTTTTCTGGAATGAGGTGGAAGGACAAAGAGGAGCAAACGAAATTGGAACTTGCGTCCTTAAATATTTAAAAAATAAGTCTGCCGCTTCGTGTGAACCTATGGAAGTGATATTTTATTCCGACAATTGTTGCGGACAACAGAAAAACCAATTTATATTGTCCATGTACATCTACGCCATTAAAAACTGCCCTAATATTCAGCGCATCACCCACAAGTTTCTAATAAAGGGTCATACCCAAAATGAAGGGGACTGCGCTCATTCCACAATTGAAAAGGAAGTGAAAAAATCGTTAAAATCGGGACCTATCTACGTTCCAGCTCAATATGCGAACATAATAAAATGCTCGAAAAAGAAAGGCAATCCTTACCGTATGAATGAAATGAGCCATAGTGAATTTTATGACATCAAATCTTTATCCGAATACAAATTCACTAAGAACACTGAAGGTGAGACGGTCAAAATGACAGATCTTAAAATAATATTAATTGAAAAAGCAGAAACTGTCGCAAACAGAGTGAAAGTTTTTTACAAAACTTCATACTTGGATGTTAACTTCAAGGAATTTAAGTTGCAAAGAGCAGGTCGAATGCAACCCCGATTGAGGAGCTTGTATCAGACCAAACTTCCTTTAGGTGAACGAAAAAAGGCAGATATTCTGTCTCTTATTCAATCAAACCATATCCCGAGATATTATGCGAGTTCCTATTACAATAATATACTTTAAGGGTCTCCTTTATAGGACCTACTCACGTGCCAAAACTTCCTGGTCGACAAGAAGGTTTTAACAAGAAGTTAAAAATATTTTTAGAGTTTTTTTTTGTTTTTATGGTATTGACAATAAGCTAATATTTTTAGAAGAGTTTTTATTTCAATGTTCACAAAAAACATTTTAATGTTAAGTTTTAAGAGTACCTACCAGTTAGTAGTAGAGTTTTAGGACACAATAAATATTATAAAAAATATTTTTCGACGATTGGACTTAAAGTTCTGTTGATTATTTAAATAATTCTATGTGCAAATCGTTTTGTGATTCATAACTTTGATAATTTAGAAAAGGTTGTAAAGAAAGTAAAAGTCTGATCCTAATAATTAAGTTATAGGAAAATAAAAGTCTAATATTGCTTAAATTGCTAATGAGTAGAATACCTACTAGATTTAAGTATACCTGTTGTAAGTTTTAAGATACCTTCATGGTTTTACTAATTTTGACGTTTGGACTAATGTTTTGTTGATTATTTTTAATATTTTATGTGCGAATCGTTTTGTTATTCATAAATATGGCAATGATAATTAAGAATAAGTGATGAAGAAAATAAAAGTCTGTTCCTAACCAATGAAAATAAAAGTCTGATTACATTAAAAATGTTTTATTCATAACTTGGTTATTTTTGTGTCATTAATGGATAATTATCTGTACTTTATCGTATAAAACAAGATAATCAATAGTGGCATTAAATAAATAATGACATTGTTGCCGAAAAAGTGCTATGTAGAAATGCAATTAACGTTACTGGAAAAGCGACACTAAAACAAACTTTTTTTTTAATCTCATAAATAAATATCTTTGAAGTATAATTATAAATGAATTTGAATACCAATAGTTAGTCTAATAACCAAATAAAATAAACACTTTAAACAAATACCAATCTCAGGTGTCTGGGTACATTAGATAAGAATTTGAAATTTTCAAAACTTAAAACGTTAATACCCATAAAACCGGTTTTTTATTTAGGGACGGTTTGAAAATGAAGGTGCGTTATGATTAGTGCTTATTTATGAAATAGTAAAATTTTCTAAAATATGTACAGTTTTTATGGAACCTTGTTTTTCTTTGAAACCTTAAAAAAATTCTAGCTCTTTAATGGACAGACATAGAGGTTCATTGTAAACGGTGTTCGGTTCTTGCTGTTATTTATTGTAACCATAAAAAGTTTCAAGAAGACTCATACACGCGTTTTTGAATAATATCGATTAAGACGTAACTGATAAGGTCATAACTTTGACGTCAAAATACAAGTAACCTTTCAACCCAAGATTGTAGGTAATAACAAAACGATTAGTGCGTTCCATGATAATTATATCCTGAAAATTTCAGCTCTCTACGTCTCGTATTGAGCTAGTTGTAAAGGAATGACTGAAATAAGAGTTACACTTCTTAATCACCCTTATTCTACCAGGTGATACGACCAAATTCGAATGACCACTAAAAAGCGACGGTTTCATACATATTGATGACCTTTTTAATTTTGCTACCGAGACGCATTGGGCCTTGGTACACTCGAGTACAAAAGATGGATAATTTTTGCCAACTACATATTTTAGGTCCAAGACAGTAGGTAAGTACCTACCTATCTTTTTAACGTACGAAGTAGGGTAAAGTTTTTCGAGGATTGTATTCCTACATAAGTGATTTTAATAGTTTGTATATATGTATATATGTATAGTTTGTATATATTATACTGGTAGTATTATTTAGTAGAAGACTTTTAAGACATCAGCGGGCTGAGTTGTAGGGGTCAATTCTTAAGCCACGATTACCACGGCCTAATCATTTTAAGTAACTACTTCTAATTTTATGAGTGCCTAATATATGTTCCTAATATACCTATAAGCATAATATGCTATTTTAAAACATAATTTAATACCTTACAGGTAAAATGTGATCTGTGATTTGTAAACCATACCTGTTGACTAATTGATCTGTGATTTAAAGCTAATTAAAAATATAAATAATATGTCTTTAATTAATTTGTTTTCTTTATGATTTTTTGTTTATTGATAATAAGCTGTTCCCCGCGGTTTTACCCGCGTTAAATTCAAATTTATATATCTAGGGGGTAAACAAAAGTAGCCTATATAAATATAAATAAATAAAATAAAAATAAATAATGTTTAACAATCTACACAACATCATCTATCCCCAAACTAACCAGAGCTTTTGTTATGAGGTACTAGATGACTGATATACATAATACCATATATTACATAGATAGATACTTTTTACATACAAAAAAATACCCAGAACAACCGAGATAAATATTTGCAGTTCGTAAAAACATTAGTCCCAAGGCGGGAATCGAACCCGCAACCTCCTGCGTCGCAGGCGGACCTTCACCCGCCGCGCCACATCGTCGTCAACAACAATTACAATATGTTACTCTCTATCCATTCAACTAACTCTATGCCAATAATCAAGTCGATTGGTTGCTTAGTTAGGGCGTGATGGTATGGTATGGTATGGTATGGGTACTCTCTTGTCCGCATTTGGACTCAACTTGGTCCATTATGCGTTGATTTGCTAGCAAAGCCAGCCTAACTCCGTCCAGAAGCGCAGAATCTTCCTGGGATCTTCACAGGCTTCGCGGAGTGACCTCGGCAAGTTGAGGATTTCTGTTCGTTGTGCTGTTACTCCCTCGCATTCCAGGACTACGTGGGCGGCCGTTTCGTCGTCACTGAGGCATCCTCTGCAGAGGGGACTGTCCGTCGCTCCGATGGTAAATAGGTGTTTGTTTAGTGGGCAGTGTCCTGTTAGTGTTCCCACCAGGATACGCAGGTCTGTTCTGTTTAAGTTCAGTAGGCGTTTAGTTAACTTCGGTGATGTTGATGGGAGCGCCGCTCTAGCTTGTCTGCATTCTGGCAGGTGCTTCCATCGTTCGTTATGCGTCTCTCTAGTTCTCAGCCTAGTCCATGTCTGGAATAGTGAAAAAGGCAAGGGTAGAAAAGGGGATGGGCCTTCTGTGGTTGTTTCCGATCCCTTCCGTGCCAGCTCATCAGCGGCGTCATTCCCTAGAGATCCGCTATGTCCCTTAATCCATTGAAGGATGATCCTGTTCTTGGCAGATATCCTTTCTAGAGCTAAGTGACATTCGTACACGAGCTTGGAGTTGCAGCTGTTTCCCTCCAGAGCCCTGAGTGTAGCAGCACTATCAGAGAGAATTCGTACACATTGGTCGTTAATTCCTCTCTTCTGCATGGTTGTAGCTGCCTGGGTTATTGCTACACATTCACATTGGAATATGGAGCTGTGTCTTCCTAGCGTTATTGAAATGTTAATGTTTAGGTCCATTGAGTGAATCCCAGCACCCGTACCTGTATTCGTTTTGGAGCCATCTGTGTAAATTCTGACTTCATGGGTTCCTGATTCATCTTTTTGATCCTCGTATAGTTGTATCTGGTAGTGTTTGTTTATGATCGGTTTACTGGGCATTTTGTCACAGGGGGCGGCCATAAGAGGTTCGTATGCTATAGCCCTGTCCATGATCTGTGCGTGTAGGCTACTTGTGACTTCCCAGAGACCCATATTGTGTAGTCTCAGCGCCGACATTGTAGCCTCTTGTTGTATATATAGGTCTAACGGTGCTAGATCTAGAATTACATCTAGGGCAGCACCAGGAGTGGTCCTCATGCAGCCTGTTATCGCTGAGCATGCCATTCTTTGGAAGCGCTGCAGTCTTGTAATTACGGTGCTCAGCTCCGTTCTGGTCCACCAGACTATCGCTCCGTACGTTAGTGTAGGTCTAACGATAGCAGTATAGAGCCACATAGTTATTTTCGGTGAAAGTCCCCAGGTTTTTCCTAGCATCCTGCTACATTGGTAGAATGTGGCAGTAGCACGTTGGAGTTTGTAGTCTAGGTGTTTATTCCACAGCAGCTTGCTGTCTAGTATGACTCCTAGGTACTTGACTTCTGTTTTTAGTTTTATCTCCGTGTTAAACAGTTTTGGGAGTTTTAGATTTCCCAGATGCCGCTTGTTAGTGAACATTATTAGTTCCGTTTTTGTTGGATTAACTGAGAGTTCATGGCCGTTGCACCATGTTTCAATGGTTCTAAAGGCGAGTTTCATCAGGTCACATAGTGTGTTTTCGAAACAGCCGGTCGCCAGGATCGCGAGGTCGTCCGCATATCCCACCGTAACTAGTCCGTGGCCGTTAAGCCTGCGGATTAGCTCATCAACAACTATATTCCATAATAGGGGTGATAGTACGCCACCTTGTGGGCAGCCTCTGGCCACTACACCTCTTGTGGTTTTATTGATTGTGACTTGTATAGCTCTGTTTTTGAGCATGTTGTTTATCCATTCAGCCAGTGTCGGCGCAACACCATATTTAGTGAGGGCCCTGTATATGCTGGTGAAATGTGTCTTGTCAAAAGCTCCTTCGATATCTATGAAGGCCGCCAGTGTAGGTTGTTTTGATGTCAGTCCACTGCCTATGCGTGAGACTACGCTATGTAGAGCAGATTCTGTTGATTTGCCTTTGCTGTAAGCATGTTGATGCGGGTGTAGCGGGTTGTGAAAGAGTGTATGGTCTCTAATTTCTCTATCACAAAGTCTTTCTAGTGTTTTCAGAAGAAATGATGTCAGGCTTATAGGCCTGAAGGATTTTGGTTGGGTATAGTCACTTCTTCCTGGTTTTGGTATGAATACTACTTTCACTTCCCTCCATTTAAGTGGTATGTACTTGTGGGCGATACATGCTCTGAATATCTTTACTAGGTGTTCGGCTAGTATACCACTGCACCATCTAAGCATACCTGGGAAGATCCCATCCAGTCCTGGTGCTTTGAAGGGAAGAAAGCTGTTGATTGCCCAGAGTACCTTCTCGTAGTTTATCATAGAGTGGGCTGTTGTCCAGTCTAGGGCGGTAGACGTGCGCTCTGATGTTTCTTCCCATGTGCAAGTGTCTGTAACTTGACAGCCTGGGAAATGCGTGTTCAGTAGCACTTCGCTGGTTTCTGCATCTGATTTGGTGAAGGTATTGTCAGGTTTGATGAGACATCCAAGCGTGCTTTCCGGCACGTTTGCTAAGATGGTTCTGATACGGGCGGCCTGACTGTTCTTTTCAATGTTGGTACAGAACCTTTCCCAACATTCCGTTTTTCGTAGGCGAATTTTCTTTTTGTAGGTTCGTTTTGCATTATAGTAGTTCACCCAGTCTTCGTCTTGTCTAGTGTTCATGGCTCTGTTGAACAGTTTCCTTACTTTGCGACGGAGTCTTTGCAGTTCAGGACCCCACCATTGTCTGTTCGCCCCGTGTTTGGGCGTGATTAAAGGGCAGGATTGTTCAAAGCTGTTGGTAAGAGTGTATGTTAGTTGGTTTATGTAGTGGTCAATTTCCGCTACCTCTATATGGTTCTGTAGGTCAGGCATATCGGTAAGTTGTGATTTGACTAATAGGCAGAATTTAGTCTTATCAGTCTTACGTGGGACGCGCCTAGGTTGTGGGTTCGGTAGTGACAATTCTAAGTTAAATCTTATCCACCTGTGGTCTGAGCACGAGGCTTCGGTAGAAACATGCCAGTCCTTGATGGAGTGAGAAACTTGTGAGGTTGATAGTGTTAAGTCAATGATTGTTTGGGCTCTAGATGTAACAAAAGTAGGTTCCGAGCCTCTGTTGAGGAGCAGGAGGTTAGTAGAGATAAGATAATTTACCAGTTCTTCCCCTCGATCGTTGCACCTGGCGCTGCTCCACAGCGTGTGATGCGCGTTGGAGTCTGTGCCAATGATGAGCTCGAGTTTCTCCCTCTCGCAGTACTCGATCAGGGACACCAGCTCCGGTGAGGGTATTGCTTCATCGTTTGCTAGATAGGCTGATGCTAGAACTATCTGCGATATGGAGCTGTTGTTGGTGGGAGACAGGTATAGTCTAGCTGCTGTTAGGTCTCTGGAACATAGTTCGGTTATTAGGAGTGTTTTAGCGGTTCTCGGAACAACAATGCAAGTTCTGAGGTTGCTTACAGTTGCAGTTGCGAGAAGTTTGCTTCCAGGTATTTTTAGGCCACAAATTTGGCCTTTCCTGATCCACGGTTCTTGGATAAGGGCCACGGCGTCGGGATGTTCCTCCAGCATTCTGCGTATGGACGCGGTAGCCGTCAGGCTATGCTGGAGGTTCGCTTGGATGTAGGGTGTGGCAGGAAGTGGTGGATCAGGAATGGAGGGTGTTGTTGGCTTAGCGCTTGATAGGAGAGGAGCCGATGTCGCTGTCGCTGACACTGACATCGCTCCCCTCCGTATCGAGAAAGCGCTCCTCGGACAGTGGGGTTGGTGGATCCTGGACATCCATCAGATCCAGCCCCTGGGATGGTGGGGGGGCCGGAGAAGATTCCGCTGCGTACCCCGAACTGGGGCCGGGCTGCGGATCGGGTTCAGCCTTGGATCCCGAAGGGGGATCGGGCTTTGGATCGGGCTTGGGTCCAGGGTTGTTTTTGTCGGCGTCGCTGTTCTCGCCCTTGGGTTCATCTTTCTGGATGATCTTGAGGTAGATGTTCCCAAGAAGCCTGTACAGGCGCCGGTCTTTGAGTCGGGATTTCTCAACTTCAGACTCGGGAACGAGGAGAAGCAGGTACGTACCGGGTACTTCCTGGTCGTTTCGCTGTTCCGCGCGGATGGGGTTCCACGAGTTGATGTTGAGGTCGGGGTTTTGGCCCGCTAGAAGCCTGCGGATCTGTTCGGTCCCCATCTGCTTTCTAGCTGGTGTGGGCACGAACAGACCACACAGTATTCTTCGCTCGAGCTCCGCTTGTCTTTTGACAACAAGCTTAGTCCCAGCGATGGGCGATTCTAGGGTTGCCGTGCTTTTTCGGAGCCACGCTAGCGTGTGGTCGTCCTCGCACCAGAATTTGAGGACGCCTTCGCTATAATGCGCACGGCCACGGAATCGGACCTTCGAAGTCTGGGGCATGGTGATAGGATCAAAGATTTCGTCCATGATCCTATCCTCCAGCTTCTCTTGCACGTCCGTGGCTTGCTCCGCCGTTAGGTCTTGGTATGGCTCAACCGTTACAGCCACGCAGAGGTCATGTGACCTGAAGGCAGCTGCGTAGCTGACAGAGGTGGTCTCGTGTTCCGTATCCGGCCTTTGACGTTTACTGTCGCCAGTGGGCGTAGTGCTGTCATCGGGTCGGGAACGCTTGACACTCTGTGGCTGGGCTGGTGGGAACTTGTTCTTGTTTTTGGCCAAAGCTGCCAGCCTCCCTCCGCGTTTCCCTCTGGGTCTGGGTCGCTGAGCTGGCGTCTGGCTTCCGTCGACGGGCGCTAGCGCTGCGTTCGGCTGCGCTTGCGCCTGGACCACTTCGGCGGGACGAGTCCCTCCTACATGGGTCATGGACTTAGCTCCGAAGAGCTGTTTACGTCCACCATCGGTTGCCGTCTGCCGTGTCTGCGCCCGCGCCTTTTGGGTCTCGCTTGATGGCTGGGGGGGCTTCTTGCCCTTCTTCTTGTTCCTCCGTTTGGAGGAAACAAGATTCCAGTTTGGCCCTGGGTGGGGTATAGCGGCCTTGAGGTCCGACAGTTCTATGACCGTTTCGCGCGGAGAAGCCCCGAAGGGCGCTCCGGTTGTCGAGACGGTCTGGTGGGGAGGTCTGGGTGCTATATAGGATAGGACCCTTGACGTCGTTGGTTGAGGTGTTGGGGATTCTGTGGGCGCAGCCTTAGATGTAGGTGGTTGCGGCGTGGTCATCTCCGCAGTTGCAGCCCTGGAAGTAGTCGGTAGGTTAGGCGCTGATGCAGCCGTGAAGAAGTTTAGCCTTAGCGCCTCCGAAGATGCAGCTCTGGCCTGTTGGTTAGGTCGTTTTTTGTGTTTAATATTTTTAGGCAGTTCTTTGCCCCCCCCAGAGTACGAGGGGCGGCCCGAGCTAAGCTCGGGGAGGGATTCCCCGGAATCGGGACCCTCCTGGGGACTAATTGTTTTATTTAGACTTGCCATTATTGTTTTGATAATTTAAAGGGTTATCATCCCCGTTAGTTGTCGGATTATCGGCCGCCGCTAGCAATATCCCTCGAAGGAAGAAATTATTAGCGGTGGGAACCGGGGTGCACCGGCCCGCCACCTGCTTCTGTTCCCCAGGGACGAATCCCCGGGGACAAGTAGCAGTACGGGCTCACTAGGAGGTTATCCGACCACGACACCCCAGTTCCTTACGCCCTAACTAAGCAACCAATCGACTTGATTTTTGGCATAGAGTTAACTGAAAGGATGGAGAGTATAACAAACAGACAAGTTACTTTTCAGCTGTTTGTTCTACTGTCTTTTGATATTATAGTCATGGGTTCATTATGTTATTTTTAATGTTTCATTCTTTATAAAATAGTTGGCAAAAATTATCCATATCTTTTGTACTCGAGTGTACAAGGCCCAATGCGTCTCGGTAGCAAAATTAAAAAGGTCATCAATATGTATGAAACAGTCGCTTTTTAATGGTCATTCGAATTTGGTCGTATCACCTGGTAGAATAAGGGTGATTAAGAAGTGTAACTCTTATTTCAGTCATTCCTTTACAACTAGCTCAATACGAGACGTAGAGAGCTGAAATTTTCAAGATATAATTATCATGGAACGCACTAATCGTTTTGTTCGTCTTAATCGATATTATTCAAAAACGCGTGTATGAGTCTTCTTGAAACTTTTTATGGTTACAAAGAATAACAGCAAGAACCGAACACCGTTTACAATGAACCTCTATGTCTGTCCATTAAAGAGCTAGAATTTTTTTAAGGTTTCAAAGAAAAACAAGATTACATAAAAACTGTACATATTTTTGAAAATTTTACTATTTCATAAATAAGCACTAATCATAAGCTACTAGTGTATGTATGTTTTGTAGATGCACATTCAATGGTTTCCGAGAAACAAGCTTTTGCAAAACGTTACCCCAGCAGGAAATTGAATATCTCGAAAACCTTAAGACGCACAAATTTTATTTTTAGACCCTCGTTTATACACAAATATAAGCTATCTGCCCATATAAGTCAAATTTGTCTAGGGTCATTCGCTTAGAATCTTCCTGCTGGAAAAACGTTACCCCAGCAGGAAACGAATTTTGCGTTTTATTCCAAAACGTGAACATGCACAAATTATTTAACTTGACGCACATTTACAGCGTAGAACGCACTAATTATTTGTGTAACTCACTTTATTCTAGAAGAAACTTTTCTGCTGGGGTAACGCACACGCTCCGCACGGGTGCAATGCTGATACTAAATTATACATATACCCTAAACCCTCCTCTTGAATCATTCTACATATCTAAAAAAAACGTATCAAAATCCATTGCGTAGTTTTAAAGATCTACGCATAGGGACAGACAGCGGGAAGCGACTTTGTTTGTGAAGTAGGATAGTTCTATGCATTATCTACCATAATATAACAAGCGACCTGCACGACCCTAGTTCCTGTCAATTTGTTTACAATCTTTTATCACTAATAAAGATTTAACGACGCATGTAAGTAATAGTCAATATTCGTTTCATTAATATGTACCTACTACTTATGTACATGTATTGTACATAAAGTTATTAGTTTGATAACGTCCATTCCATGATCGTCTGAGAAGATCAAGGGCTATAATGATAAGGAACTTTGCTTCCTATAACAAAACTGTATCTTACTAGAGACCAGCAGAATGCTTAGCATGAGTGTGCAAAATACGACCTACGAAAAAAGTTTTAGAGCGCTCTACAGGTGTGTAGATCCGGAGTCAAACGGATCCTGGAGTCGTGTCCGCTCCCAGATCCGTGTGGATCCGTTCCGGATTGGCGTTCTTGGCGTGAATGTAGCGAGCGATTGGAGCTGTGTGGATCTGGGTTCGGTTCGGGTTCGGACGTGTTCGATCGACGGATCCGGATCCATTTACGAGTAAATAAGTAACTACCGCAGACAAATTATACCATATTATAATTTGATAAATATATCTATAATATACCCACGTATTTAAATAAGTAGGTACTACAATACTATGGTATAGTCTTATTATCTATCTCTCTATATCATCTTATGAACCTAGAAGTACGAAACTTTTGTAAATACTCACTAATCTAGATCAATGATTGTGAAAAAACAGGAAAGTATTTGTCGTTAGATCCACCGAAACAAACGTGTCCTATACAAACAGATCCAATGGACATGTAGGAACCGAAACTGCAGGCGGATCCAAAGAGATCCGCGGAATCGTATCCTGGATACGTATCCGAACCCATCTGGAGTCGGATCAGATCCCATTCAGTCGCGGACACCTTTAGCGCATGCCTAGAGCGCTCGCTCTTGCTTACGTACCAAAAAGATGGAGACAAACAGACAACATAATGGGGGGAAGCACTCACTACCAAACTACAAGTTTTTCATATATTGGTAATGAGAGCCCTAAATAAATGTCTTGTACTTTTTATGCAATAAACTAATTTATTTTTAATAGTTTAAAGTTGCGTAAAAGATTCCTATGTCAAATGTCTCAGAACCATCGAAAACTATAGACGAGATCTTATGAAACTGTTCAAACGCAACCAAACTACGAAAACTAGTTCCTTTCTATCTGGTAGAGGCGCTGATAGCGCCAAATGTATGGAAGAAAACAAAAGCTTTTTCGTCCTTGTAATCTTATGCACGACTACGGATGGGAGTTATTGAGTTTTTTGTCCATCGATGATTAGTTGGGTATTATGTTCAAATTTTTTTTTTTAATTTTATTTATTGAGATGCACAAAACATAAAATAATCACAAAATACACTAAATTTAAATGATATAGATCTATAACTTGACTATTTAACAACTTATGTGCATACAGAGAATCAATATGAACAAGACATGTAGAGCAAACAACTTAAAATATTTTATAACAATAAAAAGGGGGGTATCCACTTGATGTATTACCTTAAACTAACTTACATAAAGTACATCTACACTTTTACAATTTTAAGCATACAATTAGAAACCAAATTTATGTGATTTTAGAGTTCTAGTAAACTGGCTCAATTTAGGAACAAAAATGTCAAGTACAGTGTTATCATTAGCTAAACTATTGTACTGATGGGCCATTCTGGTCAGAGGGTTGTAAAAAGAAATATTGTTTTTATATGTCAACAAAGCAAAGAGGTTGGTTGTGTTGGACCTGCGCGCACTAAATCGTGTATTAAGACATATCGCTGATAACAGCTTGGGGGAATCAATAATTGCGTGTATAATTTTATATAAATAGATAAGATCAAAAAGAATACGCCTCTCTAATACCGCTAGCACCAAGTGGTATCCAATACCGTTATACTACCCCAACATTTCGCCCCAGAGTAATAAGAGCTTCTGTTAATAGGTAGATAACTGATGTATCTAGCTACATAATATTTAAAGCGCTATCTATCGATATGCTCGTGAATTAAGTTGTATGTACGTTATTTAAAGTCGTTCTTCACGGGTTGGCGCGATATTGTTTTTTTTTGTAGTTTTTAATTTATTCTGCTTTCTTCAAGGAATAAATCTAGCGGAAAAGTAAGTTGGCGCAAATTGTAAACCATTTTCTATTTACTTACAAACAACGAAATTCGGCGCATTGGTAGTGTTAGAGCATTTTAGAAAATAAGAGATTTTGGGCTAAAAAATCTCTCATTATTTTCAAATAACTTTTCCGTTTATTTTGTTCTTTGTAAAACGCAGAATAAAATAAAAATCACAAATAATTTGAATCTCGCGCAAACCCGTGACGATCTGACAGTGCTGAGAACCTAGGTCTGATTGCGCACTAGGTGGCGCTTGACAGTAATAGATAACAATGTGATTTATAGAGCTAAAGATTATTTATAGGGTATTTTATCGCGTACTTTTTGTTAAATTTTCCCCTACGTTCGCATCGCGAAAGTTAAAAAAGTTTATCACGCTATATGTATTAGTAGGTAGGTAGGTATTTTAATTCCCTTTTTATTATGTTCTGGCTACATAATGTTGATTTGACCTAGATGGCAGCACTTGGTGCGCGAAACAGAAATTCGAGAATTACACGAGCAATTCAAATTGCAAGAGAATATTTGATAATATTGTATGACGTAATAACAACAAAAATCAGAGGCAACGCTAACTTCACCTGTACCTGGTAGGAAGATATTCCCTGCCAATTTAAATAAAAAGATGGTAGGAAACTATTTCCGCGCTACCAGTGAAAAAATCTCGTACTAAAATGGTTGAACGGTTGAACGCAGTGCCACAGATTAAGGTAATGTTACTACGCTCGATGGAAAATAGCCTAACTATCTCTTTTACTCGGATCAGAATCTTGGTGTTAGACAGGGATGGCCACAAGTATTGGATATTTAAATTAGCTACCTATCTCGTTTACTTGCAATAAAATTCTAGTGTTAAACAGGGATGCCAACAAGTATTTGGTATTTCTAACTAATTTGGTTAAAAATACCAAATACTTGTTGCAGCTAGATAACCTTACGGGTGAACGGTACGCTAGTATGCGTAGATGATAGTTAGATATTAAAGCGTTGGGTAGTTATAGTATTGAAGCGTTAGGTAGATATGGCGTTCACCCGTAAAGTTATGTAGCTGCAACAAGTATTTGGTATTTCTAACCAAATCGGTTAGAAATACCAAATATGTGTTGCAGCTACATAACTTTAAGGGTTAACGGTACGCTAGTATGCGTAGATAATATTTAGGTATTGAAGCGTTGGGTAATTATGGCTCATGTTCGATTACGCGCGATGCTCGCTTTGCACAGGTATTCCCTAGCGGTATGCAGACCTTACAATATCGTTAGATATTTTAGGACAATGCTAACAGTTACTGAGTTAGTTATTGAATACCGGACTCATCTCTATGCACGACGTTAGTACCATGTCACATGGGCAACCATGTGACATGGTACTAACGGGAGCCCTGATGAATGGGATAATCAGGTCTGCTCTTCCTGGAGTGTCGCCAGGTGACGTCACTGTCCAATTGCCTTTTTATTTCAACAAAATTGTGAATAGGCTTGAGGCGTATTTATCGTCACTGATAAAAGTCATAGGTATAGAAAATTGGCGGTATTTCACAGTGACAGAAACCTAATATATCTGTGACTTTCTCACGGGTAGTGCCAGTGTCACGAGTCCACGATACTTTATTGTTGTTATTTTATTTTAATAGGTACCTACACAATAAATCGGTTCAGCTAGATAATATCGCTTCTATACTCTTTGATAGTATCACTAAGTCAGAATGAGACATACCTAGTATTTTATACTTGGAAATTTGAAAAGTATACCGCAATGTAACAAAGTTGTTAGAGTGATCGCAAAACTTAATGAGCTCTGTGAACTTAGGCACGGAAGCAAAACTGCGCAAGTACAATCAAATAGAAAAGTAATATTTATCAATTAGCGACCCACCCGGGCTTCGGCTAGAATTTTTTCATGATTATGCCTTTTTATGATTATCATTATTATCTAATAGACACACCTGTTGCAGCTGCAGTCCGCTGAATTACTATTTGGAGGTTAAATTAAGACCTTCATTGTCTTCTTTTGTCATGAAACTCATGACATCGAACCCCATTTTCCATGTTTGACGACGCAGTATGTTAAACCGCATGCGAGGCATATTTAACGTTTAAGAGAAACAGCTATTAACAGGGAATACAACACAAAATCGCAAGAACAAACTATCAAATCAACGAAACGAACACTGGACAAGCATCAAAGACTTTACTGCGTGATTGTACTCAAAAGCATTCATTCGACAGTATTGTCCACTAGATTTTATATAAATTTGCTACATAGAAATTATTTTATTTTCAAACTTGAGTTAATTGCGTTAGATAAAAAGTTTAATTTATTCTAATATTTTGGGTTTAAAATAATCCGTGATTGAGTGTCAGATGTTTTTATATATTATTTAATGATTGAATTGGGAAAAAAATATTGCAGAACAAAATGTGCTAGACAAAATAAAAATACGCCAGAATTCTTGCTGGCAACCCTGGTTTGACAGACAGATCCCCTCTCACTCCGTTCTTTCCCCTCAACGCCTTATTTACGGTTCAATGTGCGCAGCATTGAAGCCAACTTCACAGAGCTCATAAAGATTTGCGCGTACTCTACATTGCGTTATACACATACAATTCAAGAGGAATTTTCGTTACGTAGCGATACTATTGCTGCAATAAATATATTATTCAATCAGTAAAACAATGAATTTGTACGTGATTGGTAGAAATACTACCTAGTATTTTGTCACTGGTATTTGTCACAGATATTTTGAAGTCAACGTAATTTACAGGTATCGGATTTTGCCCAGTATAACCCAAGACTAATGTAGAAGTTGAGAAACAAATGTGATAAGGATCAATTGAAAAATCAATAAAAAAATTACAATCGTCAATTATGTTTATTAAATCAGTCAAAACAGGGTTAGTTAAACACGAGTCAATGTGATAAATAATTGGTAAATACAAAACCACATACATAGTTTTATCAGATTCATACAGGATTTTGGGGAGTTACGATTTTACGCTACTGGTGTCATCAGGAAACAGATCCGTCCTCTCATTAGCCAATGGCGATGATGATGTAAGCTGGAGATACCCACGTGACCATTGTGTCTCGGAAGAGCATACCTTGTTTTCTTATATAGGTCGCGTCATGGTTTATTGGCGCCGACCTTGAGGCGCAGAAGTAGAATTTTATATTTTTACATAGCTTTACACCTGCGCAGTACCCTCCGCCACTTTCGCCGAGCGCTATTAAACCATGACGAGAAGTGTACTATGTGGATAACTATGTTTAGATTGTACATACAGAAATAAACTCCACCTACCATGCATGAAATAACTAAGGAAACCCAATAGCGGCGACGCAGGCCGCCCCGGGTACCAAGCTCCGAGGGGTCGAGCTCCGAGGTTGGTCCATCGTGGCACCCCGTAGGGTGACAATGAAAACTTACACGAACAGCTAGTTCATAAATCGCTATCGTTTTCAGGTAAAAATTTGCGTCTCGCTCCTCTCGCCGTTACTGCTGTAAACAAGTTGAGTTGAGGGTCGGAATCGTGAACGCCAAGGTTCAGTATTTTTGTTTCGGTTTCGATTTGCAAACAATCTATTATATGGTACGTTATAAAACCGCTCCGGGTCACCCACGCTACGCCGCCGCCACTGACAATGAGTAAACCCCAAATGAATTATAATTTGTCAGGAAAGTAAGAAACTCGGCGGAAGGTTTGCACGTATACCTAATAGATGACAAAGGTAGTGTTACGATTTAACAAAGCTTAGATGACGACGGATGTGCGCGACGAGCGAAGGTCCGCTTGCGACGTAGGAGGTTGCTGGTTCGATTCCCGCCTTGGGACAAATGTTTGTACAATCTGCAAGTATTTCTTCCGGGGTATTCTTTTGGTTATATCCTATCCTATACTAATATAATAAATGTAAAAGTTTGTAAGGATGGATGTATGGATGTTTTTTCCTGTTTCACGCAAAAACTACTGAACTGATTGGGCTGAAATTTGATAAGGGTATAATTTGGGACCTAGAATAACATTTAGGCAATTTTTTATCCCTATAAAACGCGGACGAAGGCGCGGGCAGCAGCTAGTTTATAATAGTAGGGTATCAGTCATCTTGTACTTACCCATAACAGAAGCTGTGCTTAGCTTGGGGCTAAATGATGCTGTGCGGAATAAACAGCATTATAATATACTAGCTGTTCCTCGCGGTTTCACCCGCATATGGTTAAGGAAGAACGTATAAAAAATAAGAATATTCCTGTGAATCTCCCATGAGAATTTGATGTTTTACCAGGACAAAAAGAAGCCTAAGTTACTCTCCATCCTTTCAACTAACTCTATGCCAAAAACCAAGTCGATTGGTTGCTTAGTTAGGGCGTGAAGGAAGAACAAACAAACAAACACACGTCATTCATAATATTTAAAAATTTATCATTTATAATATTAGTTACAACTAGCTCCTGCCCGCGCTTTCGTCCACGTTTTATGGGGATAAAAAATTGCCTTTGGGTATGTTATAGCCTATATGTTGAGAAACGACCGGCATCAAGAGCGGAGCGAAGAAAAATTTGATAGGCGTTGAAAAAAGGTAAAGAGTTAAAGAAGGTCACATTCATTAAACGGGTAATAACTGGGGGTACTCGACAGACTTAGAAACTTCAAACAAAATATCAAAGGCGCTATAGCGTTAAAAAAAAAACATCCTCACGACCGGTTTATTTTTAGAAGACGCACTTCTAACTCAGATTTCAGATTCCAATAACTTTATTTCTTTAGGCTTACAGAATAAGCACTTATACAAGTCAAACTGAAAGATTTGATTGAAAGATTGAGTTGTAGGTAGGTACTTCAAGCCATAGAGTAAAAACTCGCTGCTATCTCAGCAGAGGGATAGTGTCATTCAACAATTTGACAATTTGTGTAGCCAAAAACCGATCTATGTGTGTTTTGACAGCACGTAAATACAGTGCTTTCACTCACACATTCGTATGATTGAATGTTGCACATGAATGGCGTTTTCCCTAAAAAGTTGGGTAATTTTCTTATTTAAACTAACAGTTGTGTGATGATAATTCTAATGTAAATAATGTTATTAAACAAAATTAAAAAAGAATAAATTAGATCAAAAGCGCTCTTGCGGCCACAAATTACATATGTCATAGTATTTATTAATACCAATTTTCAATTTGAGTTTATATTTGAATATTCTCAGAATATCGTTATGATTTTGAAGATTCATAAACAACGATTTTCCCTTGTAGATGTAAATAAAGCAAATTTTCAATTTATTTATGAGTTGTGATGACTGTTTAATGCAAAATTACAAATTTAATATTTGTACTTACCAGTGAAATGAAACTTTACTAGTGTTATTTTTCTTATCAGTTGCGTTTGAACACCCTTATACCGCACAATACACCATTATAATATTTTTATGTGAATGCTGCTTTCCGCGCCATTTGATGTATTGTACTAACGGTTCTAGTTTCAAAATTCGCCGGTACCGACGATGTACCTCGTTTGTGTCAACTGCTATTCTGAGCCTCATAATTCTATGCTTCAAGCGATAATAAATAAAGAATATGTACACTTTTTGGTTAAATAATGTTATTTAATATTAATGAATATTAAACTTCAAAAACATCAAGACGATAAAGATTCTCTATAGTACGTATGTGCGTGCGTGCGTTGCCACTTGGAGTATGCATCCCAAATCTGGAACCCCAATTACTCTACGTATATCGATAGAATTTTTAAACTGCGACTGGATGAGTCCGTTAAATGTACCAAACAATATCTTCTTGCACTGTACCTATCTGAGGCGTGATTTTGCAGATATGGTCTATTTGGCCAAAAAACCTCTCACATATTGTCCAGTGTTGCTGAGCAAAATCCAATTCTATATTCCAAACAGGTCTTTTAGACAAACTAATCTTGTTTATTTACCTCCAGTATCGACAAATTACCGCAAAATTTCCTTTTTGTACCGAGCGAGAAAAAAATGTAGTCTTCTGAATACTGAGCTTGACCTTGACATCTTCAATAGCAGCATCTCTAGTTTTAAAACCAAACTTTATAAGTCTTTCTTTGATAAATATAAATTGGATAAAAAATAAGTGAATGAATACAGTAGATACTAGTGAAAACATAATTTAAAATATTTAATTAATTGTATTAAATATAAATGGTAAATGCGAATGGTAGCTTGTTATTATTATTATTTGTGGTTGTTGTAATTGTATTTTGTATCCATAACTGGGAACGTATTAATAGCCACCTGTTATCTTTACACATCTCTAATATGTATATTTGCGCTGAAAGATCACCTAAAATAAATAAATAATATTTAAGTCGATAAAATAAGAAATCTTTATTTGTAGCATTCCTTACTTACAAAATGTATATTAAGTACCTACCAAACTTATATAACTAACAAATATCATAAAACTGTAGGTACCTACCTAATTAATTTGAATTAGATAAAAGTTTAAATTTTTATCATACTATGTTTGAGGACAAAAAAATATAGTGGGTTCGAGGATCACAGTATCAATTCACATCACAATGCGAAAGTTTGTATGGATGTTTGTTAGTTCTTCACGCCAAAACTACTGAACGGATCAAGCTGAAATTTTTCATAGATGCTACCTACGTTTTATCCCATAAATCAGTTCCCATCTGATAGATCTTGACCTTTAAACATTTTATACGAACAACGCGTGCGAAGCCGGGGTCAGAAACTAGTCAAGCGCACGTTATTGTTAGGTACCTACTTGTGCATTAAAAACAAATAATAAGTAAATGGTCGAAATTTCCTAATTTATACTATACAGATAATTTTATCTTAATTAGTAGTTCTAATAACCTTTGAGCTATTCCACAATTTTTACTATCTTTTTATGTTAGTAATATAAAGAGTATGACGGAAGTCTAGAAATTTCACTGAACTTATCTCTATTTATTGTATGTTTTGAACTCAAAACTCAAAGTGCTTTATTTCCTTTAGACCTTACAGGACTCTTGGGACACGTCACAAAATTAAAATTACATAAGTAAAACAGGGAAATAAAGTGATCTTTTTAAGGTAAAGTAATGAAGAAAACAAGAAACCTTTACCTTGTTAAGTTTTTAGGTTGTTAGTTTTCGAGTTGGAGCAAATAAACTCATTCCAAGCTTTTTTCCAATATTTCAGATGTACCTAGTACCGACAGTATTCGTATCGTCAGTGTATTTAGATTACAAATCAAAAACAAAAGAAAATGAAACAAAAACGGCTAATGTAAAAAATACATAAGTTTTATATTTAACTAGCTGACTCGGCAAAAGTTGTTTTACCATCGACTACTCAGTAGTCGATGGTAAAACAACTTTTAACGGCTGAAGATTATTACAGTAATAAATATCGCTATTAAAAAATGGGGGTTGGTGTTAGAAAGGTGAAACTTGAGGGTATATGTATTTTTTCACTTCTCTTGCTCAAGAAGTGTATCATAATAGTGTAGCTTAGCGGGCCTAAAACTCGAGTTTAATACCTCGGGCTAAAAAGTATTTTTTCTTTTTAATTTTTGTCTAAAATCATCAGCCCGTACAAAGCATTCGTTCTCTTACATAAAAACTCGACTTCTTGGTGCTCCGTCAATCTTTTTTTTTTTTAAATAGAACCGTCTTGGTGATTTTTTATGAAGATTGATTCTTCCCTTCACGGTAGAATGCGAACTGTTTCGTTGCGGGTTAAATAGAGATTTAAAAAAAAAGATGGTATTGGCGCTAAATCTCTAGAATTTTCTTCATTCCAAATCACAAACTTTTACGTTTAACTTCCTGACTTTTACTTCCAAATTGTTAACGTGAAAAATGTCATCAAGTGATAGTGAAGATGCTAATATGCAAATGGAAGAAAAGGGCAAAGAAATAATTATGAATCTGTTGCCGACAAAATCACGTGGAATATATTTAAAGAGTTACGAAAATTTTATGAAATGGAGAGATGAGAAACCCGTGGATTCTTTAACAGAAGGGGTTTTTCTCACTTATTTTGATGAATTATCGAAAAAATTCAAATCGTCGACTCTTTGGAGCACATATTCAATGTTAAGAATGACCTTACAAACGAAACACGACGTCGATATTAAAAAATATGTAAATTTAACGGCTTTACTGAAGAAATTGTCCACTGGATACAAGGCAAAAAAAAAGTCTTGACGACACAAGAAATCGAAACATTTTTAAATAACGCTCCAAATAAACAATACTTGGCAACAAAGGTAACCTACTTATGTACTCTACTCAAACTAAATAAATAGATACCTAAATTATGTACCTAGGTTATTACGATTATCAACACACTTATTTTTTTGTTCAACAGGTTGCTTTAATTTATGGAATCAGCGGTGCATGCAGAGGAATAGAGCTTGCCAATATAACGCTAGAAGACGTAGAAACGGATACAAACCTACAAGCTGTGAGTCTGCCGAACACGAAAACAAACAAAGAGCGTAAATTTGTCATCAGTGGAGAATACCTTAATATAGTTAAAGCCTATCAGGAGTTACGTCCCACTAATGTTTCAACGAGAAGATTTTTTCTAAATTATCAAAATGGTAAATGCACAAGGCAAGTCATAGGCAAAAATAAATTCGGTAACATGCCTAAAGATATTGCCACTTATCTAAATTTACCAAATCTGGAACTCTACAAGGGCCATTGTTTCCGCAGAACATCCGCGACTCTGTTGGCGGACTCTGGTTCGAATATAACGACATTAAAACGGCACGGTGGATGGAGGTCCGATCAAGTGGCTTATATATATAACAATACACTATACAAAACAAGTATCACGTCACGCAGCGGATTACGGAAGGAATCAAATTTCTACCAAACATTACAGAACCCCAAGCATCTACATCGCGGGATTGGATGAATATGTCAACTCAGCTGAAGCCACACTCAGATCTTAATAATGCAGGACACTCAAGCATGGGCCGTGGGGCCGCGGCGTACGAATATCGACCCCTCCAATTCAACCCGTGGATGTCGTAAGAGCCGACTAAGGGAACTTACCAGAGGATGGGCAGCAGCTTCCTTCTGAGTATTTTTAAATACCAACACTGCGATCACCAATCCGCCTGCCAAGCTTGGTGATTATGGCAAAACCCCCCCTACATGGGAGACCATCCACTCGGATGGACCGACGAGATCGTAGCGGTCGCAGGGAGTCGATGTTTGGAGGCGGCTCAGGACCGCTATTTGTGGCGTCGTACGGGGCAGGCCTATGTCCAGTAGTGGACGTGTTATGGACGATAGGCTGATGATGATGAAGCATGAGTCGAGTCTCTCCAACTTTTACTCCACAACAATCAACTCAAAATATTATCACATCCCAATCACAGAGAACCGAAATAAAATTGCCCGGGAAAAACATATCACTAAACATTCAAAATTGCTCTAACTGCACATTTAATTTTTAATAAAATTTCTGAAAATTGTCTAATTTTGAATTGTGTTATTTTCTCGCAATCGAAGTGAAAAGTATAGTGTTTTACTCGGGCCAAAACCACCCATTATAACTCGGTCTTGTCATCCTCCCTCGCTACGCTCGGGAGTATAACAACCTCGTATATAATGGGATGGTTTAGTCCCTTGTAAAACAATCTACTATTTTATGCCTAACCATAAAAAAATAAGGCGTTGTGTGTAGTTTTACAATCAGCCTAGCCATTCTAAAAACTGGCCGATTCTAATCCTAGAATCTAATAGACACAGCGGCTGCAAAAGTCAATTAATAATGTTGGTCGCAGAAATCTCTGCACGTGACCTGTCAGACCAATAATGCGTGCGTCCTTCGGTTGGCTAGGAGAGGGCAAGTTACACCACACTTAAACGGCCGTTTAAATTACTTCGGCACGTTTATTCTGCTCTACTTCATGTTTGAATTTGATTTTTTTTATTCCTTATTCTTCATGTGTAGCTAGTCTTTACCATATCATCAATTTTTGTGTACGTGACATAAATACAAACATCTACAGATTTATTTTACAAAATTTGTCTCGCGGAGGGAATTGAATCCGCAACCTGGAGCAGGCGAATCCTGTCCCGCTGCGCCACAGAAGTCGTCAAATAATCATTATTTTTATTCGAAGATGACCGCCTGGTTTGGGTATGAAACCGGCCGGCATTACCATTCATGGTTCTATTGTTAGGTAGGTATTAATAAGTATCTTTAGCCGAGGGAATATCTAGAGAGTGCACCTGTTGTGTTTGCGCACACACTTGTGCACTATAATATATCCTACGCACATGGCTAGTCTCTGTTGAGACTGGTCCCGTTTTCACCCTTCGGGTACGGAACCCTAAGAAGTATCTCTATTAGTTTTTGTAGTGGGTTTCCACGTGCCTTACCTATGAGTTCATACAATCAAAATATACAATACGACACTTTGTTTTTGGTAAAATCAAGTTAATTTGCAAATATATGTATGTTAATTTCTGCCGATTTGATAAATCAAAAAGTCATATTGTATTATTGGCACTTGGCGATAATGGAATACACTATGGAAGCCTACACAAAATTACTTAGGTAGGTTAGAAGATACAGTCAGCTGCGCAAATATGTATGTACCTATATATGTATATGTTGATCCGGTGGCAACATATACGTAGAATAATAAAAATTAATATTGCTAGATAATTCAGACATCATATGTATAAGCTCCTCAAGCTAATGGCAGACCTTGTTTTAAAATCAGCCAGTTTGTAGAATGGCTAGGCGGATTACATACATCGAAGTTTACAATTTGAATAAATAATTAGTGTTCTTAAAATTTTGATAACGTACAAATATTGAATTTGTACGTTATGACAAACATTCTGACGTTGCATGCATGAAAATGTTTTCTCCAATGTCTATATTAATAATAATGAAATCAAATAAAATAAAACAAATGTTAATCCTGATAATCCTGCTTATAAACCGGCATTTAAGTTCACCGGTGCAAGTGACCCCGATCAATGATTTATCTATTGCAATTGGCATGCCATCGGTTGCGCGTGCGCGCGCCACGCATTGTCCAAAATGATGCGTGTCCTCTGCCCTGCCTATCCTATCTACTGTAGCCGTGGGGTCGTAACGTAAAAATCGACCCTCCAACTCAGCCCGTGTATGTTGTAAGAGCCATTGTTATCCAAGAAAACAAGGTCTGCTCCTCCGGGAGTGACACTTGCTCACAAACAAATGTGTTATGGATTAATTGAAAAATCAATATAAAAATATAAATCGTCATCATCATCACATCACAATGCACTATATTAGAATGTAGTGCACTGTACGCCATCATATTGTAGACCTATCACGCGTCATGCATCGTATGGTCTATAAAGCTCCTTTAAGACGCGGCCGATCAATATTTTTTTTCTACCATTGTGCGCAATAATAAATGCTGTTTTGATTTTGAAATAGGTTTTTCTGCGCGAGTGGCAAGTTGCGCGAAAAAAATTATAAACTCTTAAATATTATCTCGGATTTCACTGTTGTATAGAGAATTTTGCCTTCTTTTCTCTTATATATTTCACCTTTCCATCCATCTCTCTCCCTTCCTCAAGTTGTTAAACGTATTTTAACAAAGACCTTCGTAGCACGTGCTACAATACTGCGCTGAACCAGCGTAGCATACAAAAGACTTTAACGCGCACCCACTTTTCTACTACAAACTAAATGAACTCATATCTGCGAAACAAGTAGAAATATAAAATTGCAATTTTCACTGTGATAAAGGAGAGTTTTTGTTCTTTACTTTAAATGTACTGACTATTCATTCTCTACTCCTTCCCCGACTTTCCTTTATGATTATTCTCGCTGCGTCTTCGCCCGCGTTTTATCAGGATAAAAAACAACCTATACCTATGTTATTTCAGGTCCCAAACTATACCCATAAAATTTTTGCCCAATCATGAGAGAGCACGATGCTTTTATTATTTACTTAGAAGTCAATAGATAGCCCGGATCTTTCGCGGGAGAATAGAGTTTGTCATTGGGATGTCATTTCAAACTATGCAGGGTCTACGCCATTTTAATTGCAGATCGAAACTAATAGCGCCATCTTTTCAGTCTGGTCGAACTATTTTTTTCGTAACAATTTTATGAAAAAAATAGCAGTAGCAATTTTATGAAACTCTACGTCTCGGTACTCATGATAGACGCACATTGGACACATTGCTCAACGTAAGAAGCAATGCAGTTTTTCTTCAGTTACGTTACTTGTATGTACTATTTATCTGTGGTTACGTGCATCCTCCATTGCGACCATTGCAACGAGCTATTTTAGGGTTCCGTATCCAAAGGTTACGAACGGGTCCCTATAACAAAGCCTCTGCTCTGTCCGTCTGTCAGCGGGCTGTATCTCATCCACCATGATAGATATATAGAAACATAAAACATTTGTTACCACAGACACGCACATGGATACATTAATAGACTACTTAAACACGAAGACTTTGAAACTTGTAAAGAGCGTAATTCTGCAGCAAAAAATAATAACAATAACAAAGAAAGGGGTTCTCATATCATAGAAGAAAAGAAACGTTATTTATTCGGCATTTTTTCGCGACCAATAAAAGATAAAGAGTCTTTATTATAGAAACATACTTGGTGCAAATAACAATAATAGGAAGCGATGCGAAGTAAAATACTGTGTCGCAGGAATAGATCAAAGGAATATGTATATTATAAATACTAATGTACAATGATACGGAACCCTTCGTGTGCGAGTCTGACATGCAATTGCCTGATTTATTTTTTTAGTGGAATCACGTAAGTTTATATCGGCCTATATTACATAAATCCTGATGAAGATCGATTAGATTAGAAGAATTAAAATAATATTAGTGCTCTCTCTCTCTCACACCTAAACACTTACTCATCTACCATAAGTAGGTACCATATTATCCGTCGCATAATTAGATAGGTAGGTACATTACCTACGAGTAGTTATATAAACAAAATTATGTATGTAGGTATATATTATTATAATTGCCATGATCACGGGCCATATACTCGTAGTGACCCGGTCCTTTGGGAGGCATGCGAGGAGCCGAAGCCAAAAGCACAGAGGCCCTTTATGAGAATTAATGTAAAGGCGAGAGCTACACATAGCGGGTATCATCCTTGGTTGCACAATATGATACACCCGAAGATGATATCCGCCAGGTATGGAGACTATTGCAAAGGAAAATGAAAATAACTAAAAAACCATGTTATTGTGGTGAATGGATGGACTGGGTAATTGGGCTATGGGGGAAACTATGGACGCCTGCCATAAACATACTCTCAATACTGTTACAAGCGGCAGACGGTGGCTTGCCGAATGCTGGATGGGTTCCTCAAAATTTTGGCGTAAATGCCGGTAAAGGAACAACATCGGTGCAAACGACTAAGGGGTGTCGAGAGGTGCGGCCCCGATTTCACCATCACGAAGACACGTGAGCGGGCTTCCTCGTTATTACGCCATTAGACACTTCCACCCCCGAGTCTACATCCTAAGATGCATCTCTCGCGACTCCACTCAGACCGGCCAATGAAGGCAAGCAAGAGGTGGGGATCTGGTTCTCTTGGGGTACTACTCCACAAGCGGAGACGAGAACCAGGAACTTCCCCGGGAGCACTCGGTATACCCGTGGTGTCGCTACTCACCAACAGCTCGCCACAAGCTGCCCTGCAGGTTTATTATAATTATTATTATTATTATATATATATAAATCATTATCTTTGAGCGGTCTTTTGCTGTGGCGGAACTGTATATGAATAAATGATTCTGATTCTATTTTTAGCAAAAAACTTTCTAACTCGATTTTAGGAACGAAATAAGAATGAAATCAAAGTGGAAGAAAGCTAAAAAAGTCAAGTTAAAAAAAGTCAGCATCAAGAGCGTTGCGCACACTTATGATATGGGTTCCGTAGCTATTAATTTTAAGTAGATACTAAGTCACGTAGATCAATAAAAAAAGTTCTTCCTTTTCATTCTCATTTTCAATAAATTAGAACTTGTTTAAAATTTACAATTGAAACAATTGAGCTAACTAGAGAGTGTTGCAAACAATCTAGATGTAGCTCAACTGATCCATGTTAAGTAGTCAGTATTTTAAACCAACTTAAAAACAGAGTAGGTTCTCGATTCGACTGTATAATTTTTAACTCTATTTCTTACTATATAATATTCGCAGATTTCTGCTTTATTTGAATTTGCTGTTTTTTTTCGCTTTTGAAAGTAATTATGAGACCCGAAAAAGTACATATAAATGTACAATATTGAATCAATCTTCAAAGTAAAATTAGGTAGGTACTTAAATATAATAACATAAAATATGATAAAATAAACAGTCTTCCGATGTAATATCGCGAGGTATGCTCAGTAAATGTCTTCAGATCTAGAGTCTATAATTACTTTCTTTCCCAGGAATAATTCAGTCCGCCATAATACTTTATTATTTATGTATGTACATTATGCATGTATACGTAAGTATATAATAATATAAAGTATATCTAGTATATCTAATATGTAGTATTTTATTATGTATAAATGTGTTTTTGTTTATGTTAATGGAATACACACGCATTATAAATTGTATATTTTGTTCTGTTTCTTGTAATTGTCGATATTATCTAGCACTACCTTCAATTGTTGTCCACACTACCCAAACAAAGGTTAGCAGGTAGAGAATGCTATCTAGCATTATGTTCGCCTATGTACAACTTTTGTGCATTAAAGTATATTCTATCTATCTATAAAATAGATAAATAAGTTGATGTGGCTGGTAAAATGGGTCCCTGCCTCAGGATGTTTTAATTCAGAAAATGATTCCCAGTTAGTCTCCATTTAAGTTATGTTCCCGAGGAATAAGTACCTATTTAACTCGAAAAAACGTATAAAAAATGTTTTTTATTCAAGAAAATCGAATTCCTGTTAGGATTAAATCTAATAAAAACATAAAATGATCTCTGTATCTGCTTGTTATAAATCGCTTGGATAAAGTTTGGGACTGAAAATGACCGCCTGCCTCTCTCATGCAGTTATTTTCAATCACAACTTTTACTACGCTACTTATACTTTAGAGTAAGTTTACTTTATATGGTATTACCCACTTAAGTATAGTGTGCTGATGGTTTCCCTAAAAGAAAGAAATTAATAATTAGGTAAATTAAATTATTTTAATTTGCTTTTTGGTAAAAACTAAAATTTATTTGCGCCTATTTTCGTTTTCATATTTGTACTCGGGAGGTCAAAAAACGTACGTGTACCAAATTTCAAGTCGATCCGGCATTTGGGCTTTTCGGAACTGCACCCGTATTAATTATTTAAATAAGGTGTACCTACAGCAAAAAGTGCAATTTGCTGCTTTGCAAGATAACATTTTTATGAAAACCGTGCATCATAAAATGAGCGGACGATAAAAATATTAGACGCAGGAGGTCACCAGATGAATGGATGGAGCTGGAAGCACCTAAGGTTACATTTATTTCGTAACTTAGCGCGCGCTGCGGTGAACGCGCGCGCTCCGTCGATTTTAAATCGCTCCATTTTTAAAAACAAACAAAAGTGAACTATAGACAATTTTTATTTTTAATGCCAGTGTTGTTTAAGAAAGTTTTTGTGTGTGTGTGAGGTCAGTAATTAGAATAATGTCAATAACTATAGTTATAATTTAAGTATTAAGTTGCGATTGCCTGCGGTTAATTTGTTTAACCTTCTAATATAGCTATTTATTTGAACAAATACCAAAAACAAATACCCGTGAAAAATTAACTATGATTATACATATACCTTCTATTTATTTATTTTATTAAATAGAGAATTCATCAACGAAAACGCTATTTTAAAATATATTTTAATATTCTAACAATAATAACGCTCTTTTAAAACGCTGTTTTTATGTTTATCTTATAAAACGCTATTTTAAAATCTATTTCAAATATTTTTTAAATTTTTTAAATTTTTCAAATTTTTCATCAAAGTTCAAGAATCTATACATTGTTAAAAAAATTCAAGGAAATTATTTTAAAACATTTGTAGGTGAAATCAGTTTGAACTTTCTGCAGATTAAATTTAATTGGCACTTACTAAGCAATCAGCTATCTAATTCATTTATCATTATTTTCAAGTAAAATTAAGTAAACCTGGTTCTCAGAACGCAAAATATTACTTAAATTATCGTAACCTAAGCTACTCACAATTTAAAATATGCCAAGGTCATCAACATATTGACCACAGACCAAATCATAAAAAAATGTGCATTAGTATTAATGATTACTAGCAGCTGCCCGCGCCTTCGCCCGCCTTTTATCAGGCTAAAAAGTAACCTATAAGTATGTTATTCCAGGACCCAAACTATACCTACCTATACCAAATTGACCTTTTGTGAAGAGAAAATAAATGAATTTTTATTTTATTTATTATTTTAAGTTAAAGCTGTGCGCGCGCAATACGTAAGAAACGGCGATCACGGCGTAAAAATTGGACCCCTTAATCTCAGCCCGTGTATGTCGTAAGATTCGACTAAGACTAACCTAGCAGAGGAAGGGCAGTAGCTTCCTTCTGTGTATTTTAACACCTTCACTGCGATCACCAATCCGCCTGTCAAGAGTGGTGATGATCATGGCCGTAGAAAAGGGAGGGGATCATTCATCAGTCAGTTTCTATCATTCCAAAGCAAATCCTGGAAAAGCTATAAAATAGAGATTTTCTTGTTATTCCTATTCAAATACCACAAAATTATATCAATAATATGCAAGGCAAAAAATCATTCGAGCAACGAGCAACGAGCGAAAAAAAAGCACAAAAATAACGAGACCGCAAAATTTTCGTGATTCAATAAGCCGATAGTATTTGTTCCTTTTGGCTGGGGTCCAGAGCTCGCTTTAGGTCGTTTTACAAATTTGCTATAAATAATATCTTACGGAAACTAATATTTTGGCTGCCTCTGGTCCGGGGGCTCAGCCCTGGTTGATATCGCTATGCTAAACATTCCAAAAAAATTAAGTACCCGCAAAATTTTGCGCGATGACAAACTCTTGTTTTAGGATTCCATACCTCAACAGAAAAAAAGCAACTCTTTTAGGATTATTTTGTTGTCCATCTGTCCGTCTGTCAACCCCCTTTTCTCAGGAGCGCGTGGAGGTATACAGTTGAAATTAACATCAAATACTTAAAAGTTACAATTACAACCGAAAGTTACAAAACAACATTTATCGTAAAATCTAAATTTAAAACAATGTCCGTGCATTTGTAACTCTCTGTCTTTTTGAGAATGCGGCGCAATAATTAAAACCCATGAAGTTTTGATTATTGCGTTGAACCCTATTTTTGGTGTGTTCTCATAGAGACGAATTCTCAAAAAGACAGAGAGTTACAAATGCACGGACATTGTTTTAAATTTAGATTTTACGATAAATGTTTGTTGATAATTATAGAAATTAATTCGGTGCGAGCGAAGCCGCGGTCATAACTAGTAAAAGATAAAAAAAGCTGAAAGCTTTTCCGGAAGTAAGCTGTAGCGATGTTAAAAACTCTTAAATTACATTGTACTAAAATTATAAAGCCGATTTTTTTTAAAATATGCATTTTATTTTGTTAATTAAGATACTACAATACTACTGAACAGATCAAGATGGAATTTTGCGTACATTTAGAACATAGCCTAACGTACATAATAGACTACTTAATATACCGACAATACGCGGACGAAGCCGCGTGGCAGGAGCTAGTATAATCATAAATCAAGATGATATCACTTCCAGTAGTAAATTATCTAATAATGTAAGAAAAATAATGTGACACTTAACTTTTTGCACTTTTAATAATAAATTAACTAAACAAACACTTACTGTCTGTCAATCCCTCAACAATATGTACCTAGGTACATGCCATCACTCTACAATATGTACCTAGGTACATGCCATCACTCTACAATATGTACCTAGGTACATGCCATCAAACTATTTAATAATAGTAAGTAGGTACATATAAAACTTTTGAAACTATCATGGTTATTTACAACACTAAAGTTAACGGGATATTTACCATGATTTGAGTTTTGAGTTCTCCAATATTTCGGCACAGTTACATGCGCCATGATCACGGAACAACTGAGAACTCAAAACTCAAATCATGGTAAATATCCCGTTAACTTTAGTGAGGTACATATAAGTTTGATGACCGTTGTGGCGCCGCGGGGTGAAGGTCCGCCTGCGACGCAGGAGGTTGCGGGTTCGATTCCTGCCTTGGAACAAATGTTTGTACTTTCTGCAAATATGTTTCTCGGGTGTTCTGGGTACCTATTAGCTATGTATAATAAAAACATCTATGTAGTGTATTTTATTATGTATATCTGTCATCTAGTATCCATAACACAAGCTCTACTTAGCTTGGGGCTAGATGATGCTGTGTGGATTGTCCAACATTATTATTTTATAGGTAGGTTCATAGACTTAAAGATAATTTTATGGGTCAAAAAGTCTATGGGTAAGGTTACTTAATCTATCACTCAGGCCGAATATCCCCAAACATAAAAATAAGCAGAACGAAGATTCCTTGCTCTTATCATACATACGTTCACTGTTGGTCATCTCATCACAAATAAGGTCAGGTTTGCAATACATAATTATCACTCTTGGCAGGCGGATTGGTAATCGCTGTGAAGGTGTTAAAATACACAGTAGGAAGCTGCTACCTTTCTTCTGGTAGATTCCCTCAGTGACAAATTAATAGAACAAAATCATACACTATTTGTGTTTATATTATTTTACCCCGTCTATAGAAATATTTGAGTTTTTGTTTTCGAACATACTAAGAAGTTTTATATATGTATCTATCTTGTTAGACCGAATAAAAATAGTCAAGTAAATGGTGGTAACCTACACACGAGCGCGAGTTTTTTACTTTATTTATTTATTTAGAACGGTCACACAACCACTTACACTTGCTTATTAAAATTAATTAATACAATTAAAAATAGTAACAAGTATCGCATAAAAGTCACAAAATCTGGGTTAAGTCAGTGAAAATTAAAATTCAATAATGTCAATTTAAACTAAAATTCTAAATAAGTATTCTACAACTAAGACTCATTTTCAAAAATAATATGTACAATAAATAATGTAAAATCACACATATCATCCGTCAATCTCACAAAATCGCATACATTCACTAATTAAGGCCTTCCATGCATCGTCAAATATATCTACATTTGGACAGTTAGCTACTAGCTTGTTGAGAGAGTTCAGAGCGCGAGGCAACGGGGAGTTGGCACGTGCTACGGTTCAGCACGAGGGTGTCACTAAAAGTCGGGGCAGGAGCCCCGAATGTACATAGTTATTCGGGACGTAGAGCTGAAGCAGCTCATTGTGCAAAACAATTGCGTCGTCAATTGAGTTAAGGTGGCTGCTGTCCTTCCTCTGGTAGGTTCCCTTGGTACGACTCTAAAACACAAAATAATTCTCAGTATATATAAATAGTATTTAGTATATATTTTCAATCTTAACACGTTGACTGCTGATGTGTTAACACTATCATTACAGGAATATCCTAATGCAATAGCTAAGTTTAATTTAGAATTAATTACATAATAATAATTTGTTTAATCGTAATACCTATTTATGTAAAATGCTTTGAGAAAAAAAAACTCTAACTCAATACCTTTTAGAACTTTCTTTTCGAATAAAAGAAGCTTCAATACTTTGAATTTTTTAAAATATGGTTGTAATATAGATTCAATAATTTTAAATGCACAAATTATAAGTTAATCTCTACTTTGCAACATGTTATTATATTTTTTATACATTTTTAGCTTATCAAAGAGAAATATCATCTTGATAAATTCGCATGAGCTCATGGCTCCGCCGACATCATCGGGAAGAGTTGGTAGGATCCTGCGCCGGGACGCGATGCGCAATTTATGTTCCTTTATACTTCTCCAGTAAGATGGAGTTTGTCTTGCGACCTGCAAACAATTATCATGTGATTTTATCGTGTCATACGTCATAACAAATAACAGGAAGACATAATTTTTTACAAGTTTTTAGATATCATATTTCATTTACTCATAATCCCTTTGTCTGAGTTGTCTGAGTACGACTGCGTCACACCGTTCATCAAAATGAAGATAACAATATTGTTATTTACTTTGTTATTGAGTCAATAAATTCCGTGACCTTGGATTTATGTAAGGGTGTGTTTTTATTAGGGTAGCAGGAGCGGAAGCGGATACTTGACAGTTTTTATGGCGATTTTATCGGAAAGGATAGGCTACATTTTGACTGAAAGCTGTCGAAATATTCTCTTGCTCGCTCGTTTTCACGCTGTTACAAAGACGTCAAGTTTAAATGACAGATTTCTACCAGTAAGACCTTGCTTCTTACAAAATTTCAGGATTCTAGGTCAACGGGAAGGACCCTATATGCGTTGTGTGCATGTGATACACTTGGAAATTGAAATATGGCGTGTTTTAAAAAATGACTTATTTTAAGTTTTGCGGGATAAATACTAATCCCCTGGAGATAAAATCTTTATGGGACCCCTTCGGGATCGTTTTCTATACAATAGTGGAAGAATTTTCAAAACCGGTCCATAATTGGCCGAGATATCGAGTAACATACATACAAAAAAAATAGACGAATTGATAACCTCCTCCTTTTGATGTCAGTTAAAAAAATTGGCATAAACGGTCGTAACCTTTGATTGCGTTGACTTATGAGTTTGATTTATATCAAGACTCCAAGAGGTTACGAACCTGAGTATATATTGTTAATTTCAACTTCACGCGTTGCTGAGAAAAGAGAGTTAACAGACGGACATAAAAGTGATCCTATAAGGTTTCTATTTTTACTTAATGCGGAACTGAACCCTAAAAATAAAGAAATGTCACATAACCTATTATAAAGTAATATTATCTAAATTACCTAAAAAGGATTAAAGTGGGGTACTTTAATCCTTTTTAGGTAATTTAGATTGAGAACGTGCCCCCCTTGTTTTAGGAAGGGGGGCACGTTCAAAAGTGGACGTATTGTGCTGATGATGACGAGGATAAACCCCACTGTCCCTGAGGAATATATTTTGCATTGGAAAGCAGAGATAGATTTGCAAAGGAGACGGTATTATTTGTAAGCGAAATTATTGATATGAATCGTAATTTTATTTATAAATTCACTTGTAGGTGAGTCAACAACCGATTTAATGACGAAACTTGACATTATGCAGCATTACTTATTCTATAAGAAAATACATAGTAGAAGAGGTAAAATTTGTTTGTTTGTAATCTTCCCATAATTTTCGCTTGCCGACATTTGGGACACAAAATCTTCGGACACTCTGTCCAAATTGTCAATTTGAATTTTTAATTAATTATTTACTGGCATTTCGGACAACCTCAAAATATTGAAGCTGTTTTGTACAATCACTTACTAAAGTATTAAAAAATATTATATTACGTAAGTAAGTACTATATTACGTAAGTAAGTACTATATTACGTAAGTAAGTACTAAGTGACTGGTAACAAATAGTTTCTATGGCAACGGGCCTAAACAAGAGGTCTACTTTGAAAAACTAATTTGTAGTCAGTGTATAATTTTTTAAAACACGCCAAATTATTTGGTTTATTGTTGTCTAGGGCTCACCTCACGGTGCTTGTCTCCTAGTCCAAACAAAGTTTCAAGGCCAAAATTTCGACCTCCCATAATTTCCAACCCCAACCCCCCTCCCCCCTTGGGAGCACTCGTTTACTAAGCTAATTGTTTACTAAAGTACTTTCTGTACTGAAAAAAAAAACGTGCGAAGTCACCGGCAGAAGCAAGTAGTAATTATACATACTACGCCGCTATTGGACTTGTTAGATTTGTAAAGTTTTAATTTTAACCTTGATTCGTCATGTGTTTATTTTGTAATAATACTGTGGGTTCCGTATATTACTTTTCAATTTTGGATCTGTTGACGACCTCTGTGGCCTATGAAGGGAAGCATCACATATACTCTCTATAGAGTATATGTGATGCTTCCCTTCAGATGAAGATCAGCCCTTTTACAAACTAACGTCAACGTCAAGTGCGAGTCGAACTTGCGCACCAAGGGTTCTGAATAATTATAATACCCTGCATCTTGCCAAATTTAATGATTCTAGGTCAACGAGAAGTACCCTACAGGTTTTGATCCATGGCGAGGATCAAAAAATATTTTCTTTTTGAGGTACGGAATCCTAAATATAGGTACTTTTGGCATGAAGAGGTAGGTAACAATCCATACTTCTTTTATCCAAACTTTCGCATTTATAATAATCAGTGCGATATCAAACGGGGTGCTGTAAGGATCTAACGAAACACCATCCAAATCTGTTCAGGGATTAAAAGTTATATTGTATTCATTGTAAGACAATCGCATCAGCTTTTAACTTCTTACCTATAGAGTACAGCCATTAGCTCCATCAATATAGGCAATTGATCAATATGCACAATATTTGGGTCACAATTAGTCTTGTGTAGTTCAGGAATAATGAACTAAAATGAATTAGTTCCGACCAGTGAACTAGTAAGAACGATTCAGCTCAACTAGTTCCTCACTTGCTCTTCAGTCACAAAATCTCGAAACCACTAAAAAGTTGGCGTCTGAATTACTATTTTCTATGACATAAAGTTTAAAATCCAATACCAAGAATAAAAAGAACTGTTTGAGAATGCATTTCGATTACTCGTTCCCTAGTACAATGTTTTTTTTAGTTCACTGTTACATTCCGTGATTCCATGTCAGACGACAAGGGAATAATTAAGGGAGAACAGAGATAGAGAGAGCGCATATTCCGCGGTAGTAAGAGAGACGGAGATATGCATCTAGTTCTCTAGTTCAGTAGTAACTTGTCTCAAAGGAACGAATAAGGTAGAACAGAGATAGACAGCGCATAATCCTCGGTAGTAAAAGAGACGGAGGGGCAATGATGAGAAACTTTATTTGTTTGAAGATAGAGATCAAATTGCCCTGTTAGTATTTTATATTTGCAACTTTTGTAAGTGTAATATGTATGTACCTACTTGTATTATTTTTGTTACGAGCTAGGAAGGAGCATTGCATTTCGATATTTCGTCGGTAAATGGATATTTCGTCCGTTTTCGTGTATGTTTTGGTGAAATAATATTATAATTAATATTCAGTAAATGTAAATAGTATCCAATCTAGTTTCTAACACAAAACAATCGATTGCGTATTTTGAAGCATCAAAATAGGACCCCTTTTGTGATTAAAACGACCCGAAAGTTTTGCCGAGTGGGGTACTAATAGAACTAGAAGTCCGAACTATTACATTAGTGAGATTGTACTAGGACAGAGCGATCTCTTTACTGACCGAGCAAGAACAAGCCTAGTCACAATCACCAACCAATTTACACTCATTTATAATGCATTTGGCAAAATAGTTCAAGGTTTGTAACTGTCTAGTCTGTTTTTATTTTATATTAACTTTACTAGTTTCTGCTTGCGATTTCGCACGGTTTGTTTCTATGGAAAAGATTATAGATGATTTATACCTTTTGTAAAAAAAAAAAGTCCCCATAAATCATCATCAGGTATTAATGGGATAAAAAGTAGCCTATGTTTTATTCGTTTCACCTAAAGTAACTTTTTTACCGAGCATCCCTTAAAAATTATATTGTGATAAATGATAAAGATTATGAAATGGATACTCTCGCTGACAAAATTATTTTGAAAGTTCCATTCCTACATTTTTTTGAACACGGTACCCTAATAAACTTTGCACTAAGACCTTTACTGATTTGTATTATCTAAAATCAATATAAACGGATCCCAAAATCAAGTTAAACTGGGAAATCTTAGTTTAAGTATTCATTAATGCATATTACTAACGACTTAGTAAATCTAGTTGGAATTGAAACCTGTTAAACTTGATCAAAAATTGTTTTGCATCGATTCGTCATCTTTATTTGTAACATTTTGACAAATAATATCAAAAGATTTACATACGTCACTACTATACATAAGTATCTAAACCCCCCCTACATGGGAGACCAGACCATCCACTCGATGGACCGACGACATCGTAGCGGTCACAGGGGACTCCCTATGACCGCTACGATGTCGTCGGTCCATACCACCAGCTCCATCCACCGACTGGTGGATGGAGGCGGCTCAGGACCGCTATTTGTGGCGTCGTATGGGGGAGGCCTATGTCCAGCAGTGGACGTGTATAGGCTGATATGATGATGATACATGTATGTATATTAAAATAACTAACTGACCCGCTCGTGGCTCCGCCCGCGTGGACTTTATCCCATCATGCATTGTTTTATTATATTTCTATGGGATAGCCAACGTATATAATGAAAGCTCCTACGCGGATTGACTTTTTTCAACACTTCTAACGTGCTTCCAACAATTATTGATATCAAATCACACACATCATCAACCCATACACGGCCACTGCTGGACATAGACCTCATTGATATATTTCAACCAATTTACACAAGACCTTGACAAATAATATATACCTAGACCTTCTCATTAATCACTCTATGTATTGATTAAAACTGCATGACAATCCGTTCAGTAGTTTTTGAGTTTATCGCGAACATACAGACGCGGCGAGGGCTATGTTTTATAATATGTAGTGATAACAACGAAGAGACGAGTGCAGCCATTTTTGGCTATTTAAAGTAGTGTACTTCAATACCACCTTGGCATTATTGTAAATCCTTGCGTCTTAAAAAGTCCGCCGCGGGAATCGATCCCACGACCTTCCGACTTTCTCTTTATCTGGATGCACAATGTTAAACTTATTTAACTTGAGGTTAAGGTTAGCGTAAAAGCCCTTTGCATCGTTTGCACCATACAGAAGCATTCCGATCCGTCTGACCGTGTCTCGGCAAACTGTAGTGTATGTAGGACGCCTTATGGTTAGTCATTTAGTAATTTATTTAATTATTAATTAGAATGGCATAATTACCATTACATTAATTAATTATGGTTACACATAGTTACAATGAAACACACGTATAAAAATGTCATAGATACGAATAAAAAAATTAATTAGGTATATTACATTAAATAGTAAAATTGTTAACTTATTTTATACAAGAAGAAATCAGTCTCCTAAGCTATCTCTCTCACAGTAATGCAGGCAGATTGACATTAGACCTTTGGGTCCACAAATGTAACAGTTTGGGTAAGCCTTAAAAACCCGCTGAGAGCGTCGAGTTGGAAGGGATGACGACACGTGCAGATACTGAATGCGTTATGGGCTGTATTCAACTTTTCAGATAATTAGCTATTAAGTTAAAAATATACTAGCGGACCCGCGTTAATTTCGTAAGCCGTCTAAGACGTAAATCTCCCATGGGAATTTGATGTTTTACCAGGACAACAAGTGTAAAAGCCTATGTTACTCACCATCATTTCAACTAACTTTATGCCAAATATCAAGTCGATTGGTTGCTTAGTTAGGGCGTGAAGCAAGGACAAACAAACAAACACACTTTCGCATTATAATATTAAGTTAGGATTATTTATTTTATCCTTATTCGCGAGTGCCGGATCGGAGTGATCATGTACGTCGACATATTGCACAATATACCGTAATGCGAGGCTGCGAACATCGTATATTAATTAATTCAAGACTTTTTTGGGCTTCTCCGGTTTGAGCATAACATTAGGACCGGATTCGGTCCGTCTGTCTGTCTGCAAGATAAACGTTATAACCATCATCAACGTGGTCTACGAAGCGTTAAACTGAAAACTGCGCACATCTGACAAAAAGCTTGTTCTGTGTTTTACGGCAGTTTAGCATCGCTATAGGTAGGTAACACTATTTACAAGCTTTTATTTTACGCCCTATTAGTTGTGTGGGACAAAACTTGCAACTGAATTTTAGATTAATTATCATCAAATTCCCTCACCTTTACACTTATTTTAAGTTTTACGGGATAGATACTAATCCCCTTGGGATCAAAAACTTATGGAACCCCTTCGGGATCATGTTCTATATAATAGGGAAAGAATTTTCAAAATCGGTCCATAATTGGCGGAGATATCGCGTAACATATACATACAAAAAAGTTACAGACGAATTGAGAACCTCCTCCTTTTGAAGTCGGTTAAAAATATAAATGCATCACCGGCTATAAAACTTTAACCAATGTGTGTTACCAGTGATGACTTATGGATCTAAGACGTGGTCGCTGGGTTTGTGTCCACGGAACCCGGGATCAGATTAAATTAGCCACTGATCCCGCCAAGTTGTATCCACCGATACCGTGATCGGTTTCCAACAAAAAACAGGTTAATATTTGTATCCACGGATCCCGGTATCGGTGGATACAAAAAAAATCATAAAGTAATTGTAGAAACGGATCCCGTTTGTAATGTAAGTACCTGTAGCAGTTTAAAAATAACAATTTGTTTAATAAGTATTGAGTCTGTTATTAACCAACAATAAATTATTATAATGAAATCTAAAATCAGGAAAATCATCACTTAATTATTAAGCTCTTCCTTCAGAATGTCGGGATTGGTAATCAACCCCCGAAACACTTTGATCAGGTATAGAGCGCAGCATCTCTCCTTACTTCAAGCTTGTTGTATCCAACCATGCCTACAAACAAGGTTGGATACATCAAAGGGTAAAATGGGTATATACCATAGAGCTTTAGGTACAAAAATCTGGCGAATTTATTTTGTATACGCTCTACCATATGGTTATACTTGGCTTCGTGTGGCGCCCATATTGCTGCATTAAATTCCAGATGGCTTCTAACCAAAGAATCGTATAGCGTTTTTACTGCTTTCATGTTTGTGAAGCGGTCCGTCTGACGAAGTACAAATCCTAAGGTTTTGAAGGCTTTCTTACAGATGTTGACCACATATTTTCGGAAATGCAGCTTGTCATCCAGCCGAACCCCCAAATCCCTGACCGAGTCGACTCTCTTCAACTGTGAATCCTTCACTTGGTAAGTGTGGTGGAGTGGTGCTTTTGCTCTACTAAATGTAATTAGAGAGCATTTATTTGTAATAAACTGTAGACGGTTTACACTACTCCACTCTACTTCTCTGTCTACGTCACACTGAAGGCGTTCACAGTCCTCGCCGTCTATAATCGGCATGAGAAATTTGAGGTCATCAGCGAACAACAAGCATTTCGCATCCTTTACAACTGTCGGCAGGTCGTTGATCATGATGAATAATTTCAGCGGTCCCAGATTGCTTCCCTGACTCACACCCTTTAAGGTAGGGTAGGCCTCCGATTTGCATCCCGCATAGTCGACATACTGCTGCCCCTCATGTAGCTCGCGAAGAACTGCAGCAGTTTGGTTGTGCAGCCGATCGTCGCCAATTTCTTTAGCAGTATGTCGTTGTCGACCAAGTCGAATGCTTTTTTGAAGTTAAAGTAGGCGGCATCGAATTGCACTCCTGCGTCGACATGGGGTAGCATGAAGGTCACAGACATAGCTCTCAGAATTAGCAGTCTGAAGTGGAAATGAGCAGGCCATATAGCTCGATAACCGTTGGAGAGTAAAGGTTCTCGAGTGGCGACCGGGATGCAATGCGAAACGGAGAGTGGGAAGACCTCCCACTCGATGGACCGATGACATTGCAGCGATCGCGGGGTGTCGTTGGATGGAGGCGGCTCAGGAGCGCTATTCGTGGCGTCGTCGTTTGGGGAGTTGTATGTTCAGCGGTGGACGTATACGAGCTGATGATGATAAAAGACTTTATCTGTTGTCTATTTCACGGTTGCTTAGTTTTTGATGAACTCGGCTTTTAGCAGAAGCTCGATTTACTACGGTCATGTGAGTAATTCAACTCGTGTCATGCACGTTTCTTCAAAACATGACTAGAATACCCGAGTCTTTCGCAACAATTACCTATCTGTTGATATCACATACCACACCACATGGCCTAGAAAATCCTAGACTTAGAAATGTTGATGTTAATGTGGCGGTTAGTCCGAGCGTAATCAGGAAGGTATGGAACCATTTCAAGCTGAAACAACGGCGCTCGTACATTTACTTTGACAAGGTCGCATCCCGTATACACACCGCGTAGGTAATAATACATCTTCTTCCACAAGTGGACAAACAATTTAAGTGAAGGGAATATCAATAACACCTTATTTCTTATTTGATAATAATAACTATTATATTTATAACTGTTTATAGTATAAGATTTTACTTGTCTAAGTGCTTATTTTGTAAGCCTAAAGATAAAAAGTTATTGAAATATGAAAATATGAAATACATACATAGGATGTATTTAATATCCCACTTTGATTAGTAAACTATGTATAGAGGACGCTGTGTGAGTTGTCCAGCGTTATTTATTCATTTATACTATGTGGATGACGTCTGTGGCATAGCGAGCAAAGGTCTGCCTGCAACGCGGGAGGTAGCGGGTTCGATTCTCGCCTTGGGAAAAATGTTTGTGTGATCTGCAGAAATTTGTTACCGGTGTTCTGGGCGACATACATATATGTCCAATAAAAAGATTCTTTTTTAACCAAGACATTTACAATCAAATAATAGAAACAAAATAGAACTATTATTTACAATTGAAACAATTCAGCTAACTGCAGATTGTTGCAAATAATCTACAGGTAGCCAACTGGTCCATATCAATACCGAAGCGACCCCATGACGCTGGCTGCATTGCCTCGCTGTATGGCAATGCTAATGCGTGCGCCTGATACTCACCGGCTCTTAGGATGCAGGTCTCGAAAGGGCCCACGTATTCGCTCCCCTTGGAGTCGAGACCCTAGGTCCGTAGGGTACCGATGCACTCCAGGCTTTCAAAAAATTTTCTGAGCTCCTGGTCGAAACGACGCGTGACCCGAGAGCTGGTGAGTATCTGGCGCAGCGCATTAGCATTGTGATACGTACATAAGTAATACGAGTATATTAAGTACTAGCTGCTGCTCGCGCCTTCGCCTGCGTTTTATCGGGATAAAAATTGCCTATATGATATTCCAGGTCCCAAACTATACCCATACCAAATTTCAGCCTAACCGGTTCAGTAGATTTTGCGTGAAAGAGTAACAAATATCCATACATACATCCATCCTTACAAACTTTGACATTTATAATATTAATAGGATATCAGTTATCAAGTTCACAAGCTCTGCCTAGTTTGGGCTAGGCTAGACTTCATGATTCTGCGTGAATTTTCCAGCATTGTTCATTGCATTGATGCAATTATTACCTTATCTACGTACAATAAAAATACTTATTGAACGAACATAAAAGTACTGACGATAAAATAAGTAAACATAACTTTATAAACAAGTATTAATTATATCTACAGGGTGCCACGTAACATGTATATTAAGCCGAAAGGCGTTGATTCTGGACCCGAAGGGATTAACTTTATTTCGATTTAAGATTTATTTCATCATCATCATCATATCAGCCGATACACATCCACTGCTGGACATGGCCTCCCCCATACGACGCCACAAATAGCGGTCCTGAGCCGCCTCCATCCAACGACTCCCCGCGACCGCCACGATGTCGTCGGTCCATCGAGTGGGAGGTCTTCCCACACTCCGTTTCGCATTGCATCGCGGTCGCCACTCGAGAACCTTTAGTCCCCAACGGTTATCGGTTCTACGAGCTATATGGCCTGCCCATCGCCACTTCAGCCTGCTAATTCTGAGAGCTATGTCGGTAACTTTAGTTCTTCAACGAATTTCCGTATTCCGGACCCTATCGCGTAGAGAAACTCCGAGCATAGCTTTTTTTTTTACGTGTATGAAATTTAATATTATCCCTTTCGGCTTACTATTAGTACATGTTCCATGGCACCCTGTAATTAGTAGCTATTTATAAAAGTATGTTTACTTATACTCTTATATTCTTTGCTATTAATTAGATAGATACTCGGTGTCAATCCAAGGGGAGGGAGTCAGCGATAACGAGACAGAGTTCATTGTTTTATAGATTTTGATAAGGAAATAATAATAATGGTGCATCGGATGTAAACATAATATGATTTATTGACAAAGAAATTAACAATAAAATAATATAAAAAATTAAATTAGTATTTACAATTGAAACGACTGAGCTAACTACAGACTGTTGCAAACAAGACGAAGCCACGCGTGACCCGAGAGCTGGTGAGTATCTGGCGCAACGCATTAGCATTGCCATACAGCGAGCAATGCAGCCAGCGTCTTGGGGACGCTTCCGACTAGTATTGATATGGACCAGTTGAGCCAGTATCTTTATTGCAACAGTCTGCGGATAAGCTTCCGAAAAGCTCATACCGCTGATGAATCTGAAATTTGGTATAATAACGTATTTTGACCTAAACTTGACTTATATATGTAAGTTTGGTAACAATACAATGTCATGGTACCATCGAGTTCTTCTGATGATGAAAAACCGAATTTGGCCATAGGAACTCCTAAACGAAACGACTTAACCACGTCGAGTTTGGATTCGTTGGATTTGTCTTCCCAAGCAGTTTCGTCCTAGATGATATAATTCACATTCATAATGGCGGTTGCGCTAATATTCGTTATGATATTCGTGATAAGGAGGTCAAAATACGTTATTATACCAAAATTCAGATTCTTCAGCGGTGTGCACTGTTCGGAAGTTCACCCCAGTCTGCAGTTCTGTTTCTATTATTTGATTGTAATTTTCACAAAATAGTGTAAAATCCTTACAAAAATACAGTAGGTACCTACATTGTTGTTACAAAGTATATTTTACCCAAATGCATAATAACTGCATAATAAGCGATGAAAAAATTAAGTGGATTTGTACAATAATAAAGGTAATTTAATACTAGAAAAAACTTTTTATAATCAACCTTTTATATAATCTAAGACCAAAGTACTTGGGAAGGGAAAGACAAATACAACGCACCCAAACTCGAGGTGGTTAAGTCGTTTCGTTTAGGAGTACCTATGGCCACCTTTTGTCTCCATCATCAGACCAGCTCGATGGTACCATGACATTGCATTGTCACTGAACTTACGTAAGTATAAAATAAACACTATCGGGTGAATACAAAGACTTTAGTTGAGGATAACTGGTCTAAAAATTCAGTTGCAATATTTTTCCCACACAAACTAACAGGGCAAGTAAAATAAAAGCTTGTAATGATAACTAATAAACTATCAAAGTAGTCCATTTACCAGCAGTTAACTAAAAATAATGTTGAAAAGAGAGAAGAAAACTCAAGGTTCTATGCAAAATCATAAACGAAACGTGAATTCCAAAATCTTATAAATAATTCTGAATTGCCGAATTCACGCATAAAAATTAACATAGCGTTGTAATGTTGAACTCATATATTATCATAAAACTACGTCTCGTTTAAAAATAGACTTTATTTCTTTAAAGAAAAGGGTTATACTTGGTAATGTAGCAATAGGTGATTGGTCAAGTGTGAGTGATGAATGATTTTGACGAATAGTGCTGTAACTCCTTTTTAACCGACTTAAAAAATGGAACAGGTTCTCAATAGCTGTTTTCCTTTTCCAATTTTCTTAATTTTTAAAAAAATTAAGAAAATTGCGAAGAAACTTAGAAAATTTAAGAAAACTTAATGACTACCTTAATTATAACCTTTTTTAGTGTAACCTTAGCCCCAGCGTTATATTATACTCTTTAGTAAGCATGTTTGAAATAGATTTGAAGTTTGAATTGAATGACAGGACAACGTCTGTTGGGTCAGCTAGTGTTACAATAATACCTACTCGCTGAAACAGCTGCGTATTTGAGACCAAAATTATGTAAAACACCAATGATAAGATTGCACTTTGCACGCGGCACCAATCACCTGTAGATAAACTGTATAATACCTATTTCAAGTCCAATTAAAAACAAAATATGACTTATCTTACTTGACTTTTTGTTAATAAGTCAAAATTATTTCTTCGACCCATATATATCTTTGGGTCATTTCATCATTCAGTCGCCTAATCAGTTTTTTTTTTGCAAAACACGGTCGCTGGATGCACGATAGGTAGTTTTATTTTGTGCTAGCAGTTCCTCGCGGTTTCACCCGCGTTAAATTCATGGGAATTTATGTTTTTCCAGGACCTAAAGTAGCTTATGTTACTCTCCATCCTTTCAACCAACTCTGTGCCAAAAATCAAGTCGATTGGTTGCTTAGTTAAGGCGTGAAGTGAAGGAAGGGCAAACAAACAAACACACTTTCGCATATTATATAAAATTCAAAATATCAACTCAAATCATGCTAAGTATCATTCAAATCCATTCAGCAGTTTTTGCGCTATTTTAGGCCGTGAAATGTCACTTCCATCCCCACTACCAAGGAAACCTTAACGAATTCCAAGATAAAAAGTATTACATGACCTTCCTCGTTGTATGAACTTAAATCATTGTTTCATTTGAATACATTCTGTAGTCTCAGCGCTATGCGCAGCCAAGAAATTTTACCCTACTGCGAGCCCTTCCAGTAGCCCCCCGTAGTGGGCCCCCCCACTACGGGGGGCTACTGGAAGGGTCCGGTTGGGTGAGGGGCCCCACTGCTTGGGGCCCACTGCCTCTGCCCCCCAGTGGGGGCTATCGCTCTCCACCGCCCTTGCCCCGCGCGCCAACCGCCAATGCCCAAAATTTCACTTCCATCCTCTCTCATAAGGGAACCCTTCTCAATTCCGGGATAAAAAGTATTTTATGCCCTTTCTTGTAATATGAACTCATGCTAAGTTTCATTTGAATACCTTCAGTAGTTTCGGGGCTGTGCAGCCAAGAAATATTAATTTCATCCCCTCTCCCAAGGGAACCCTATTGAAAGCCGGGATAAAAAGTATCCTATCCTCGTCGTATGAACTCAAATCCTGCCAAGTTTCCTTTCAATACGTTCAGTAGTTTCTGAGCTATGCGCGGCCAAGATACAGACAGACATGATGGAAAAAAAATATTTTTGGCATCAGTATCGATAATAGAGTGCCCTTCAAAAATTTTTTTCAAAATATATTCAATGTACAGAATTGGACCTGTTACAGTCTTATTATAAGTATAGATAAGGAAGGGCAAAGTTGCAGAAGGACAAAACAAACATAATGCAAAAGTTCAAACAACCAAATCAAAATAATGAGTGTTCGTGAGTTTTTTATATAATTATAAAAGATAATGTCGAATTCGATACCAAAGTCGAAGGATTTCGATAGGTCTCAAAGATAATTATTATTTACTTACTCAATTATGTTTTATTATATAAAACTTTGATCTAATTTCGTAAGTGCAGTGTAAATATAACTTCATATGTGCATTTTCTTTATTTTAAAATAAATAATTTATTTCTTCGGTGCTTAGTGTTCAATACAACAGATAAGTAGTAGGTAAATAACTTACATTGTCGTCAAAAATTTGTAAAAAAAACTAGCTGCTGCCCGCGCACTCGCCCGCGTTTTATAGGTATAAAAAATTCCCTATGTCTTTCCAGGTCCCAAACTATACCCATACTGACAATACATACATAATGCCCAATCAGTTCAGTAGTTTTTGCTTGAAAGAGGAACAAACATCCATTCATCCATACTCACAAAATTTGACATTTATAATATGTATTAAAAATATTTGCATGGTAAGTGTTTGCACGGACAGTTATCGTCTCTCAAAATTTGCGAAACCAGATTATGGACATTTTAAAATTACCTGTTGTTTAAAAAATTAAACCTACCTACAGTGAAAAAGTAAAATTTAGGAAAAAAGTACGTAGATTATGCATCGTTAGGCTCTACGCACATTAATACAATGCCGCATTTTACAATGACAAAATGTCTTTCCACAACCACAGGCTTCAAACGCGAGCTGGCTGTCATCAGTATAAAATGCAACTATAATAAATTATACTAGTTGAAGCCCATTTTCATGCTGTGTGGCAGGGATATGTACTCGCTGGTGGCAGCGGTTCCTCTTGCGACAAGCTTTTTTTGTTTCACACAAAAGGTTTTGTCGCTGAGCGATCACGTGTAATTGGTAAATATTTAAAACATTTTACAAATTAAACCAAAAAAAAATCTCTGCAGTAATAACTCAAAGGAAGGTTGTAAATTTTACGAGCTTCTTCAGACGATGGATTGGACAACATACTGTTACATGCCAACATATGTATTTGGAAAATATGTAACAGTAGGTATGCGCGACAAGCTTTAGTTTGCAGCTCGATCCGAACCAAGATCTAACTTTATGTTTTTATAGATTTAGGTAAGTTTTGAAATGTGCCTACAATAACATAATTAAAAGTAAAAGTTACGAGAATTCAAATCCAAGACTGGTGGATCACTTGAGCTTCCTCTAGAAAAACAACAGTCTGCAATCAACTCAACTAATAATCAATTATAAATACCTACTAGTTCTAATTAGTTTTTACTATTGTCTTGTAATTGTCTTTGTTAATAGATCTAGCTTTATATATTTTTTGTTTTTTTGTCAACAGATTAGAAAATGTCATCCGAAACGATAATTCCCTCCGACTCGGACACTGTCTCCTCTCGCTCTAACTCCACGAGAGTGACAGAGGCAGACAGCGAGAGTGCCCTGAGTCAGAGTATGGGAGGGAAAGAGAAGGAAAAAAGTGATAAGTGTAAGAAAGGGGAAGAGCGAGGGAAGATGATTTGTTGTGGTGAGTTAGTTTTTCTACTCTTTTACTACAAAAACTTTTTTTAAAACTTAACGACTACCTTTTTTTTTAATATAACCTTAGCCCCAGCGTTATACTAACTACGTACTAACGCTCTTTTTTCTGTTATATTTTTGTGTGCTTACTAACCCAATATGGATCTGTAGTTGTCCGAAATAAAGAGATTTTATTATTTATTTATTTATACTCTTTGCTAAGCAAGTTTGAAAAAAAAATTAAGTTTGAATTGAATGAACGGACAACGTCTGTCGGGTCAGCTAGTTAATAATAAACTCGACCAAGAAGTGCGAGTCAATTTTCCCAAGGAAGGTTTCGAAGCAACGTACCTACATAACTAATTCGCAAAAGGAACCGTAAGAGGGATTAAAAAAACGAAGAAACGCAAAAACTGAACATAACACGGCCACCCATCCAAGTACTGACCGCGCCCGACGTTGCTTCGGTGATCTGTACTTAACTTAGATCCCATAATTTGTATTTTTTTTGTTATAGTGGCAATAGATATACACTTTCTGTGAACAACTGTCTACCTTTAACGGTTCATGAGATACAAATGATGCCCGCTGAAACACGGACGGACAGACAGCGGAGACTTAGTAAAGGATCCCGGTGGGTACGGAACCCTAAAAATATGATGAAATTGCGTTTCGTGTGTTTATATGAGATCTAACCATAAATACGTATAAATACCCGTCGGTTCGTGTACATTTTTCCTAGATCAAGTAAATTGGATGGTGAAAGATCCGATAGAAGTAGCTGGAACTTATAATTATGAAGTTGCGATACAACTACATTGAAGTGAGGCAAACTAATTTAATACCAGAGTCCTTAGTAGGGCTCCTTGTGAAATAGCTTGTCAGCTTGTGTTTAAGCTGGTTACATTATAATACCTACCCTATTTTAGAGTGGTGAGGTGAATGATCGGCCCAGCACTGGCGGCCATGACACCATTCTAATAAATGATTCTATAGAAACAACTTACTTAGGCACCGGATTGTATATGATAATGTAGCTAAAAAACTAACTATAATAATAATGCTAAAGGGACCTAAGATTGATTTCAAACAAATGCAAAATAAAGAAATTAAATGATCCGAGAAATTTTCGATTTCGGCGGGAGTCGAACCCGATATAATTTCTTCGAGATTACCTACCCCAAGTGCGAGGATTTACGCACTATCCTAAATAATATTATAAACTCGAAAGTGTGTTTGTTTGTCCTTCCTTCACATCCTAACTAAGCAACCAATCGACTTGATTTTTGGCATAGAGTTGGTTGAAAGGATGGAGAGTAGCATATACGCTACTTTCGCTCATGGAAAAACATAAATTCCCAAGAATTTAACGCGGGTGAAACCTCGAGGAACAGCTAGCACAAAATATTATATAACTATTGTGCATCCAGCGACCATGTTTTGACAACAGGTCACATAGGTTAAAATCGATTTTGCGAGCAGAAAAAGTGAATTGAGCTCATAGAGCATCATTGAGCTCCATCTAGTGGTCGGCCATAATTATTAAATTGGTCAGCAAGTATTGCTATACATTGGGATTTGGCAGCCTATAAAAATAATACTACAGCAAACCTAACTAATGCAATAAATACGAAAGTGTGTTTGCTTGTTTGTTGTTCCTTCACGCCCTAAGCAACCAACCGACTTGATTTTAGCATAAAGTTACCTAGTTGAAAAAATTGAAAGTAGGTAACCTAAGCTACTTTTTGTCCTAGTAAAACATCAATTTCCCATGGGAGATTTACGGAAAAATTATTTTTTATCCCCCTAGAAATGTGAAATTCAAAATTAACGCGGGTGAAACCGCGGGGAACAGCTAGTAGGTACTATAGGATCATTGAGAATGGTCAGTGATGTTTCGTGCACGCCGAGCACTAAAACTGCGACCTTCCGATAAGACAATCATGCTACTTCCCACTATGCGGACACGATGCACGATCACGACCGCGTGTGGTATTACTTATAGACTTGAATCTGCCGTTGGTCCTGCACCTGACCTCTGTCGTGTCGGTCTGGCGTCCGATCGGATTATGAGAGTGAGGGAATAGAGAGTGCACCTGTGCTTGCGCACACACTAGTACATTATAATATGTCCTGAGCATCTGGCTAGTCTCCGTTGTTGAGACCAGCTGCCGCCGTGGTCGAATTTCGACGAGGAGGCTATTATTGTTTACTAGCTGCTGCCTGAGCCTTCGCCCGGGATAAAAAATTGCATCATTCTAATAAAGGTAATATTTTATCCAAAAAATTGTGCAATAAAACCCTTCTCCTTCAAATTGTGCATTACCACGGTTCTTGTCACTTTAAAGCTGAACTTGACCTTTATTCACTTATACAAAAGGTCGAAAATGCGCTCGTAGGTACCTCCAGCAACAAGTTTGGGTAGAACTTTTGAAACTATCATAGTTATTCACAACACCAAAGTCATTTGTAACGGGATATATATATAGTATACAGTAAACTAGCTGCTGACCGCGCCTTTGCCCGCATTTTATAGGGATACAAAGTAACCTTTGTATTATTTCAGGTCCTAAACTATATCCATACCATGGACGAAATAAACCCTTTATCTATGCCCATACTAAATTTCAGCCTAATTAGTTCAGTAGTTTTTGCGTGAAAGAGGAACAAACATCCATATATCATCCATACGAACAAACTTTGACATTTATATATATGTTTGTGTATTTACTTAACACGGTTAATAAAAACCCATAATATTATTTATAGGAAAAAAATTACATAAAATAGTCAATACAAAATATAGAGAATGTCAATTAATTATATAGTATACAGATAAAATCTATAGGTAATATAGGATCATTATCAGCTTACGAATATCGACCTCTCCAACTCAACCCGTGGATGTCGTAAGAGCGCAGACTAAGGGAACCTACCAGAGGAAGGGCAGCAGCTTCCTTCTGAGTATTTTTTAACACCAACACTGCGATCACCAATCCGCCTGCCAAGCGTGGTGATTATGGCAAAACCCCCCCTACATGGGAGACCATCCACTCGATGGACCGACGACATTGTAGCGGTCGCAGGGAGTCGATGGATGGAGGCGGCTCAGGACCGCTATTTGTGGCGTCGTATGGGGGAGTCCTATGTCCAGCAGTGGACGTATATGGGTTGATATGATCATGATGATGATGATATAGGTAATACATTTTAATTATTTTAAAAAACTTTTAAATACAAGCTTTTATAAAATATGTATATAGGACGAAAGTGTTTGGGAAGACAAATCCAACGAACCCAACTCGACGGGGTTATTGGTTAAGTCGTTTTGTTTAGGAATTCCTATGGCCACCTTCGGTTTCCATCATCAGACCAGCTCGATGGCACCATGACATTGCATTGTTACCGAACTTACATAAGTAGGTACCTATGCCAAATTTGCTCAAGAGTTGAGGGTAACTGGTGTAAAAATTAACCCCGAAATCAAAATAGCGTTCTAAAGATCCGCCGGAATAGAATTCGAATTGGACGTTTTTTAATAGGAAACGAATCGAATGAATTAAAATACCTACCCCTACCTTGAGGCTTGTTCGGCTATAACTTGAGACGGTTTTTTTTGCGCTTTACCGATATCATGTTCTTACGTTAAAAAAATATAAGAAAATTGCGCGGGAATTTAGAAAATTTTAGAAAACTTAACGACGTCCTTTGTTATTAACTTTTTTAATAACCCCAGCGTTATATAAGTATTATTTGTTAAGTACGTTTGAATTGAATGACAGGACGTCTGTCGGGTTAGCTAGTAATTAATAATAACGTTCACAAATTAAAAAAACAATTTGATAAGAATAATAAAATTGTAAGCGACCTCCAAGACTGGAGGGTTGAGTAGGTACATTACGCTTGGTAGTCGGCGATTTATCGCAGAGAAGGTAAATCCTCAATCCTCATCATCACACATAGGGACGTGTCGCCCCACACAAACATTTTGCTATAATCACTACGCTTGGCAGGCGGAAGGTGTTAAAATACATAGAAGGGAGCTGCTGTTCTCCCTACGGTAGGTTCCCTCTTATGACATTTTAGAGCGCGCACCCACTGCGACTTTTTGTAGTGATGCAAACGCGCGACAGCATTGCGTTTACATCGATACAGTCGCGATGCTGTGGTACATTTACCAGTCGCGCGTTTGCATTGCTACAAAAAGTCGCCGTGGGCGCGCGCTCTAATAGTTCGAGGGGTCCTATTTTCACCGATCGATAAGTTCTCTAATGAGTCTCTAATCCGCTAAAACATATCGAATATCCTCCTTCCCAAAATGGCGGTCCGACGGTCATAGACCTAATTATAATTGCGCCATGAAGAGCATGCATCGTGTATGAGAGTTGTACATATGTAATGTACTTATGTATGTATCAGTTGGATGTGTTTCTATGGCAGTGTACTATGATGTTATCTATATATGTCATTTGACCTAGGTTTATGTTACAGGTAGTATGTTGATATAGGAAAATTATACGCAAACAATATTTTTTATTGTAAACAGATATTTGGAAGTACAGTCAAGTACTCGTAACTTACTTATTCTGTGGTACAGTTCTGTGTTTGCAAGGATTTTTGGACAGTGTTAATTTAACATTCATATTCATTTGATAGATAGATGATAGCAGATCCACCACAGGACCGGCAGATGCACAGAAAAATACCTACCTGGTCGACATACCACCGTGTCGAACCAAAAAATTCTGCTCTAAAAAGCACGGCTAAAAAGTGGAATAAGCTGCGTCTGTTTTCCCGTTGGAGTCCAATCTTGGAATCTTCAAATTCCGAGTGAATAAGTTTCTTCTGGGAAAGCGTGCTCTATTTTAGGCCAAATCTTCGATTAGGTGTTTTTTTTTTCCTTGGGCGGGTAGTTGTGAAAACATTGTTTGATTTTGCTCTGTACAATATTTATTGTTTAAAAACAAATTAAACAGCTTTTTAAATAAATAAATGCAATAGATTAGCCAAGTACCTTAGTGCTCCATCTGCCTTAGTGAAAATCTCCATAAAATAACATATCACTGGACAAAACTAGACAACACTTGACGCACTTGACAATGGACAGCCAACAGCCTTTGTCTGAAGCTATTCAGTCTCTCCATGACCGGATGGCACAGTTTGAGGGAGCTTTGGTGAGGTCCACTTCACCCACTACACTGGAAACCATCGCAGCAGACTATGCAGCCTTCAAATCATTCACCATGGGTGTCCTCAAGACTCTCCAACAGCAAGTAGAGATGCTTGCCCGTGACGCCGACCACCAGGAGATGCGGAGCCGCCGCAAGATTGTTCTTGTGCATGGCATACTGGAGGGACCCAATGAAGACACAGCACAAGTTGTGGCATCCACTCTCAGTGGGCAACTGGACATGCCGGAGTTCTCAATAGCTCACATTACGAGGTGCCACCAAAGGGCCGCGCGACGCAGGGCGAAAGGCCTCGTCCAATTCTCGTGAAGATTAGTGATCTTACAATGCGGGATAAGGTTTGGTATGCTAAAACCAAATTCAAAGGCAGTAGCATCACCCTGTCGGAGTTTCTGACGAGGCCCAGACACCTCGCTTTTATGGCGGCCAGGGAGCGCTTCGGTGTGAGATCTTGCTGGTCAAGGGACGGCTACATTCACATCGCCACGCCGGATGGCCAACGCCATAGGATATGCAGTGTCTGCGAGCTCAATAAGCTGACGCCAGCCATTGACGCAAAGTCTGCCAGCCGCGTGACCACGGTATCGGCGCCGGCAGTGAAGTCCAGGGCCCCGTCGGCTAGGCGAGCTGCGACGGGCACCGATGGTGCATCAACTTCATCCAAGAAGTAATATCGCCCATTTGTGGAGTGGCCGACTGCAGAAAGAGAAGGTGACGTAGCCAAGATTTTCCTTCGTTACCCACAAGCGGCTCACTTTTATTTATACTTTTTTTTTTGTGCGGGTTTGTTTTATTTTGATCTTTAATTCAACTTCAACTTCTTTTTTAATGGCGCCGCTTTCTTTCAATAATTTTTGTCAAGCAGAAATGTCAAAGTCATTGTATTGTAATCTCTTCTTTTTTGTTGTCTCTGGCCTTGTCCTTTGAACAGATCTTTAGGAGTTATTTCTTTGAGCGTAATAACTTGTTATTTTAGTTTTAACTGTTTTTTGTGTGTTTTCCTATGTGTAATACCCAGGTTTAACTGGCAGATGGAGTGCAGGTACTTATTTACTTTATATTGTATTGCTAGTTATTTTTTTACCTAAATTATTTAGCTTTTTTGTTTATTTTTATTTTATTTTGTATATGTTTTATAAATTTTCTTAGTGACAGTGATGATGATGAATTTCTCTCGATCCCCACACTTGATTCGAGTTCAGGTAGTGCTGACAGCTTTATGAGCCTTCCTTCCCTTTCCGATTCGCTATCTTCACACTTTAGTGATGTAGCAAAAAACCTCAACAATGTTCATATGAACGCACAGATTATTCCGGCCCATTTTCCAGACATGTTAGCTTCTTTTGATATAAAAAACCTTCACGCCATACTAGTTTCCGAAACATGGCTTAAGCCTTCTCTCCCTTCTTCCCTTTATTCTCTCCCTGGTTTTACTCTAATACGTAACGACCGCACGGGTTGTCGAGGAGGTGGTGTGGCTATTTTCTTACGCTCACACATTGCTTACTCCATTGTTAGCATGTCTGCACAGCCCCCTCCTGCTAATGCTGGCGAACATCTTTTAATTGAGATTTGCCTTTCTCACTCTAAAATTCTCCTTGGTGTCTACTACAGCCCTTCTCTTCGTATTAATTTCTTCACTTCTTTTGAAAAACTTTTGGAAAATCTCTTACCTTCGTACAGTCACACCATTATTATGGGTGATTTTAATACTTGCCTTGTCAAACAAGACTCCCGAACATCCAAACTCAAATCAGTTGTTCAGTCCTGCAATCTACACATTCTTCCTCTCAGTACAACTCACCACTCTCCCAATCTTACTCCATCTCTTCTTGACTTAATCTTTGCTTCATCTCTACAGCATATTGCTAAGCACGGCCAATGTTCAGCTGATTCCTTCTCCTACCATGACGTTATCTTTCTGGCCTATAAACTACGCCCTCCTAAATATAAACACAAAACTCTACTTCAGCGCAATTTTAGTGGTATGAATCTTGAAAAGCTCAAATCAGATGCATCCAAAGTAGACTGGTCTTCGGTGACGGCGGTCGATACGATCGACGATAAGCTGGCAGCCTTTAACAATACGCTAATTGGTTTATATGATGTTCATGCACCAATCCGCTTGGTCAAAATAAAGCAACTGCCGGCACCGTGGATCACGGACGAAATAAAGTCCCTCATGCACAAGAAGGCAGTTGCCAGAGCGAGATTCAAACGATGTGCTAACGACATTAACAAAGAAAAGTATCATCTCGCCAGGAATCGCTGCAATAGAATGTGTAGGGACGCTCAACGCCGCTATATTCATTCTTCACTCTCCAATGCCGATCCAGCTAAAGCCTGGAAATTTTTAAGAACCTTGGGAATTGGCAAGGCACGTCAAGATACGTGTAATTCAAACATTAATATTGATTCTCTTAACGTTCACTTTTCGTCGACATCCAACATGGATATAGATGTCAAAACTAGCACTCTCAACTATCTTTCGTCCTTGCCTGTTCCAGATTATCCTATGTTCAACTTATGTCCATTCGCCGCATGTGATGTTAAGAAGAGCATTTTGTCCATCTCCTCTAACGCCATGGGAGGTGATAATATCGGCCGTAGTATGATAATTCCTGTTATTGAAGAAATACTGCCAATTATATGTCACCTCCTTAACTCTTCCGTCGCCACTGAGACCGTTCCGACAGTGTGGAAGGAAGCTTATATTATTCCTCTCCCTAAAATACCTAAGGCCTCCACATTTTCGGATTTCAGGCCTATATCTATTCTACCTTTCCTTTCCAAGGTCCTTGAGCGTCTTGTTCAAGGCCAACTCAGTTTCTTCCTTTCTTCTAATAATCTTCTCAATCCCCTCCAGTCCGGTTTCCGTCCCGGTCACAGTACTACTACAGCCCTTGTAAAAATAACTGATGATATCCGATCGGCAATGGAAAACGGACATCTTACTGTACTTACATTACTTGACTTCAGCAATGCCTTCAACACTGTTGACTTCGATATCCTCCTTGGACTAATGCGCTCTATTAACATATCTCCATCGGCGACTGGTTGGTTTCGCAGTTATCTGCAGGGGCGCCGGCAACGAATCCGCGCTGACGACTCTTTCTCGTCTTGGAGCAACACATCCGCTGGTGTCCCGCAAGGTGGCGTGTTATCTCTACTTTTATTCGCATTATTTATTAATTCTATCTCTCTTCAATTAACTTCTTCCTACCATCTCTATGCAGACGATCTCCAGATTTACACACAAGCCCCACTGCTAGATCTGGCCAGCGCAATTCACCGCACGAATAGCGATCTTACCTGCATTCGTGATTGGAGCGTGGCCTACGGTCTCCGGGTTAACCCCGCCAAAACGCAGGCTATAATCATTGGTAGCTCGCGTACTTCTGCTAAAATTGACTGGTCGACACTCCCTAACATCGAATTTAACAACGTAACTGTTCCTTTTAGCAGAAGTGTTAAAAACTTGGGAATTCTGATCGATAGCGATATGAGTTGGGTTCCACAAACGGATGCGGTGAGTCGTAAGATCTTTGCCTCCGCCGCCTCACTCAGAAGACTCCGTAACTTCCTGCCTACTGCCACTAAAATTGTACTCGCTCAATCTCTTATCCTTCCCATTCTTGACTATGCCGACGTCTGCTATCTTGATCTTACTGAGGAGCAGCTTAACAAGATAGAACGACTCCAAAACGTATGTATACGTTATGTTTTTGGCTTACGGAAATATGACCATGTTTCGGAGTTCCGCACTAAACTTAAATGGCTTCCTGTCCGTCTCCGCAGAAATGCCCATATCCTTTCTCTTCTTCATAACATTCTCTTTAACCCTGTAACTCCCGTCTATTTAAAGGAACGCTTTGAATTCCTCCACAATTCTCATCCTAATCCTTCTCGTGTCCTCCGGTCGTCAGAAAATCTGGTATTAAATATACCACCTCACCGAACCAGTTTTTACGACAAATCCTTCTCTATCCAGGCCATAAGGTTGTGGAATGCACTGCCTGAATCCATTCGAAAATCAGCATCATTACCGGTTTTCAAAGCTCGTGTCAAGGAAATTTTCCTCTTAGAAAAATAAATAGGTATCTATTTATGTATATTGCACCTACATTTATATATTTAGTTAAGTTGCTATAGACAATATACATATATCCTCTGTTGTGAGATATTTATAATGTTATTTATTTCTGACAACTTTAGATACACCCCTGCCTTTCTTAAATTCGTATAATTCTTTCCATCCAAAGGTTGCCTGGAAGAGATCGCTTCTAAGCGATAAGGCCGCCCATTGTACATGTTTTATGTAATGTCTATTTTTAATGTTTTCTTCGTGGTGTACAATAAAGAATTTTGTAATTGTAATTGTAATTATGCGAGATAGTGACCAAATGCTTCACCATCTACAATAAAAAAACATTATACTAGAACATGCTTTTGTTTCATCACAGTGAGTTAGTGACCCACTTGTTTGGGGGACATATATAATGTAATGGGAAATACTTGTTCAGTAGTGGACATATGTATTATAATAGGCTGAACTGAACGAATTATATACTTACTTATATAAGGGAGAATAATGATGGTGGTGTATGAATCAATAAATACATAGATAATTCGTTAGAAATTAGCCCGTGACTGGAGCGATCAGTGATTATCGTAAATGCCTAGCTATTAGACCCAACGCGAGAGTTCGTACTTTACCAGCGACATAGCAACTTGCACTCAAATAGAATATTAATCACATAGAGTTAAGATGACATATTTTATTCATTTCAAATTGAATTAGACAAAAGGTTTTTGCATATGATTTTGTTTTTGCATACGATATTGATTTATCAGTTCTAGAACGTTGTAACTAAAAGTAAGTACCGTAATAACAGTACAGTTGCGCAATAGTAAACTTGGTTTTATCATGGGTTCATAGAAAATAGTTAACGATGTGCTGCAAATTACTTTTCCGTTAGTTTTAATCCCTGTATAAGGCAGAAAAAAATAACAACAAGTTTTTTATCTCGCGCGTACTCGAAACAATCTACCATAACAGAGATATACCTTAAAAAGTAAAAGCCCAAATTGGGTAATGTTACTTCGTAAGTCAAAAATTATTAAGTAATCCTTAAAATTGATTCCATGTAAATTAAATTTAATATGCAGTGCTGTTGCAACGGAACCATTCACTATTATGTACATATGTACATAGCCGGTTCTTTTACTCAAAAAAAAACAGAAATTAATTTATTTGATCATGACGTTTTATTTGTACAATGAAGGTTGAATAAAACCGGCCAAGTGCGAGTCAATTCCTACACGAAGGGATCTATACATACAAAACTATTTTACAAAAGAAACTCTAAAAAAAGGATTTTTAGGGATAGAAAAATTGCATAAAACCATCATGATGAACGTCGGGCGCGGTCAGTACTAGGATGGGTGGTGCCATCCTAGTACTGACCGCGCCCGACGTTGCCTAACTGCGGTGATCTGTACTCAACGTGGTCCTCTTAATTTTAATATTTTTTCTTTATTTTTTTTATAGCGGCACAAGAAAACATATCTACTCTGTGAAAACTGCAACTGTCTACTTTTTACAGTTCATGAGATAAAGTCCGCTGACAGACGAACAGACCGACGATGGACGGACAAACAGCGGAGGCTTACTAATAAGGTCCCTAAAAATAAAAGCGTCAAATTTATCTATGCTAAAAAATAAAATCTAATTAATAAAGGCTGTACAAATGGAGTCACTTTGGCTAGATACTATAATACATTTAAATGACATTCAAACCTACAAAGCTATTTAACTCCTTTGTTCTAAAAACGTTCATCCTATGACGTATCATTATGACGTCACAAATACGTCTAGTCCACCGTAAACAGTAATAGGTGCTCTATCTGAACGTGTTTAGGCATAAATTTGAATGGCATTATAGCAAGGCCGTGTGCTTTACATACTGTTTGGTATTCTATGCGATCAGCTGATTTTGAATAATTTGATTTAAGCTGTGCGTCCACTGAATCGGTATCGCAGCGTACCTACGCAGCGTAAGGATTTATTGCTTTATATTGATTTACATACTGCCGTCTGTTAACTAGAAGGCCGTTAACTCTGAAAAGTAGTTTTCTAGAAATCGGCTAAAAACGTTAGAACACATCGGTTGAGATTTATTTGCGTCTCTTATTTTAAATGCTCATATCATAATATAATGAAAAACCCTTATTGCACTGTGCAGGTAAATGACTATTTTAACCCACCACCTAGCGATGTATTGTGGGTGTTTAGCTACTTGGTTGGTACTTAGTCACCAGCTTGTCTGGCAGAGATCGCTCTTGAGCGATAAGACCGCCCAATGAGACAAAAACAACATAAGTAACAATACTTATGTTGTTTTTGTCTCATTTGTAAACTGTTCTCTAGTTTTAAATGTGCAATAAAAGAAATATATTATATTTTTAAATATTTTCTATCTATCTACTTTCAAGTTAAGGACAAGTCAAAAATTCTGTCACTGTCTCCGAAGTTTTTATATCTTTGGAACTATTTGGAATTTTGGAATGGTTGTTAAACGAAGACAGAGAAGTTTGAACCGTTCATTAAAAAGTCAAAAATGGTCATTTGAGGGTTAACGGCCGTATAGTTAACAGACGGCAGTATGATACAGCGTGCACTGGATCGGCATATCGGCTGATACCGATGCCAGTCGTATTGTAATAACCGACGAAGCTGCGTATGCTCCGATTCCGATTTGGTCGACGCACAGCTTTAGAGAGGCAGTTGTTTTAACCGTCAAAAAAGGAGAAGGTTCTGAAATACACTTGCGAGCTATAAACTGGAAACACTTCATCGCTGGTTTCTGCAGACCATATTTTACAGTTTCCATGGAATAAACTGCAGATTGGTGTATACCATTTGAAAAGAAATTTTGTTAGCTTTCGAATGGTGTAAAAATTATTTAAATTTAATTAAGTTTCCTACCTTCATTTAGTGAATTATTACAATAGGTCGAAGTTGTGGATGTTTAAATTTATAAGAAGTAATATGAAAATATCAAATTTTTATTTAATATCTTTGTTATTTCCCGCTTAATATTTTGTATTGCCCCCCCTGGCCCTAATGACTGCTTGTAAACGGTTTTTCATTGACCTAATGAGTTTCCTGATGGAATCCTGTGGAATTTCCTGCCACTCTTCGATAAGAGCAGTTTTTAGGTTTTCTATTGACGCCGGAGCTGGAGATCTTCCTCGTACCCGCCTTTTCAGCTCGTCCCACAGGTGTTCAATAGGGTTCATGTCAGGGCTGACGGCTGGTCAGTCTATTGTGGGAATCCCGACTTCTTCCAGGTACTGTCTAGTCGCACGAGCGGTGTGGCAGCGGGCATTGTCGTGCATTAGCAGGAAATTTTCGCCAATAAACCCGGCGTAAGGGAGTACATGGCCCAGCAGAATGTCGTTGATATACCTTTCTGCGGTTAATCCTCCTCCCTGACCTCCACCGGGTACGAATACCAGCTCCGTTTTAGCTTCAATTGAAATCCCCGCCCACATCATACAAGACCCACCCCCATATGCCACTGTTTCCGCTATACAGCATTGTGCGTATCGCTCTCCCGGTCTCCTGTAGACTCTCCGTCGACGGTCGCTGCCATGCAGGCACATCCTAGTCTCGTCCGCGAACAAAACTCGGCTCCATTGCTGTATATCCCAATCTAAGTGATCACGAGCAAACTGAAGTCGGGCTTGTCGGTGGGCTGTAGACAATTTGGGTCCCGTTGCTAGCCTTTTTGGGGTCAAGTTAGCTTCTTTGAGTCTTCGCCTCACTGTCCACTCGCTGACAGTTCTCCCTCGAACTTCTCCGAGCTCCCGCTGGACGTCAACGCCGGTTCGATGTCGATTTGAAGTGCATCGCTGTCGTCCAGATCCTGGTCTTCGGACTAAGTTTCCAGTCTCTCTAAACCTCTTGTATTCTTTGGAGACACAGGACTGGCTCAGATGAAGCTGTCGAGCGATAGTACGCTTAGAGAACCCTTGCTGGATTAGGGTGACGATTTGAGCGGCTTCTATTGGTGTGGTTTCCATTATCTTTAAAATAATATACCACAACCTACAGTTTATTGCATGGAAACTGTAAAATATGCTCTGCAAAAACCAGCGATGAAGTGATTCCAGTTTATAGCTCGCAAGTGTAGATGTTTAGATTGTAAATCATAATGCTCGCACAATGATTGTAACCACAATCACTCTCGTGGGACGTTGGGAATAATCATTACATAATGCACTACTACATAAAATAAATCGCGTCGCCGCGTCCGCGATGGCTTTTTTTGTGTTGAGTTGCCGTCTTTCGGTAGATAGACAGATACTTGCATCATCATATCAGCCCATCCATACACGTCCACAGCTGGACATAGGCCTCCCCCGTTCGACGCCACAAATATCGGTCCTGAGCCGCCTCCATCCATTTACTCCCTGCGACCGGTACTACGAGTAGATACTTACATAGTGTTTGTCGGAAGTTTTATAAATCCAATAGCTTCTGCCCGCGCCTTCGCCCGCGTTTTATCGGGAAAAAAATGCCTATATGTTGTTGCAGGTCCCAAAATATACCCATACTAAATTTCAACCTAATCGGTTCAGTAATTTTTGCGTGAAAGAGTAACAAATATCCATGCATACATCCATACAAACTTTGACATTTATAATATTAGTAGGGTGTATCAAACTGATTTATGGTACTGGTACATAACTTGTCTCGGAAAAAGTCAAGTCGCCTGGGAGCATTCATTATAAACGCTGACTATCCCTTTGAGATATAACAAAACAATGCATGGGCGGATATTCTTCTTAGTCCACGCGAGCGTAGCCGGGGGCGAGTCAGCTAGTATTCATATTATGAGATGTGATTCTACTTGCGACTGTAATGAGTGGGGAGGGAATGTGGCCGGTGTCCCGGAGTTAGTGGGTTCGACTCCCGTTCGTGCTACGGATTTCGTGCTGGAATAACTTAGGCTTTTTTATCCCGATAAAACGCAGGCAAATGCGCGGGCAGCAGCTAGTGTTATTATAGTTGTAAGCTACTTCGTAGTGAATCAATAAACACATTTTATTTATTTCTTTATCATTCTAAAATATACGTGCAAAGCTACGGCCAGAAGCTAGTCTCAGCATATTTTACAACGAAATATGTCTCTCCTGTTCCAGGTTACCTGAGCCAGTGTCTGCTAGGCTGTTTGCTCATCTGCCTGTCCGTCACCGGCCTGGTCTTCACTCCTCAGGACTTCATGCTGTGGGAGAAGCTGAACATGAGGCCAGGTGAGGCTCATCATCAGTATAATATCTTAGTTCACTGGCTTATGAGCACCGTGACTTCATTCGCATCGAGTGCACCGCACGCACTATCTATAGTTTCTTTCATCTATGTACGATTCTGCGACGACACCATTATCATAGTATAGTTATTGGTTAGCAGAATTCGACCCGGATGCGTCATCCCGGAAAATGCAATTTTTCCGTGAGTAATCAAATAATTCATCAATACCATCAACGTGGGTACGTTAAATAGTCAAATTTTTAATGCAAACATGTTGTACCTACCTACAGGGGTCTTAAATATGCAGCCTGCCGGGGGCCAATTCTGCGTATCACGTGATAGTTTATCGAGTGATACTCATTATCACGGGATAAAAATATCATGAGATGTGATAAATATCGAGTACCGCCAAAAACTGCATTCTCGTGCGACATATCGAGTAACTCATCAAAGAAAAACCCTCGATAAATATTGAATTGCAGATTTTCCAGAATACGCTTGTTTATCACTCGATATTTTTTCAGTTCTTGCCATATCTCAGAATCAGAATCGAATCAATAACTTTATTTCTTATTTGTGGCTTACAAAATAAGCACTTAGACAAGTCAAATTTTATACTATAAACATAGTTATTAATATCAAATAAGAAATAAGGTGTTATTGATATTCTCTTCACTTCAATTTTTTGTCCACTAGTGGAAGAAGTGAAAAAGAAACCACTAGCACATTTATAATATCACTTAAGTGTCTAATACATTGTTATTTTGCCTATATAAATCTAAATTTTATGCGATTTAGATATCTATCGAGTAGAATATTGATATTGACCAGAATTGCCCTCCTGGACACGGCAATTATATCACCACAGGGCGCAATTATGTAATTGGGGAAAATCACTATCCCTATCATCATCATCCCTATAGGTATACGCTTAAATCTATAAACTACGCAACGCATTTTGATGCGGTTATTTTTTAATAGATAGAGTGATTCAAGAGATTTATATGTATAATTTAGTTTCAGCATTGCACCCGTGCGAAGCCGGGGCGGGTCGCTAGTTATACATAAAACTTTAACGGGTAGGTACCAACTTATCGCGTACCTACCTTTTGATATTATTTCCCGTACGCATATATCCCGTAAAAAGCGTCCTCGGTACAATCGCCTCGTGACCACGATCGCTGTAACGCGAATGATATTTAAAAAAACTTTTAAATATAAGCTTTTATATCATCCAGAACCGAAGTACTTGGGAAGACAAATCCAACGAACCCAAACTCGACGTTGTTAAGTCGTTTCGTTTAGGAGTTTCTATGGCCACCTTCGGTCTCCATCATCAGACCAGCTCGATGGTACCATGACATTGCATTGTCACCGAACTTACATAAGTAAGCCCAGCTCAATCGGTTGAGGATAACAGCTGGTCTAAAATTGAGTTGCAAGATTCCACCCGAACATACATAGCCAGTAAAATAAAAGTTTATATATAAAAAAAATGAAACGTACGGGAAATAATACAAAAAGTACAAATACCCAATAAATAATCATTAAAAATGTATACATACATTATTAAAACTTTTCTGTGTTTACATATTTATATTAGTTTTCACACATTATCAGTCGACAAAGTTTATCGGCGAGCATGCATCGAGGTAAGGTACCATTGCATAAGCACCGCAAGGTTGCCGGAACCGGTTGGAGCGGTACTTTCGGTACCTACAGGACAGTCGGCCGAAGAAGTATGGGATAGGCTTGCACGCTCTGAGCTAGCAACATGACTAAGAATCGAAAAAAGTTTTGAGACTTCCTTCAGACTCTAGCGCCGTTAGTTTATTTTTTTGCTAACGATAATCATACACAAGTCGTAGACATCATATCATAGCGGTCGCAGGGAGTCGTTGGACGGAGGCGGCTCAGGACCGCTATTTGTGGCGTCGTAGGAGGCCTATGTCCTGCAGTGGACGTGTATGGGCTGATATGATGATACACAAGTCTGTCCAAGACATTTGACGCAGTGGGTAAATTGCTTGTATATAAATTTCTGGTAGGCAGGGTGTATGACACTTGGTGCTGATGTTTTATTTTTGCATTTGCAGTGCCAGTATTAATCGAATAAAAGTTTAAACGTTACAATCAAATAATAGAAACAAATTACTAAATTGCACCAGCACATCACCACAATAATAGGTAGGTATAATAGATAGAAAAGTCGGTTGTCCGTTATTTTTTTAATAAAAAAATAGCTATTATTGCGAGAAAAAAGGAGCGATTTAAAAAGTTACTTGAGCCAGTCTCTCTTCCGACCGCTTGATTCAATATTTAAGCCGCCGACTGTACCTCGCTATTTATATTTACCTGTAGAGATTGTTATGTCATTTGGTCACTGTGACTATGGCCCGAGTTCATGGAAACTTAGCATGAAGTACCATAACTCGTTAAAACACATCATTATCTGTTAACACCACAGAGGGGCTGTATTCTGCTAAACCAATCGCTTCACTTTGACAATGGTTTCGTCACAAAACTGGGACGTGAAATTTAATTTGCTGATGGGTGGGCCGGCCGTTTATAACAAAGATGGTGCTTCCTTGCTTTTCAAAAACAATATTATTTGAGAATAGAACGACATCAAATGTATTAATATCTACGCTGGAATAAATGAAATGAAAAGAAACATCGCTGGGGTAAACGAGTTCTTGAGTGGAGACTGCGATTCGGCAAACGTAGTGTAGGACACGTACAGACCAGGTGTGATGACGACCTGCGTGAGACAGCTGGCTGATGCTGGATACGGAAAGCTGTAGTTTGGCACTCATTAGGAGATGCCTATGTTCAGCAGTAGACGTAGATGTGCTGATGTGTGACATTATCGTTTCAAAAGAAACAGATATTACAATTAGCCTGTAACGTCCCACTGTCGGGCAAAGGCTTCCCCCTGATACCTCCATACGTCACGATTCTGAATCAGTTTCAGATTCAATAACTTTATTCCAGTCGGTTCAGTATAAATTTCAGTTCAGTTCAATAAGGTATATCGAAGGTGTCTGTCTAGTTTGAAACAGGCATGATAGTCATTTTCTGAACCACTCCTTTAACGCATTCGATGCCCAGCCTCGGCGCAGCGACTCACAGGGGCGGCGAGTCGTCGTCTGTTGGATGGACATAGGCATCGTGGTTTATAGACCACGAAGGTGCTTAGAGAGAGATCTCTGGCTATGTACAGTCATACACACAGGAATGATCTCAGAGCTTTTCCCAATGGACTATAGGTTCAGGTTCGAGGTTGTTTTTTAATTGACCTTCGTTTGACCACAATCTCACCTGAGGGAAAGTGCCGATGTGGCCGACCGTGTATCACGAAGGTCTAGAAGACACCTGTTCACTCTTGAAGAGACCAAGATTGTAATTGGCAGGGAAAACAGAAGCAGGCAGCAAGTTCCAATACGAAGTCTTTTTAAAGCATTTACGGAGTCGGCAGAGCGCGTGTAACATTTCTGACGTTGCAGGTGTCTATAGGCTGCGGGACCTGCTTCTCGTCAGGTGGACCGCACGCTACATTACTAGTGGTATAAAAAAATATACACCTCCAAGTTCAAGGGACCTTAAGATGTCAAGGTTGCTTGCAAAACGCATCGAGGCCGAAACAGGGTTGCTACACATGTATAAATTATACTAAAGTGCTTAATAATTCAAATATAAACATCAACGCACGTTTTCGAATATTTTTTCTTCGTAGATTATTTATTCAAGTGCGTATAATTTTATTGGTTATGAAAGTTATTTTTTTCTTAGCGCGAAGCACATTGATTACTACAAACAAACTTAACAAATGTCTATTTTATAACTAAATTATGTACATATATTATGTTTTAAATAATATATATTAAAAGTGAAAGGTGCTGTTAGAATGGGATGGAACTATTTGAAATTGAAACAAAAGGTCGCACACTTATTTTGAAGAAGTTCCACTTCATTTTGATATATTTGGTTTGTCAAAGTTCTATCATAATCAGTTCTACCGGATTATAAGCGTATGTATAAATAACATTATATTAAATTCGATTTACAAAAAAATAAAGCCTTGATACTAATTTATCAAGATTATTTTAATAATTTTTCGTAAATCCTTTCATGGTTTTTCCTCTCTATTCAAGTATTTTGCAATTATGTAAAACAAAATAAGTTACTTCTAAAATAATGTGTTATCCAAGTCGGTTATGTACTCGGCTTTTAGTTTTTAACTATATTTTTATAATAACATCCCACTGACATCGTCTCTTTGATAGTTAGAGAATGGTTAACCAGACAAAATTTTGAAAAAAATAAAAATTGTAAACCACAAGTGCCTTTGCAATGATGTCACACATGAGCTTATTTGACTAACTTTGGAGTTTGCGACCCTTACTTAGACTCCGCTATCTCGTTAGCCCCCATTTTTATCTGACGTCACATATCCTAGCCCGATTTGTTCTAATCAGACCAGTAGTTTCAACACTACGTGGGAACATAAAAATCGGCTACATACATACATACTCGTACATAGGGTGTCAAAATCATAACCCTCGTCCTTCAGTGGTTGGGTAATAAAAAATATTTTATATAAACTGAGGTGAGGGGTTTGTAAAAACTCATTGGTCTTGCCACGTTCATTTGACAGCCCTGAGTCAAAACGACTGAAACAAAAAAATTGCAAGTAGGTAAAGCTGTGCCTAAAGGTGAACGGTTTTTGAAACAAAATGTCTCATTTTAATAAGGTAATATTTTATCCAATAAATTGTGCAATAAAGCCCTTCTCCTTCAAATTGTGCAATACCACGGTTCTTGTGACTTTAAAGCTAAACTTGACCTTTATTCACTTATATAAAAGGTCGAAAATGCGTGCTCTCGATGGTTTATACTAATAACAGAAAATGCGCTTGCCTTCGGCAACAAGTTTGCTTAGAACTTTTGAAACTATCACAGTTATTCACAACACAACTCATTCTGTACCTCAGAGGTATCCTACCAATATTATAAATGTGAAAGTTTGTATGGATGTATGGATAGTTGTTAATCTTTCACGCAAAAACTAGTGAACCGATTAGGCTGAAATTTGGTATGGGTACAGTTTGAGACCTTGAATAACATATAGGCTATTTTTTATCCCGATAAAACGCGGGCGATGGCGTGGGCAGCAGCTAGTAGACTATAAAGTAATAGGAAAGTTAACGTTCATAAAATTGTATGTAGGTATACCTCTGAGGTACAGCATTTATAACGGGTAAACTAGCTGCTGCTTGCAACTTCGCTCGCGTTTTAACGGGATAAAAAGTAACCTATGTATATTGCATATAAGTATACCTCTGAGGTACAGCATTTATAACGGGTAAACTAGCTGCTGCTTGCAACTTCGCTCGCGTTTTATCGGGATAAAAAGTAACCTATGTATATTGCATATAAGTTATTTCAGGTCCCAAACAATAACCATACCCAGCCCAATTAGTTCAGTAGTTTTTGCGTGAGAGGAACAAACATCCATACATTTTATCTTCAGGGAATTAGTACCTATTTATCCCAGAAAACATAAAAACAGTGTAAAGGATTCGAAATCAATTATTAGGTTTTTCAAAACAATCAAATTGTTCCCATTGACTGGAAACAAACAGTTTCCATGGCAACGGGCATAAACAAGATGTAGGTTTAGGAATTTAAAGTCGGTTTATTGTTTTTTAAAATACGCAGAATTATTTCATTTTGTATTCGTGTGATTTTAGAAGTTGATGATTGAAGAAATTTTAAACAAATATAGTATTTTCGAAAATAACAACTAACAGGCTAAAGGTTTCTTAGTCGCTTCTTTACATTATATACATATATGTACAGATGCGATAAAAATATCACTTTATTTTCAAACGACTTCAAAGAGAGGTTCTCAATTCGAGTTTGTTACGCGATCTTTCAGCCAACTATGGTCCGATTTTAAAAATTCTTTCAATATTGTATAGTATGTGATCCCGGATGGTCCCATCAAAAATATTATTTATTACCAGGGGATAAGTATTTATCCCACAAAACTCAAAAAACCTTGGAAATACTAAGGAATTTGAAGTCGGTTTTAGTTTTTTCAAAACAATCAAATTATCAATTTCAATTTAAAGAATTTTACGTTTTTCTTAAAGTACAATGATTCTAGTTACACAAATAATATATTATTTTATTTCATTTTGATTTTATTGTTCATAATAGTCTGCTAACATAAAGCATTGCTAATTCTCACTCTGTCTTCTTCTATTCACAAAAGTCAGAGTGAGAAATAACACTGCTTAGCGGCTATTTTAAGTTAGCAGACCATTATGAATAAGGGAGATAGTTTTTCAATCATACCATAAATCCCAAACACTTCTCCGCCTCTCTATTCTTTATTACCTTAATACATAATACGTAGTTACCGTAATGGTTTAACGATAATGTAGAGAGACAACCCTGGCGGTTACCGCATCTACACTTCCTCAAACGCATCTTTAGGAGGCCAGTTATTATGGTGGAACGATTTACGGTGGCGAGGAAATAGACTTTTTCCAGTTTTTAATATTTTCTGAGTTAGACAAGTAACAAAACTAGTGAAAAAATAATTTCGCACACATTTTTGACGATTCTGTCGTCGTTCCTTACCTATCATAACGATAATAAAAGATATACCTACATAATATATGCTTTTCAAAACTTCGATTCAATTGCACTTTTGAAAATGTCAAAATTATCGTAAGAGATTTACCGACCTACTAATTATAACTAGGTAATAAAATTAAATACCTGGGTAGTTACCACATAGGTATTACTTTGGCAATTAGACAGATTATAATCACAAACTTTGTAAAATAATTTGTTCATAGATAACTTAACTTCCTTGTAGGACGCAGAAACTGGGATAGTGAACAGCCTTGGGGTTGGCTTTCCTTACAAAATTAGTTTTCATAGTTTCACAATACCTATCTACATATATCCTCTTAAAAAAACCTGAATTAAATTTAATTTCTCGCCATTCGCGAAACATACCACCATAAGTCTACTTACGAAGGTTGCTCAAATAACGGAAATCGTTATGTAGTTCTTTTGTTCGAGTATTTGTCTGTTTGTCTGGTCGAAGGGACAATTCCGAGAGCGACTGTCAAGGTTGAGTAGGACTCTTCAGCTAGTGTTCTGTAGCCGCCGCGCCGTGGCGGTTGCGGCGTGAGAATTGACCCCTCCATCTCAACCCGGGGATGTCGTAAGACCACTCTTACGACATCCACGGGTTGAGATGGAGGGGTCAATTCTCACAAATACATAAAAGGAAGGGCAGTAGCTTCCTTTTATGTATTTGTAACTCCTGATCATCTGCGATCACCAATCCGCCTGCCAAGCGTGGTGATTACAAACCTCCCTTGTTCAGCAGTGGACCTCTATTTGCTGGCTGATGTAGACCTAAATATTTCATCATCATATCAGCCCATCCATACACGTCCACAGCTGGACATAGGCCTCCCCCATACGACGCCACAAATAGCGGTCCTGAGCCGCCTCCATCCATCGACTCTCATTATCGACCTAAACATTTATTTCAACACAATTTCGTTTATTTCCTGTTATTTATCTTATTATAGCGCCCTGTAATATTCTTCTTAAACAGGTATTTTCTAATTGCCAAGACTCGGCATTGTTAAATATAATTTTTTGATACAAAAGACATAAACGCGTTCGAACACTCAGCGGTTGTGTTTCTAAACACACGTGTTAATCCTTTTAATATTATAAATATCAAAGTTGTTGTGTACGGATGTTTGTTCCTCTTTCGCGCAAAAACTACTGAACTGATTGGGCTGAGATTTGGCTATAGTTAGGGACCTGGAATAACACATTGGCTATTTTTATCCCGATAAAAAGCGGGTGAAGGCGCGGGCAGCAGCTTACATTATTAAGTACGCAATTCTCGACGAAATAAATTTTTGTGTTCACACTTCTAATTTACCTCTAGTATGATTCTATTAGCGAATGCCTATTATTAGCGTTCTGTGTCTATTTTAAATTCTATTGCTTTTAAATAAGCTGATCGCAATCCGAATTAAATAAATAAATAAACTTGCTAGAGTCACAAAATGAAGGACCCATAGAGTAAAAACTCGCTGCTGGAGGGACCATGGGACCATTTTGTGCAGCATAAGTTGGTCGCGTTTGCAACAAACGCTGCATTGGTCATCCGAGAGGGCCAATTAGCTAATGCTTAGTTGGCTAAGTTGGCATACGCTTAGCGTTATGTACTTCCTTCCATCTAAAATTAGTTTTTATATATACATAATTAATATATAGATAGCTATGTAATTGTTTCAAGTATTCTTATATCAGTCATCTAGAACTCATAACTTGTGGGGTGCTTAGCTTGGGGCTAGATGATGCTGCGTGGATTGTCCAACATTATTTATTTATTAGTATGTTTTTATTATTTTTTAAAGAAATAGTATATTTCCTTACAGGTCTTCCTCCGTTCGACTGGTGGTCCGACCCCCCTGACGAGGTGAAGCTTCGCGCGTACGTCTTCAACGTGACCAACCACGAGCGATTCCTGCTCGGATTGGACGAAAAGCTGAACGTGGAGGAGATTGGACCAATCGTGTACTTGTAAGTATAAAATAGAGGAGTTTGGACCAATCGTGTACTTGTCGTTTGGGACCTATGTATGTGCAGCAGTGGACGTATCTATACGGGCTGATGATGAAGATGTGTACTTGTATGTTTAGAATAGATACGTTTGACCAATCCTTTACCCGAAAGTATAGAATTGAAGAGATTGGACCAATCGTGTAATGTAGGTAAGTATAGAATAGAGGAGTTTGGACCAATCATAATATAGTATAGAATAGAGGAAATTAGTCCAATCGTCCTCTTATAAGTAGAGAATAGAGTTCAAGTAAGTTGTGATAATTTGGTAGGTTAGTCAAATAAACGCACTTTTTCGCTCTTAGGACTAAGTTACTTACCCGCCAACTTATGTATACAGAGTTATTGGTAATGTACTGACACGTCACACAGGATCAGTAGGGACTGCCCATCATCACGGACACGTTTTGTAAACGCCAAGTCTTAATTCTCAAAATTGGTATTCTCAAAGTAGGAAAGGTACTCCCCTCTATTCAATAATCGTTATTTAGAAAGCCTTTTATTTAGAAGTATTCCCATTTAGAGCACCGATTCCAAGGGCACCACAGTTAGGGCACCGATTTCATTCCCATTTAGGGCACCCGCAAACAAGTTGTTGCTAGTGATGGGGTTTTGAAATAACTAGCGGTATGTAACTTTTGCAATTAGATCTAGATAAAAGAAAAACCTACATAGTTTTAGAACTAGGTAGAAGCACTTAAAATAACATAAAAACGGCTCTGCCCTGAAATACCAGTGGGTGTGACAGTGGGAGGTCGGCCGTTAGTAATTCATCGCAGGGTTACGTACAAACGTGTTCTTTATATTGAAACAGAGGTAATTCACAAAAAAAAGAAAATTTAGTCTGGCGTTTTTACAAACGTGCTCGTGATGACGACGGGCAGAACCACGTGTCAGTGAATTAACAAATAACCCTGTATGCAGGGATGAGGTAAAAGACGATGGACAGACTATTGATGTCAATGTGTGAGTGTGTAGCGTACCTACAGGGGGTGGACAAACTATCGAGTGCTTCATTTTATTTGTTACTGCGACTATGTCCGAGAATTTTCTCTCGTCCCTGCCTGTATAGTTCATGTTCAAAGGTAGGTAAATACAGTTTTCACAATGTCTTCAGTATGTAGATACCTTATTAATCTAAGGAAGTAAATTTAAAATCTGAACCACGATTTGATGCTTCTTTATATTTATACTAGCGATTCCACGCGGTTTCACCCGAATTAAATTCGAGTTTCACATTCACAGGGGTTAAAAAGGTATTTTTCCCGTAAATCTCCCATCGGAATTTGATGTTTTACTAGGACAAAAGTAGCATATGTTACTTTCTATTTTTTCAACTAGGTAACTTTATGCTAAAATCAAGTCGGTTGGTTGCTTAGGGCGTGAAGGAACAACAAACAAGCAAACACACTTTCGTATTTATTGCATTAGTTAGGTTTGCTGTAGTATTATTTTTTTAGGCTGCCAAATCCCAATGTATAGCAATACTTGCTGACCAATTTAATAATTATGGCCGACCACTAGATGGAGCTCAATGATGCTCTATGAGCTCAATTCACTTTTTCTGCTCGCAAAATCGATTTTTCGGCGGACCAAAATCTCCTTAATTTGCTGATCGTTTAATTATACGATACCCATTAATTCAGGTTTTTGTTATTATAGTGCTTATGCCCGCACTAGGGGTAATCTTAAAGAATTTACGAATCCGGCGGATAGGACTTGAACCCGCGACCTTCCCCTGAATACGGGATACATTCAATTGGATTGGATAACTTCAATGATTCCCCTGTAGGTGGAGCTAACGGCGCTATAGTCCGTAAGTTCCAAAGATTTTCGACTTCGTGGCGCAGTTGGATAGCGCAGCCCGTAATCAGGGGAAGGTCGCGGGTTCAAGTCCCGCCGGATTCGTAAATTTTTGGGATATTATTAAACCCATGAATTATTTCGTAAGCACAACGAACGTTGGTGCCCTATACTAACATACCTAACAAACATCATCATCATCATCAGCCCATACACGTCTACTGCTGGACATAGGCCTCCCCCGCACGACGCCACAAATAGCGGTCCCGAGCCGCCTCCATCCATCGACTCCCTGCGACCGCTACGATGTCGTCGGTCCATCGAGTGGATGGTCTCCCACGTAGGGGGGATTTGCCATAATCACCACGCTTGGCAGGCGGATTGGTGATTGAAGTGTTGGTATTTAAAAATAATCAGAAGGAAGCTGCTGCCCTTCCTCTGGTAGGTTCCCTTAGTCGGCTCTTACGACATCCACGGGTTGAGTTGGAGGGGTCGATATTCGTACGCCGCGGCCCCACGGCCACGGCCTAACAAACATACTAGGTACATATCTACTCGTGTTATGCTCTAAGAGGAAGCGTTGACCTCATCCTAACATACATATGTAACGTAGGTATATACATAACAAGCACATAGGTACATGTATTAGGTATGCTCTGACCTTTTTACAAAGAACACAACTACGTACCTACCTATATATACGCTAGGTGGTTCCGATGTACCTACAGTACTCGATATGATTTGGCACATAAGTAGGTTACAATATTATGTAAAATTAAGAAAAATATTACGTACCTACGACATAAGTTAAGGAAGCAGAACCACTAATTGTTTTAAAAAAAAAAACGACACAGTTTCAAAAGTTTTTCGGGACAAATAGTAATCCTTATCTAAAAGTTTGTACGATCCGCAGATATTCGTTCCGGGTCTTCTGGGATTTTCTGTGTATAAAAAAAATATCTGCTCGTATCTACTAGCTGTTTCCTTCGGCGTCACCCGCGTCAAATTCAAATTTCACATTTATAAGGAGATAAAAAGGTCTTTTTCCCCGTAAATCTGCCACGGGAGATTTACAGGACAAAAATAGCCTATGTTACTCTCCATCCTTTCAACTAACTTTATGCTAAAAATCAAGTCGTTGCGTGGTTAGGGCGTGAAGGAAGGAGAAACAAACAAACACACTTTCGCATTTATACAATTAGTTACGATTTATGTATCTGTGAGTATCTGGCGCAGCGCATTAGCATTGCCATACAGCGAGGCAATGCAACCAGCGTCTTGGGGACACTTCCGACCGGTATTGATTAAGCTATCAGTAGATTGTTTGTAGTTACAGTTGCAATAGACAGTTTGCAGTTAGCTCAATTATTGCAATTGTAAATACTAGTTCTAATTTGTTCATGTATTACGTAAATCAGAATAACACCAGCTCGGCTTACTTTAGGGTTACATGCTGCCGTGTGGATTGTCCAGCGTTATTCATTTATTTAAATCTAAACAAGCTCAGGCAGTGGCGGATTTACTCATTTGCCGCCAGTAGGCTATTCAAATTTTGCCTATTATTATCTATAATTCGATACCGGATACCCTCATCTAATTCACAATCATATTTATTTTAAAAGAAGTTTTCAATGAAGTTTTTTTTTGTCCTTACTAAGGAAGGATGGAATCATCTTTTTCCCGTTATTAGTATGATTTTGTTGTGAACTAGGGGACCAATGTGTCAGTTTCTAGATTATTTTTAAATCTCACGCTTTAGTAAAAATTACACTGGACCTAATAACATTTAGGTATCCAATGACATTCATTTCTATTTCTCTAAGTCAATAAATTTTTGGCCCAAATTTGCCGCCCCCTAAAATCTGCCGACCTAGGATCCAGCCTACTCAACCTGCTGGTAAATCCGCCACTGAGCTCAGGTACGTATGTCAAGCAGTGGGTAGGTACTGAATGGATGATGATGATAAAATTGGCCTTCAAACAATTATTCATCCGCAGTGTGGCGTTGTGCCTGACCAACAGCCACTAACTGTTGTGTTTACAAAAACTGTTAAAACTTGAAGTGCAGCACAAGGTTCTAGCGTTATTGAATGCATTTTGTTTAGTTTTTATTATAATGAGGAAATGTTAGAACTTTGAAGCACGGAAATAACATAAATTACAAAAATAACAGACGCGCGAACACAGACAAATTACTGTAATGATGTCCTCATCAGGCAGAGGCGCTACAGGCATTAACCAGTTTTACAAAATCCAAAACTTTAAAATCACTGCGGATTCAGCTTATTGAGGTATGAAATGTGTTTAAAGAATAACGTGATGTCCCGTTCGTCCCACCAGCTTCGTCCCACCAGTGGGACGAATGGTATATTAATAGTCTGAATTAAAATTATGTCCCTATCGTCCCACCAATGTAGGCTGTGGACGAACGGGACATCAAAGACTTTAAAAAGAATGATTCTGCAGCACATTGAGTGAACATGCCTCCAGACAAGGGAGCTTTGCCATAATTATAAGTTCACAACTCTACACACACCTAAAGATTATTTATCGGGTATTTATCGCGAACCTTTTGTTATATTCTATTGTACGCGATAAATACCCGATAAATAATCTTTAATTATGTCAACAAATCGCGAAAGTTTAAAAAGTTTTATACACACACCCACAACAAGATTGCTTGGGGAAATCGCTCACAGCGATAAGACCACATTTTGTACTTATGCGTACGACGAGCGATGTGGCGCCGCGGGCGAGAGTCCGCCTGCGACGCAGAAGGTTGCGTGTTCGATTCCCGCCTTAATACAGATAATATTTGTACGATTTGCAAATATGGCGTCGTATGGGGGAGTCCTATGTCCAGCAGTGGACGTGTAAGGGCTGATATGATGATGATCTGCAAATACTTGTTCCGGGTATATTCTATCTACATATAATAATATTATAAAGAGGAAATATTTATTGTTTGTTTGCATTGAATAGGCTTCAAAACTACTGAACCGATTTGAAACATTCTTTATCTGTTGGGAAGCTACACTATGCCCGGGTGACATAGGATATATAATATGTTAAAAAAAATGAGGGATCTTGAAGTTTTTGTTAAATACCCGTGCGAAGCCGGGGCGGCCCGCTAGTTTATAATAAAAAAAATATATCTATGTACATACATAGAAATATTGCATTAAATTATCAGTCATCTTCATCTACGAAAATAGTACCTAGTACAAGCCTCTACCTGTTGTTATACAGTACCTAGTACAAGGCTCTACCTATTATCAAGCTCAGCTTAGCTTGGGGCTAGATGATGCTGTGTCAATTGTGAACATTATTATACATATGTACGGTTTAGTATTATTTAGATATAAGTTTTTTTATTTATATGAATTTTAGTACAGTGTTCAGAATCAGAATCAGAATCAATAACTTTATTTCTTTAGGCTTACAAAATAAGCACTTAGACAAGTCAAATTTTATACTATAAACATAGTTATTATTATCAAATAAGAAATAAGGTGTTATTGATATTCTCTTCACTTCAATTTTTTGTCCACTAGTGGAAGAAGTGAAAAAGAAACCACTAGCACATTATAATATCACTTATGTGTCTAATACATGTTTATTTTGCCTATCTAAATATAACTTTAATGCCATTTAGATACATGTCAATATTTCTATAAAGCTAAACAGAACATTGAATTTCTTACATACTACTGTCAGTGCGGAACGGAGCGACATCTGGCCAAGCATTAACATCATTGATGTAATCATCTATGGAGTAAAAGGCCTTCCCGATAAGATTTTGTTTAATGTACTGTTTAAATTTACGAATAGGGCGTTCAGTTGCTTCAGATGGAAGCTTATTATAGAAGCGCACGCAATTGCCCATAAATGATTTCCCTACTTTTCGTAATCTATATGCTGGGATGTGTAATTTATTCTTGTTTCTTGTATTTCTATTGTGAACATCACACTTTTTCAAAAAGCTATCTCTATTTTTGTGCGTATACATTAGATTTTCATAGATGTATTGCGATATTACTATCAAAATATTTATTTCTTTAAATAGTTCCCTCAAAGAGTCGCGTGGCTTTAATTTATAAATTGCGCGTACAGCCCTTTTTTGAAGAACAAAGATAGCCTGGATGTCAGCTGCCTTTCCCCAAAGCAAAATACCATAGGACATAATACTATGAAAGTAACTGAAATAAACTAACCTAGCTGTATCTTCATCGGTAATATATCTAATTGTACGAACTGCATAGGCTGCTGAACTAAGACTGCCTGCGAGAGCATCAATTTGCGGTTTCCATTGAAGAGTGGAATCAATATGTAACCCTAAGAAAACGGTAGAGTCTACAAAGTGAACAATCTCATCCTTTAGCATTATCTTAGTTGGAAATTCTTTTACATTTGGTAACATGAATTTAATGCACTTTGTTTTTTTAGCATTAAGTAAGAGGTTATTGGCGGTGAACCAATCTAGTACGTGTGAAAGCGCATCATTTACATCGTCGTAATTACATTTATTTCTGTCAACTTTAAAAATCAGTGAAGTATCATCAGCAAATAAGACTATATCACACAGAAATTGGTCTGTAATTGGCCGGATCAGTGTGACTTCCAGATTTAAAAAGAGGAACCAGTTTACTATATTTCATGAGATCAGGGAAAACTCCTGCGTCGATACAACTATTGAAAATATAGGCGAAACAAGGAGCGACATCCTTTATAAATGAACTTAGTACTTTGGTTGAGATACCCCAGAGATCCTCAGTATTTTTGATGTTAATAGACTTAAACGTTTTGACTATATAATTGGCATTTACATGAGTAAATATAAAGACCTCTTTACATTTTTCAACAGATGATTCTAATAATTCAACCGCCATCGAAGGTGAGGAGTTTAGAGTACGGGTAACAACTTTAGGAATATCGGAGAAGAATGCATCAAAAGCATCGGCAATATCCTTTTCATGTATAAGAATTGAGTTATTAATTTTTAACTTTATTTCTCTAGAACGTGGCTTTGATTTACCCGTTTCGTTATTTATCTCCATGTTGTTTTTATTTTATTAGATGAGTTTATACGTTTTTTCCTCAAGAATAGGCATTTTGCTGTGTTGCAGACTTTCTTAAATGTTTTCGAGTAGTTGGTTACATACAAGAGAAACACAGGATCATGTAACATAGCTTCTCTAGCACCATAAAGATCGTGTAGTCTATTCCTACTTCTATAAATGCCGGGAGTGGCCCAATCAGTAAACCCGACCCTGTCTCTAACTGTGCATGTTTTAAGTTTGAATATTTCACTGTGTTCTCTGTTTATAACATTAAAAAGATTGGTAAATAGAACATTAGGGTCATCAGAACAAGATATATTAGATACTGCTAGTTCCATTTTACTTCTTAATTTAATTTAATTCTTAATACGGCTCTCTGTAATAGGCCTGTAGGTATATTCCTCAACATTGTTTGTATCATTCAAATTATAACTAAAATTAACACTCTGACCATAATGGTCTAATTTGAAATGCTTGATTAATGTTTTGCTGGTTGGAGATTCACTACAGTAAATATTATCTAAACAAGTGGCAGATGTTAGGGTAACCCTAGTTGGGTCAATAAAAGTATGTTGTAAACTAAAGCATTTGAATAAATTAAGCAATCTATCGGCAAGGGGATTCGCTAAAATATCTATATTAAAGTCGCCACAAACAATGAGATTCTTTTTACATGTACTTTCAGCAAAACTTGTTCCATAGTACTTTCAAAAGCTACCTGATTTGCATCGGGGGGGCGGTACACACACACTATGATATGCCGCTCCAGTTCCACACATGAAAGTTCAATAGTCCTCTCAATAGTGAGGTTTACATCTTTCCGATCCGTTCATTCATTCAACCATTCAGAAGGATTGACAGGGGGCGGCGCCGCGGCGGCGGCAGGTTTGAATAATACTTACACAGTTACACAGAGTGAAGGTACTGCCCTGCTACTGCCCTTCTTCTTATATGATGTTAGGTATTTACTTTAAGGAAGGTAGGTACAATCTGCGCGCGATCAGAATGGGATGGAAACAGACGTAGGCTTCTAGATCATAGGAAAAAGTTGACGTCAAATTTTATAAGGTACCTAATATACCTCTTTTTAAAAAGTCTCTTTTTTTATAAAGTAAATAACAGTATTTGACAGTCGCATTAATAAATAAATAATATTGTACAATCTGGTTCAATCCACACAGTATCATCTGGCCCCAAGCTAAGCAGAATCGCCTGCGAACATTTTTTGTCCCGAGGTGGGAATAGAACCCGCAATATCCTGCGGCACAGGCAGACCTTCGCCCGCTACGCCGCTACAGGGATCGTCAAAATTATCTGGTGATTCAAAATATCGGGTTTTTGGAACGTTTTGACTTCAGGAAATAAATCGGTATTTCTCTGCACGGACTTTTTTATTATCTAACAGTTCAGAACAAATCATCGCTGGGGCAAACCATTGGCTCCATGCAGTTAAAAATGAATTGAATACCGAAAATAAACAAAATAAAGTGATTTTCACGCATAAATCGCGATGAATGGTAACAAAACGCCTTATCTTGCTAGCTTTGTGCAAAAAATTGTGTTATTATTATTTTCCGGAAAAAAATTGCCACATGTCGTTAAGTTTGTTTGTTGTGGTTCTGACGTGATTTTTGTGATGGAGTTTGAAGAACACCAACGTTTCATCCCTCACCAACAAGATTCCTATAGGAATCTAGCTAACCCGCTCACATTTTAATGGATTTTACGCAGTTTTTACGGTTATTTCGATCTGACTAATTTGTAAAATATCTCCATTTTGCAGGGAAAAACTCCTCCATTCGAACATACGGTTCAACGAAAATAGCACAATGACATACACTGCTCGCCGAGTACCTATCTACCTTCCTAATGAGAACAATGTGGACCTTAACGCTACGATTATAGTGCCTAATATGGCTGTGCTGGTAAGTTTCATTGCGAAAGCTTTTTCATCACGTTGTTTTTAAATTTAGCGCCAAATAAATTTATAAAAAGCCCGACAATAAACATTCGTCGTTGACCAATGGGCTTAGCCATAGTCTCTCATAGACTGCTTACTAGGATATTCGGCTTAGCCAATGGGTGTGCAGTAAAGTTACCACAAAAGTAAAAGTGTTTCATGCAATATAAAACAATAGTCCCGACGAGATGCTTGATAAGTAATAGCGTTTCATCTATGGTAATAGTAATAATCAATATTTTATTTAAGTTCATGTCTATTGAAATCATGCAAATCATTTACTGTTTCTTTATGTTGTACATTATAATGATATTAACCGATCAACCTGAATCTGTTGGGAGGAACAACGTAGTAGATACCTATCAAAATATTGAGTAGGTACGTTGAGTAGGTACCTACCTACAATAATTTGATGTTAAGTTAGTCGCTATTAACTCTAGATTTGGCATATTAAAAGGTAGCTATTACACGTACCTACTTACGAAGTAAGATAATATTATCAATGCCTTTAAAACCAAATCTTAATCGCAGAGTAGTTAAAAAATTATAATAAAACAGCAAAATTCGCATATAACATAAAAAATATTCTTAGACCATGTTAACAAGGCTTGCGTGATGTCGCTAAATAGTAATTAGTAGGCATTTTAAGAATTAAATGTTAGCTACAATGTTTTCAACGTAAAAATAACATCGAATGCACCGTCTTTCAACTAGTATGTCAAGGATGACCGTGCGGGCAATTTGAGCAATAATGGTGCATTAGCTTTATCTGACATTCTAAAGGCACTACTTTGTATCGGCACAAGAAACGTTTTGCCGATTATACTTCCGAATAGATAACTTACACCGCATCCTAAATTTCATAAAACTTCTCTTACTTATTCCAGTCTGTAAATATCAAGTTTTACGATTGCAAAACATTATATTTTTCTTGTATTGTCACTTTTCTGAGTTCGTTGATGTTTCATTTTCTGTTTTGTAAGATCAAATTAAGAATATCAGTTCCAAACAATCGATATTTTTAAAGCATGGTTCGTATAATTAATGTACCTATGTTTGCATAGGTCAGTGACCTTATAGGCTCGGTGTTACTTATTAGGTTTTTTTATTTTATTTTATAGGCTTGCGTTTGTCCGCTCACTTGATGGTAAGTGATGATACGGCCAAGGATATAGCACGCTTGCCTAGAAGAATCTTGTACCTCTTAACGCCTATTTGTTTTTGAAAGCAACACGCAATGTCTCCGCCGCCGCCGCCGCCGTCACCGCAAATCAGAAATTCAAAATACTTTGCCAAATTCTATCATACTTAGGTATATTACGAAGCCAAGGGATAGGTTTCCCATTATTTGACAAAACCCATATCATACTAATTATAAGCGCTTATTACAGACTAATCATAATGATTTTTGGAGTATCCAATCGATTAAGGTTTATGATTTGCTACAAATAATTTTCCCAATGGTTTTATTAATGTAGAAAGCCGATAAATATTAAATATGCCAAAAATCTACCGCGTAAAGTAAAACAATTCACCTTAACCATGCCTGTTTCAAAAGCTAAATCCATGTAGTAGGTACACGAAACACATGATCTTTGGGATAGTTGATGCTGAGTGTATTTCTATTATTTCCAAAGATTCACCCATTTTCTGTCCTTCCAGGGTCTATCTTCGTACCTCCATAACGCAAACTACTTCGTCCGCACCGCCTTCCGCCTGCTCGTCTCCTCTCACCACGGGCGGATGTTCTCTAAGAGGACGGTGTATGAATACCTGTGGGACTTCAAGGACCCAGTGTTGGATACATCGAAGACGATCGTACCTAGTCTGGTGCCCGTTGATAATATGGGGATATTGGCTAGGGTGTGTATTTAAACGGACTTTTAAAAACTGTGCTCCCTTATCTATGTTGTTATCGTCAGACAGGCTGATCTACCGATTTTTTTTATAAAGAATCTTATCTCAGAGTTTCCTAGAAATGTAAGCGGGAGGGAGGGAACTTCATTTTATTTTTTGAGTTTTTACAGCGAATCTTTGTATACGGAGATAATTGTAAATAATTTTAAGTCGGAAATAAAGAAAGTAGGTAGATAGATGGATGGTTTATTTGGTTCACAAACATAGACAGCAGATAACAATAAACATAGACATTATAGTAGGTAGGTATCAGTAAAATATAGGTACTTACTTAAATCTTTTCCAAATATCATAAATTGTAACACTGGTGTTTGTTCAGTTCAGATGTCGCCAAAACTACCTAAACTAATTTGACAGCACTAAAAATGTTGCCGTCCCTTTCATGACGACGGAAATCAAATGGATGGCATTATTTTTAGTATCTACTGTTATATTCGTTTGGTTCTGACGTCATCTGAAATCACACCACTACCTACTTGATTACCTCTTTATAATATTTTATGAGTTTTCTTTTTGTTCCAGATATACACTGACTTCACGGACGAGCTGACGGTGAAGATAGGGCCCCATTGGGGACATGAGCAGTTTTTCCAAATTAACCGCTTCCGTGGGCAGCCGCAGATCCCCGGGTATGATCCTGATGTAAGTACTTGTACACATGTAGAATTTGATATAGCAAAAAAAATATTATAAAAAGCTTAAGGTACCATTCAAGTCGGAGCACTTGAAATAACGACTTATTTCAAGATGAACTACGAACCTTGTAAGTAATTGAAGGATGCTGGGAATCGTAATACCCAACCAAATGGAGTTAATTAGGACCTTGCATGGAGTTGAATATGGCTGCGTTCCTGTTGTCGAGTGTCAGAGAAACGACCGTTTAGCTCCATAGTTGGTTTATTTGTTACTGGGGTAGGTACCAATAAGCACACGTTAATATGACTTGACTTCTTTGTAAGGATGGGAGTTATTGGATATTTTGGCTACCGGTTATTAGTTGGGTATTTTGTTTCAATACCGCTAGTACCAACTGGTACCCAATAACGTTACAATACTCTATATAGTACCAACTGGTACCCAATAACGTTACAATATCTGTTCTGATTTCTACCCAATATATTTCTAACCGATTTGGTTAGAAATACCATCTAACCGATTTGGTTAGAAATACCATCTAACCGATTTGGTTAGAAATACCATCTAACCGTTTTGGTTAGAAATACCAAATACTTGTTGCAGCTACATAACTTTACGGGTGAACGGTCCGCTAGTACCTATGCGTAGATGATAGTTAGGTAAGTATAGGTATTGAAACGTTGGGTAGTTATGGCTCACGGTCGGTTAGGCGCGATGCTCGCTTGGCACAGTTATTCCCTAGCGGTATGCGGATTTTACAATAGCGTTAGATATTTTAGGACCATGCTCACAGGTACTGAGTTAGTTATTGAATACCGGACTCATCTCTACTTCTTTGGTCATGGTAACATCTGTCTGGTTAGGATAACTTTCTTACAAGTAGCTAAATTCATATTACAGTGCAGTTCCCAAAGACACTCAGCTCTACTCCGCATGCTATCCACCAGATTTGATAGTCTTAGCCATAGAACTAGAATTTCTTTTCTCTATGGTCTTGGCTAAGTTTAAATTTCATGAGATTCGTATTCGGCAGACATTCATGATAGTATCATTTCATCTCTGAATTTTGATACAGATACGGTACTTGGGTATGTATAGAAATCTTCTAAATAAATAGACTGAAGTTGTTATGATCCCCAGACGTGTCCAGACCGCATCTTCGGTTCGACGGAAGGCGTGATGTACCGGCAGCGGCTCACCAAGCAGGATGTGCTGCTGTACTGGCGGAAGACTGTCTGCAAGCTGATGCCCCTTTACTTTGACAGTTAGTATTTTTTCTTATCTCCCTAGTTCTTACGGCTAAATGCGCCGATTATCATGTTAAATCTAATGAGAGGAAAATTAATTGCGTATGTAGACGGGTTGACTACTTACGGGTTACGAACCTTTTTGTGTTAGAAGAACACCTACGTTTCATCTCTTTACGAGGGACTTCTTCAAGGTGAGTGCGGTCCGAGTCGAGTGCGTATGAATTTGTCAAACTACGATAGTCCTTAAAGAGTGCTAAATAATGGCTGATAGTAAAACCAACGATATTTTTCCCAATCGCGAGTTATTCTTTTGTCGCTGGACCCGAAATTGGAACACCAAGCAAGACCTAATGAATGGTGCAGGAAGGATAGTGATACGTACCAGATGTTTGTTAGTTTTCGGTGAAAATCAGTGAGTGGGGACGAAAGGCTAAAACATAATATCTAGGATTCTAAAATCGAGTACCTATAGTTTTATGCAGAGATGATTATACCACTTTGGTAGGTAGGCTCTGAAATTTACTTGGTCTTCCAGTTACATATTACATTCTTTATTCCAGGCGAGCTGACAGTCCACAGCGTGCCAGTCTATAGATACAACCTATCTGAGAGTGTGTACGAGCGCGTCAAGAACGGGACGGATTGCTACGATACTATCCCGACGTTGCCTGCTGGTATCAGCGACGCTTCCAAGTGCTACTTCGGTAAGGAACCTTCCAAGTATTATCTTGAAACCGATCTGTTTATAGTTTGGACCTAAAACTGAACCGATCGTTGCGGCCAAATAGTTTTTTTGAGTGGCTGACCACATACAGTACGCAAAATGGGTAGACCCCACTAGGTGGACCGGCTACCTGATGAAGGTTGCAAATTGTAAGAAACTATTGGATGTGATAGCGCTGAACTGATCAACTGCAGCGATCTTTGGATGAAAGTAACAAAGGAAGAATTAATACAAAGACACAAAAAAGTTACAAACAGAGCCCGAAGTGCAATGTCAACCAGAATACCATAGTACAAACAATGCTCTTTTGGCTGAGATCATCATGATGATGATAATTGATAAACTATACGATTCCTAACATGCATGGTTATCGGCCATATGGAATCAAAGATACCTACATAACAATCTATACGTCACTAATAGCTCCCTAAACTCGTTTCAGATTACCCAATGGTGGTGTCCTACCCGCATTTCTACACGGGAGGCGTCCCGAAGGACGCGTTCGTGACCGGACTCAAACCTGACAGACTCAAGCACAACTCTTACGTAGTTGTTGAACCGGTTAGTAGTTACATGCAAAAATAGTCATAACAAGTCTATTTATGACTTTTTGCTCACTCCTCAACCCTGATGGTCAGGAGGGGTGAGGTCTTCCTTACGTCATGAAAGCTTTTTTTATATTGAGCCTAGAGCCTTTTGGTTAGGTAGGTAGGTATTTGTTTAAACTCTCATCGGAGAAAAAGTCGTTTAGGTATACTATATAGGTACCAAAAAACTTACGAATACCTATCGCTCTAAAGAAGGCATCGGTTTTTATGTTGTGTAAAAGCACCCTAACACTCAGCCTCCAAGTTAGTTAAGGGCCTGTCATGATTATACTTACAGCATCGCCTAAGATTATCGCCAGTTTATACAATTGAGTCATATTTTACATACTTGCTCTGTATTGTGAAACTTTTTCATCACTCCGATTCCTAATAAGTTGCGATCTGGTTGCCGTCACTGTCATGATGGAAACGAACTGAGACTGAGATAAGATTGCAATGAACTCGTAGTATGTAATTTTTTCTTGGTCACAAAAACATATAAGCTCCTCTTCAGCTATCGATGTTTCGTTTGTGTTTTCAGCTGACCGGCACACCATTCCACTCTGTGGCTAGAATGCAGAGCAACCTGCGGATCAACAATCTTTCTGGCTTTTCAGCGGAATACGATAAATTCTCAAACATGATTATCCCTCTATTTTGGGCAGAATACGTAAGTAGATCGCTTTGTAAATGTCGCATTTATAGTTTCATCATCATCATCATCAGCCCATACACGTTCACTGCTGGACATAGGCCTCCCCCGTACGACGCCACAAATAGCGGTCCTGAGCCGCCTCCATCCATCGACTCCCTGCGACCGCTACGATGTCGTCGGTCCATCGAGTGGATGGTCTCCCATATAGGGGGGGGATTTGCCATAATCACCACGCTTGGCAGGCGGACTGGTGATCGCAGTGTTGGTGTTTGAAAATACTCAGAAGGAAGCTGCTGCCCTTCTTCTGGTAGGTTCCCTTAGTCGGCTCTTACGACATCCACGGGTTGAGTTGGAGGGGTCGATATTCGTACGCCGCGGCTCCACGGCCAAAATAGATATAAATGAACTATAAATATGGCTGTGGGTATATAGCAATAGCCTGTGTTATTCTAGAACCTCAACTATCTACATTCTCAATTTCATCAAAATCCATTCTTTTTTGCGTGAAAGAGTAACAAACTTCCATACATACAAACTTTCACGTATATAATATTATTATTATGGATATAGTACTAGTAGTAGTATACTTACTAGTCTATGGTAACTATCTACCGATATTGCAGGTACAAGTACCTACCTCGGTACTACCATTCATCTTAGGTACTTACATACCTGCTGACAAAGCGCCATCTAGAATCTAGATGGCGCTATCGCTTTCTTCATCTAGATTCTAGATGAAGAAATCGATAACTCGATAACAGTTAGTGGAATCACTTGTTCTTTCAAAGCTAAATCACGCTGACACAGTATATGGTCCAAGGTTACTAGCGCGCACACAGTTACTGGTTCAACGAGTGCAAAACGCTTGTGCTAGGTTCTGTTTTAGGGTCCCTCCGCGTAGCCACTTAACACCTTACCTCAATGAGCACTTCATTCTTAAAATGAAAAGTAGACGGAAACATCACCTGGCCTGTCTCCTATCTGTACGAGAAGCTAGCCTGGATCGCGATCAAGCGCAATCGTAGGCAATGTTCCCAGCAGTTGGCAACACCGCAGCATAGATGTGCAGCTTTCCGTGGTAGCTTCCGATACGCAGCCACCAAGTGTTGGAATAATATACCACCACCGATAAGAAACCTCAAAAATAAATTAAATTTTAAGAAAAAGCTAAAAGCATTTTTAATTGAAGAACAGAGGAAACTCGGCAATGTAAGGATCAATATCTCGATTATATAGAATATTTAACATTCCTACCTTCTTTGGGCATCCAAAGTGCGTAAATAATTCTAGACTAAGTACCTACTTTATTTGTATGTAAATGTACCTGAGGTGCGTATGTATGTACCCGCATCACAGTCATAACAACGATTAATTTAGAACCGTTATTGCATCTATTATCTTATTATCTATTTACCTCTCATATATTGTCAGTAGCTTTGACCCGAATATCTATTTATTTTTTTATTTTTCTTGTAGTATAACATATGTATATATTTTGTGTCACCAAATTGCCGTCCGTAACGTCAATTAGTATTAAGGTCTTTGGCTGAAAAACAGCGCTGAGCATAAAATGTTCAGCACACGCTGAGCCAACCCCTATTTCGGCGCAGGGTCATGGAGGCAGAAAAACCTTATTTTTCACTACCACCCTTTTGTGTCACCCTTACTTCCATGTTACAATGTTTTTTGTTTACCGGTTGTTTATTTTATTCTCATCTGTACCTGTGTCGAAATAAATGTTCTTTCTATTCTATTCTATTCTATTCTATTCTATAACGACCATATTTCCAACTTATTTTTTTTAGTTAAATCTTTGTTTTCTCCGTGCCTACCCTTTTTGTGTCTGTCAGGTTAGCTTTTATATCCAAGTTTTTTTCTATTTCAGAATCAAGAAGACCTGCCTCCCCGGATATACAACATGATCTACTTTTTGACAGTTGTTTTACCACCTCTTTCAAAAATATGTTTAGTAATAATGTTAGTTGTAGGATTCTATTTAGTGATCAAACACATACACACCAAACTGAGTAACGATGCACTCAAAACGATTATACTATTCAAAAGTAGAAAGGTTAATAATTTAGCGAAGAACAAAATATTCTTGTACGAAAAAGAAACGTTTTTGAAGAGGCATAGTTGAGATTTTGTATCTTTGGCTCTAGAAAAATATAGAAAGACTGATTATTATACGTATACATACGTATCAAAATTTAATAATTTCTGTGTGATAGCTATTACCATTGTTCTAAGAATTGGCTCAGTAAAAATGTAAGCATCACTTTCTAAAAGATTCTAATCCATTTCAGTAATTTAAGAACGGCAATATTGGTTCCCCGACGCACATCAGCACCGCCACCTATTTTATCGTATTATTACGTTAAAACAAGGAATTTTAAAAATCCCTTGGCCCGTTTGTGATACCTATCATTAGCTTATTATAATGCCCCTGTAATAGTTTTAAATATTGTGTAGAGATTTTTTAAAATTCCGTTGTTTAGGGTAATAATACGATAAAATAGGTGGCGGCGCTAGTTTGGGTCAGGGAAACGTCTTAACAGTGTTTTAATAATTTTTGGTATTCCTACTTATCGGCTTTGAAATTTGTAGGTAAACTCTGTTTCTTGTTATGTGCCGTTATATTCTGTTTTGGCCTTAACAACAGTGCAGGTAGGCAATTTTGTAAAGAATGCTGTTGGATCTAGGTAACCATGGTATCATTATAATATTAGTGATTGATTATAGTCATAAATTTTATTGGTGTTTGCTTACATTGGGACTGTTCTAAGGGGGTAGTTTGTAGACAAAATCGTTCCTAATTTAAGTAAAATGTTTTTGCTCATTTTAGCTTTAATTACAAAATATTTAACAATATTGTTTATGTAACAATAAATTAGTTATTTGTGGTATACCCTGAACGTGTTTCATTTCCCAAAAATTACAGGGAATTTTTTCAAGTTGGCATTCTTTTCAATTTTTATGATCCGGTACACGCATAGTTAGATATCTCAAAATATTACTGACTGTATGTAATGATAAGTAAATTTAATATCAGTCATTATATGAAATCGAATAGGTAAACAAAACTTGAGTATGAAGGCAGAAATACTTCCATGCGCAATAATAATGTGCACAGGGACGAGTAAAATTATAGTGTGCATTTTAAAATAACAGTTACATACTGTTAATTTAGCTTTACGAATTCTGATGCGAACGGAACGTTAATAAAAGTTCCGTGATCCGTCCGTCCAATCCAACCAAAAGTTTGATTTTTCGCCGGCTAAGCAACTTTTGTGCAAACTTGCAAAAATGAGGTGCGAAGGCAGCGAAGGGTAATTTATTAAATGTTTTCTTGTATCGTTTGTATTGCAAAGCTGTGTGTTCAAAGTGATTAATTGTTAATTCATCCAAAAGAAAATGAACATCCAAAGTTACAGCGAATGGGTTCGATGTCCATCAAAATTATTCCCTGGGAAGTTTTTCTACATAAAAGTGCAAAATAGAGGCACCGCGTGGGGCCCTGGTGGTGCACAGGTAAGATCTACTTGATTATTTTCTTTCCAGCGGTCGCCAGATCTTTGTAGTAGGCTTCGAACAAAATTATTTTGTACTAGCTGCTGCCCGCACCTTCGCTCGCGTTTTATCGGGATAAAAATAGCCTATTATCCAGGTTCCAAACTTACCATACAAAATTCAGCCCAATCAATTCAGTACCTAGTTTTTGCGTGAAAGAGGAACAATCATACATACTTACAAACTTTGACATTATATTATTAGTAGGATTGTGTTTCATTTCTTTCTTTTACGTTGTCATATTTACGTCTACCCACAACTTTTTATTATTTGTCAGTAATAAATGATGCCTTCAGATCATATTCTAGAATCTAAGATAGGTTCTCATGGTAGTAAATGTTATATTCTCTAAGAGAAATGTCTTCTACCAGAAGTACATATTCCTATCTGTTGTCCACCTTCATCATTCACACCGCTAAGGAAAGGAACTCGCTGCCTGCTGCTGTTTTTGAGTCAGTTCAACCTGGATCTCTTCAAGATAAGAGTGAATATGTGTCTTCTAGATCTTCATCCATATAATCACTTTCCATAAGCTGAGGTTATGATCACCTGAAGGTCTATCCTACTAATACTTATTATAAATTTGAAAGTAACTCTGTATATCTGTCTGTTACCTTTTCACGGAGTTAGATGTTAGCCCAGCAACAGACATGGGGTACATGAAAAGCGCGTGTGAAGCCGCGGGCAGCAGTTACTAGAATATAAGAAAAAGGTTTGTATTTGATTTGAGCAGTGTTCATTTACTTCAATGAAAATCAACTACTAAGGAGTTGCAAAAATTTTCAATAAATAAATTCAAACAAATTGTTAAACATATTGTTTGTAAAAAGGCTTATTACAAGATATCAGACTCTCTAGAAGATAAAAAGCTTGGGATGTATTTCGCTCCAACTCGAAAATTAACACCTAACAGGCTAAAGGTTTCTTCGTTGCTTCTTTACTTTAGTCTACATACCTATGACTATGACAATGGAAAACATTTACCTATGTGATAATTTTCTTCAAACTAGCTTGTACTTGCGACTTCGCTCACACATTACCTGGATAAAACCTAGCCCCAGGTATTAAGTAAATAGCTGGCCATTTTTGAAAGAATTGTCGAAATTGGACTAGCTAGAGAGATTACCTACTCACAAACAAAATATCCTACATGTTTTTAGTACATCTTACATCTTATTACTAAGCACCTGCTGTAATGCATTTTAATTAAGTAAAATGGTGATGATAACTACCTACCTGTACAATTTCTAACAGGTAATAGCAGCAAGGCCACCAGAAACACCAAAAGAGACAGAGAGCCATAACCACCATGAACGTAACATGCCACCAGCTCCTGATCCTCTCCAGAATGACTTCTTAATCAGTTCTGTACGACGTACCCCGGAAACCAGACATGGGGTCACATCATTCAGTTCTAACATACATCCCCCAACAGAAGACCCTATGAGACAGAAAATCTCGTCATTAAATTATATGCGTCATCCAACCCCAGTTTCTGGTCAGAAGATATTTCCTCGAAGCCTGCCGAAGCACGAGGACTCAAATGTCACATGTACACCTATACAAAGCCAAGTGGATATTCCACTTCAAAACCAGGCAAGCACTACCTTCGGTGCTGAATACCGAGTGCTCAGAGATCATCCTCACACTGCGAATGCAGACAGATCTCAAGTTTCACAATCAAGCAAGGGCTTAAAATTGATAGCTATTCAGGATTTAGATGATACAGAATGCAAGGAAGTATTAGTTGATGCAAGTAATATACCCATGCATCAACGTTTTGTTAACTTTGAAGCCCCGGGAATAATTTTCACTAAAGTCAACAAAGATAATATAAAAAAATTGCATCAAAAATTTAAATCATCTACTCCGATAATGAAATCAAGGATGCTTGAAGATCCAAGGCTGGCCAACAAACCAAGGGTTTTTGAATCAAAATCTAGCCTCAACTTTGCAGATTTTAGGACTAATACTCCAGATTTTAAACAAAAAACTGAAAATTCTGTTATCAAAGAACCAGTTTTGAACTCTGTACTATTTTCAAATACTAATAAACAAGATTTGAATGTTGGACAACCCACAAAAATGCAGGAACAAAGGGTTCAAAATTTTTATGTTGGACCACCCATAACAACTACAGAACCAGTTTTCAATAGTGGTCTTTTTACAAAATCTAGGGATGCACTGCTTAGTAATGGATTACCCTCAAAGTACATGGAAAGATCACTCAATTTCGAACCACCTCTAAAAACAAAAGAACCCTGTGTAAATTATGGACCACCCTCAAAAATCACGAAGCCTTTATTCAATTTGGAACAACCCTTAAAAGAAACCTGTGTAAATTATGGACCACCCTCAAAAATCACAGAGCCTTTATTCAATTTGGAACAACCCTTAAAAGAAACCTGTGTAAATTATGGACCACCCTCAAAAATCACAGAGCCATTATTAAATTCTAAACAACCCTTAAAAGAACCGGTTTTATATTGTGAACCACCGTCAAAAACAAAACAACTTATTTTAAATGCTGGACCACACTCTAAAGCCACGGAAACCATATTCAATGGTTATCCACCACAAACGGACCCAGGGTATTTTAATTTGAGACCAAAAAATGAACCCAGCAACCAATATTTAAATGTTGAACCAGCCTTAAAAACAAGAGAACCAGTTTTAAATGGACTACCCTCAAAACCAACAGACAAAGAGATCAACAAAGAATCAGAAAGTATCTTAAAAGGTTCTGTAAATAGTTTGAAGTCCTGTATAAAAGGAGATAAGGGTGACAATGCAGTGGCTAAGTCATTTGCCGATGATCTACGAGCTGTACTCATATCCAAGAGGAAATCTCAAGATTTACAGGGTAAGATTTTTACTTTAAACTAGTGCCTGTTACTTCGCCCGCGTGCAATTCACAATTTCATTGGTTTTATTTGTTTAAGGAACCCTAATTCTTTTTCTAAAATCAAAGACTCTGTTACCGCTATAACATTAGAAACCAGTGAAAGTCCTGTCAAAATCGGTCCAGCCGTTTCAAGCCGAAACAAACAGACAAAATGTTAAAATGTGGTTTTTTGTTTTTGCAAAGACTGCAGGCAGATGAGTAAAGCTGAAGACGGCGCCGCGCTGTAACGGTCATTAGCGGAGGCCTATGTCCACCAGTGGATAGTGTAGGCATTAGTATAAGTTCATCATCATCATCAGCCCGTATAAATCCACTGCTGAACATAGTCTTCCCTCAAACGAGGCCACGAAAAGCGGTCCAGAGCCGCCTCCATCCAATGAATGAAAATGTGACCCCTACAATGTCGTCGGTCCATCGAGTGAGAGGTCTTCGTACACTTCGTTTCGCATTGCATCGCGGTCGCCACTCGAGAACCTTTACTCACCAACGGTTCTACGAGCTATATGGTTGTATAGGTTAATGATGATGATTTCTTATTTTTAACCGACTTCGAAGAAAGAAGGAGGTTCTATGCTCGTCTGAATGTATGGTTTTTATGTATGTTCGTAGATTTCTCCGCCAAATAAGGACTGATTTTGAAAATTCTTTCACTATTGTATAGTTAAAAAATGATCCCGAGATATTGCCATCACACGAGGGATAAAAATTTATCCCACAAAACTTTATAAGAGTGTAAAATTAAAGGATTCGAAGTAGGTTTTTTAGTTTTGAACAGACTTCACAAAAGGAGGAGGTTCTCAATTCGTCTGTATATTTTTATACATTTCGATATCTCGGCCAATTATGGACCGCTTTTCAAATTTCTTTCACTATTGTATAGAAAATGATCCCGCGGCGGTCCCATAACATTTTTATCCCCAGGGGATTAGTTACGTAAAATAAACGTAAAAATATTGTAAAACCAAGAGATTCGAGTTTGATTATTAGGTTTTTGAAAACAATTAAAGTATCAAAATGACTATTTTACTATAAAAACTTCCGTAGTTTGATAAATTCATTATGAATGTAAGCGTGGTGTTCTTCCAACACAAACTAGGTTCATAGTTAACCCGCTTACATTGTAATGAATCAAAATGACGACTGTTAAAAAACAGTTTCCACGGCAACGGGTGTAAACAAGAGGAATTTGAAGTCGGTTTATCGTTTTTTAAAACACGCCAAGTTATATTCAAAACAATCAAATTATATTTGTGCATATTTCAGGTACAAAACCAAATATGTCCAAACAAGAAACAGCTGTGAAGAAGAAAGTCAGTTTTAATCTGGACCTTGAAACTCTTTCAATGGTGTCCAGCATGGAGGATGATGATGATGCAAAGGTCAGTACGATTGATGACCAGCGGGTGAAAGTCTGCCTCCGACGGAGGAGGTTGCGGGTTCGATTCCCACGTCGTGACAAATGTTTGTAAGACATTTTAATGGGTTGTATTATTTTTGCTCGAAAATATATGTATGTAAAACAAAGTCGTGTTCGTTACAACACTTATAACTCGAGAACGGCTGAATCGATTTTAATGATTTTTAATCTGTTGGATTTGTCTCCGTCCGGAATAGAATAACTAAAAACAATTAGGGTTCATAGTTGATAGTTTTTTATTTATAACGATTATGTTACAGGTCACATTATAGTACATACATAGGTATCAATGAAAATTATTACATAATGAAATGATAAATAAATGAAATTGGTAATTAATTACATAAAAAAGAATATTATTAACCTAAAATTAAATATTTAGGTACATTTTAAAGTCATAAATTCGTTTATATCATAAATTGTCATATTTATTAGCCATTTTTTCAATCTTGTCTATAAAGATAATGTGGACTGTGCGCTGGTGATAGGAGTCTGAATACGATTGTAGACAGCCGTCCCCATCACATGCAGCAACTTGGACGTCTTTGCCAGTCGTCGTGGAAGCGCTTTCAGCCGATGCGATTGTGCTGTATCTGTGTCCGTCCCCAAACCTTGCATATTCATCCAAATTATTACGCACATATAGTGCGGACTGGTAGATGACAAGGGCGGGTAGGGTCAAGATACCTAAGCTCATAAAATACGGCCGCGCGGACTCATCTTGTGGTATACGCACTATCGCCCTTATCGCTCTTTTTTGGAGTCTAAAGGCGCGCTCCCAATCGGATGCACGCCCCCAGAGCTCCACGCCATATTGAAGAAGCGAATGGACTGTTGCAAAGTATATGCTTCTTACCATAGCTTTGTCTAAAGTAGCTGAGAGGTGCCACAGAGCGTAGCACGATCGACCTATCTTCTTACATACGTTTTCTATGTGCGTGTTCCGCAGAATACTTCAAGGAACTGGGCTGGTTAGGGCCTAGTTAGGCAGGGGGACAATGCACACTCCTATGCGAGATGTCAGATCCCAGTTCCCCCACTTAGAATTAGGGTTCCCGCAAAAATGTTAATGTTTTGTTAAACACTAAAATCCGACTACATAAAAGTCTTAATTAAGCGTTCACCTATTGTCCTTAATATATCTTTTGATACTTAGGTAGTTGGAGGCACCCACCCCATATATACCTAGGGTAAAATTAGTAACAAAGGCCTCTGACTACCCAAATATCGAAAGAAAATGATAAGAACAATAGGAGAACGCTTGTTTAAGAAGGCTACGAACCTCTCTCAAATCTCTGCGGCCGGCCCATGCGGATTTGTTGTTGTTTCACGTCTAGAGATTGCAATCCGGTTTATTCGAAATCCGAATTTTTTGATATTTTTTCGTACTTTCCGTTTCATTTTGAATAAACGATTGATTTTAGAAATATTTATGATTATTTATATGTTGAATATATTTATGATGTTTGCAGCGCGACAGATTTTCCAATAAAGTTGTCTATCATGCATAAAAAAATTGCTTGAAAATGAATCGATTTGGTGGTCAAAATTAGTTTCAATTCAATTCAATGCGTTTATTTCAGCTTAAAATACAATGCATATTTCAGCCATAGCTTAATTAATTAAAAATATCTTAAATTAAAGGGTACACAATTAGAACTGGTTTACAAACGCATGACATTATGTGTGCGCGTCCAGTGCTTCATGAAAGCGCAGTCTGTGTCCAACCTCCCAGCTATAAGTTTCAGATAGCTACTGGTGCCGCCCCTCACCCGGCGCATCAGGGAAGCCGTTCTGTTGCAGATGATTGCGTAAAAGTCATCAACGCGGGACTCTGCTAACATTCCGGACGCGCTACAGAAGCGAGGCAGCCCCAGCAGCACTCTGAATCCTTTATTGTACTGGACGCCCAGGGCATTCCAGCATTTCTGCGTAAAGTTAACCCACAGAATTGTATAAAAAGATTGGCAGTATGCTCTGAACAAACTTATTTTGACAACTGTACTGCATCGCGCAAATCTGCGGGCCAACATATTTGCTCTAACTGATAATGCACTGCGCTCCCTTTCTACATCTAGGTCATCTGAGAGAGTATCGGAGACCCAGTGGCCCAGATACTTGAACTCAGCTACTTTCTTCAGTTCAATGCCTGCCAGCGAAACTGATGGAACTGTAGAATAGCTTTTTGATCCAGCTTTAAAAACCATCAGCTCGCTTTTGCTGGCATTGTATCTGAGGCCATGAGCCTCCGCATAACTCTCACATATTTTCAATAGATTCCGGAGGGCACTGATCGATGGGCTCAGCAGCACCATGTCATCGGCGTAACTTATGTTGTTAACTGTCATTCCATCAATTGAACAGCCTATACTAGCCTCCCACTATAATAGCTCTAGCAACAATACAACACTTATTGCACCCATGGGTGGTCCTTCAGTTCAAGCTGCGCCGTCTCTGGTTAAGGAGTTAGATCTAGACCACAGTCAACAAACACCGAAGACTGATATACTCGGATAAGTTAGGTGCTGGGATGGGTCTGATACTTAGTGACTTACTAGTACAAAATGTTGTAAACAATTGCTATCCAGATGCTAATATTAATGTAATTACGGATTGTATTCAGAAAGATAACTGAATAAAAGCACCACTCTAATTGTTCAGCTTGGTGAAATTTGTGTAAAACGGTCAGCGTTGATTAGGCTAGTTGAGGTACTTCTAGAAAAGGTACAGAATGGACTAGGGAAACTGATTATTTGCTCCTTCCCTTACTAAAATTCATTGACATCAAAGCAAAATGAAAATAACTTGACTAGACTTCTTTGTTATTGGCAATATGTGTCTGGTTTGCCACTTTTCTGCCAGTATCCAGTTCATGGAAATTTCTTAGTCATGGAATGGAGGCGGGATTACAACAATAATATGAGCGGTAAATTTGAAAAACACCAATCAGATTTTTACTAAGAACCCAAATAAAATAAAATTATAAACAGTTTAAAAACAAAATAAATATAGTTATTAAAAACAACACAAATATAATTAGTTATAGAAGATATTTATAATTTTAACTTATTTACATCAGAACTTTCATTTACATTTATATTAAAACCAGATAGGGAAACTAATTGTGTCAATTTAGCGGCAACGTTGGACGGTAAGTTTTCAGTGTTCGAAATAATAATATTTATTAATAATGTGAGGAGGGTGTCTATTAAACTCTCACTGTGAGGAAGTACTTGGTTGGCCTTTTAACCACAACCGTTTGGAAGAGAAGAAGGGGGGTTGGAAACTATTCCTCGATGAGAAGCTGTATCGTAGGACTTGCTAAGAGGGGCTCGAGAACGGGGAGAAGAAAATACAGTCTTAATATGAGACAGGGAAGCCTTAGGGGTAGAGGAATAGCTATGATTTGAAGACGACATATAAGGAGAGAGAGAGAACAGCTCCTGAGAGGGAGAGAAAATCTGCTGGGAGGGCGGGAATTGCTCCTGAGCAATTTCCGAATAGGAACGTGAAACCCTTGGAAATTGTGAGGCTGCCTCCTCAAATGATATGGCATTGGTAGCCATCACAGATTTAATTGATTTTTGTCTTACTAGTTCGGGGCAGTGTTTACTCGTGGCAAAATGCTTCCCTGAACAATGTAAGCAAGATGCCTCGGTCTCAGATACGTCGCAGCTCTCGCCAGAGTGTTCCTGGCCACAACGAAAACAGCGGGGTTTAGATCTGCATTGGACTTGAGTATGTCCAAAGCGGCAACAGGAGTTGCATTGGATGGTGGGGAACTTATAAATTTCGACAGGAATCGAATTATAAAATAAGAAAACCCTTGTAGGTAGAATTTGTCCTTGGAAAGTGACGACCACGGTTTGGGTAGGAACCCACGAAACCTTACCATCCTCCAATTTTTTCCTATTTAATCTCCGCGCTTTTAAAACTTTAGCACCAACAGGGTTCGAAACTGATTCCGCAAATTCCTCCATTGAGAGGTCAGTGGGAACGCCTCTAATGAGACCCATACGGGTAACGTTGTAGGTGGGAATGATAGCGTGTAATTTGTGCATTGAAAGTGTTGTGGAGATTATAAAAGAATTAGCATCTTTGGCAGATGAGAATTCAACGCTAATTTTATTACGGCCTACTCGTTTTACCCCTCCAGGGATAATATTTTCGAATTTATTTTTCTGTAAAAATTGGCCAAACTGGATTGTCCTTAGGGTTGTACCCGCGGTTTGGTCTGTATCAGTTCTCGAAACATGAACCACATAAGGACCCCTATCAGATGAGTTGTATGATTGGATAGCCCCAATCACAATGGATGGATCAGTATAGACAGTCTGAATAGACGGAACAGACAAATCAGGTGAAGCAACTTTTTTATTAGGCGTGTGAGCTGACTGTTGAATATCGTTTCTATCAAAAATTTTACGTTTAGTCCGATGGCATTCGGACAGAATGGGGGGAGGAACAGGGTCAGGTGGAAATGGTCATCATCTGAATCCATTTTTGATTTGGAGTGGCCAATCACAAAGGATTCGTACGTGGGAGGCTTATGTCCAGCAGTGGACGTGTATGGGCTGATGATGATGATGATGATAGTCCATCAGAATATACAAGGCTTACCCAGCAAAATCCTAGAATTAGAACTATTTTTGAATTATTTAAATGTAGATGTTATGTGCTTAACAGAACACTGGATTGTGAAGAATCAGTTACTTCCCTTTTATCATAACTATTGTTTTGAAAGTCCCTACAAAAGAAAGGCTGCTATACGTGGTGGCTCTCTAATTATAGTTAAAAATAGTCTTAAATGTAAAGAACGGAAAGATATTGTAAACCTCACTATCGAGAGGACTATTGAACTTTCAGCGTGTGTACCGCCCCCCCCGATGCAAATCAGGTAGCTTTTTAAAGTACTATGGAAGAAGCTTTGCTGAAAGTATTTACATGTAAAAAGAATCTCATTGTTTGTGGCGACTTAAATATAGATATTTTAGCGAATCCCCTTGCCGATAGATTGCTTAATTTATTCAAATGCTTTAGTTTACAACATACTTTTATTGACCCAACTAGGGTTACCCTAACATCTGCCACTTGTTTAGATAATATTTACTGTAGTGAATCTCCAACCAGCAAAACATTAATCAAGCATTTCAAATCAGACCATTATGGTCAGAGTGTTAACTTTAGTTATAATTTGAATGATAGAAACAATGTTGAGGAATATACCTAAAGGCCTATTACAGAGAGCCGTATTAAGAATTTTCAAAGTAAAGTGGAACTAGCAGTATCTAATATATCTTGTTCTGATGACCCTAATGTTCTATTTACCAATCTTTTTAATGTTATAAACAGAGAACACATGCACAGTTAGAGACAGGGTCGAGTTTACTGATTGGGCCACTCCCGGCATTTATAGAAGTAGGAATAGACTATACGATCTTTATGGTGCTAGAGAAGCTATGTTACATGATCCTGTGTTTCTCTTGTATGTAACCAACTACTCGAAAACATTTAAGAAAGTCTGCAACACAGCAAAGTGCCTATTCTTGAGGAAAAAAATTGTAAACTCATCTAATAAAATAAAAGCAACATGGAGACTAATAAATAACGAAACTAGTAAATCAAAGCCACGTAACAGAGAAATAAGGTTAAAAATTAATAATTCAATTCTTATACATGAAAAGGATATTGCCGATGCTTTTGATGCATTCTTCTCCGATATCCCTAAAGTTGTTACCCGGACTCCTCCCCTTCAATGGCAGTTGAATTATTAGAATCATCTGTTGAAAAATTTAAAGAGGTCTTTATATATTTACTCATGTAATATCCGAGCCAATTATATAGTCAAAACGTTTAAGTCTATTAACATCAAAAATACTGAGGATCTCTGGGGTATCTCAACCAAAGTACTAAGTTCAATTATAAAGGAAGTGGCTCCTTGTTTGGCCTTTATTTTCAATAGTTGTGTCGACGCAGGAGTTTTTCCTGATCTGATGAAATATAGTAAACTGGTTCCTCTTTTTAAATCTGGAAGTCACACTGATCCGGCCAACTACAGACCAATTTCAATACTTGCAGCAATAAGTAACATTTTTGAAAAAATTATTCTCACTCATTTGTCCTCTCATTTCAACCTTAATAGGCTACTCCATAAAAATCTATTTGGCTTCACCAAGGGTAGATCAACAACCGATGCTGGTACAGTTTTACTTAAGCATATATCGGATGCCTGGGATAAAGCAAAAAACGCTATTGGTATATTCTGTGACCTTTCTAAGGCTTTTGATTGTGTAGATCATGCTACATTAATTGGAAAATTGAAACACTATGGAATTCAAAACAAGGCACTGGACCTTATTCAATCATATTTATCTGATAGAGTTCAAAAAGAAGATATTGGTAAAGAAAGATCTAGGGGCTCAAAAATTTAATTAAGCGTCCCGCAAGGATCAATATTAGGTCCTTTCTTATTTTTAGTATACGTAAATGATCTCCCCTTTTTAGCAAAAGATCTGTGTGATATAGTCTTATTTGCTGATGATACTTCACAGATTTTTAAAGTTGACATAAATAAATGTAATTATGACGATGTAAATGATGCGCTTTCACACGTACTAGATTGGTTCACCGCCAATAACCTCTTACTCAATGCTAAAAAAACCAAATGCATTAAATTCATGTTAAGAGAATTCCAGTGTAAGAGTGTCCTTATGTAAGAGAATTTCCAACGAAGATAATGCTAAAGAATGAGATTGTTGACTTTGTAGACTCTACTGTTTTCTTAGGGTTACATATTGATTCCACTCTTCAATGGAAACCGCAAATTGATGCTCTCGCAGGCAGACTTAGTTCAGCAGCCTATGCAGTTCGATCAATTAGTTATATTACCGATGAAGATACAGCTAGGTTAGTTTATTTCAGTTACTTTCATAGTATTATGTCTTATGGTATTTTGCTTTGGGGACAGGCAGCTAACATCCAGACTATCTTTGTTCTCCAGAAAAGAGCGGTATGCGCAATTTACAAATTAAAGCCACGCGACTCTTTGAGGGAATTATTTAAAGAAATAAATATTTTGACAGTAATATCGCAGTACATCTATGAAAATCTTATGTATACGCACAAAAATAGAGATTTAATAGATTATTTTTAATAGAGATTGAAAAAGTGTGATGTTCACAATAGAAATACAAGAAACAAGAACAAATTACACATTCCAGCATATAGATTATGAAAGGCAGGGAAATCATTTATGGGCAATTGCGTGCGCTTCTATAATAAGCTTCCATCTGAAGCAACTGAACTCCCTATTCGTAAATTTAAACAGTACATTAAACAAAATCTTATCAGGAAGGCCTTTTACTCCATAGATGATTACATCAATGATGTTAATGCTTGGCCAGATGTCGCTCCGTTCCGCACTGTCAATAGTATGTAAGAAATTCAATGTTCTGTTTAGCTTTAAAGAAATATTGACATGTATCTAAATTGCGTTAAATTTTGATTTAGATAGGCAAAATAAACATGTATTAGACACATGAGTGATATTATAATGTGCTAGTGGTTTCTTTTTCACTTCTTCCACTAGTGGACAAAAAATTTAAGTGACGAGAATATCAATAACACCTTATTTCTTATTTGATATTAATGTCTACTATGATTATAGTATAAAATTTGACTTGTCTAAGTGCTTATTTTGTAAGCCTAAAGAAATAAAGTTATTGATTCTGATATACCGGTGCTGCTGCGGTGCGGATCAGACGAGCCGTGTACAGGTTAAAAATTCGCGGAGAAGATATTCCGCCCTGTCTCACGCCATTCCAGCCTGTACTCGGTCGATAACGATCCTGCCCATTTGACAAAGTTACGTTGATTACCGTAACAATATTTTAAAAGCATTATTAGCTCAGGCGGCAGCCCTGTATCACCGGACAGCTACGGCCACAACCTGTCTAACGCCACAAGATCAAAAGCTTTTGATAAATCTAAGAAACAGGCGAGACTCAGTATTGCCGATTCAGTAGACAGTCCGGCCCTAAAGCCGAACTGGGCATCGTGTAAGCTTAATTTATAAATAATAAATAAATAATAAATTATTCAAAATTAACTTAGGGCTAAAAGGATAACAAAGACTAAGACTATTTAATCTTATGATTTTATGGGATAACATAGTACATGTGCCTGAACTAGGTAAAAACCTGTTTTTCAGGCAAAGAAAGTGCTGATAATAAACAAACAATAAAATCCGATAATAAATGCTATGCATACTATAAAATTACTTATGCTAACTATGCTAAACTAGTTTTAATAATAATAAAGGTGCTTACAATTAGTGACCTACTTTAGAACAGTCAATAAATTTTCTGTGTCATCGTATGACATACATTGTAAAGTATCTCTAAGTTTTTTCTTACAGCTATTATAGTTTAAGGAATAAATATTGGCTAACACATTTAATCTATTATATAAAAAAGGACCAAGAACACTGTAAAATTTTCTTGAAAAAGCATGTCTTCGACCTAGTTCTTTAGGGCAAACATTATTTTTCCTCCTTTTGTTAGCGATTTCAGTGACATATGGAAGGGCTGCGTGTTGTTTAAGTATTATGTTCATTATGAATAACTGTCGAACTGTTAATACTCCACATGATTTAAAGAGAAGGTTTGTAGAAAAAAGAAAAGGACGGAAAGTTGATACTTTAAGTATCGCTCTTTGTGCTCTCTCAACAGTTAGTAATAATGTTTTACCTACTCCACCCCATGATGTAATGCAGTACGTCAATATGGATTCGCAAAGGGCCCGGTAAACCTGTATAATAAGTTTTTGGTCCGCAATATGGCGTAGATTTTTGAAGACAAAAATCAGCTTGCGGACTCTACTTACTAAAGCTTCTAGATGGGGTTTGAATGAGAGTGATTCATCCAGTATTATGCCAAGGTATTTAATTTTATTTGTATTATGTATGGTTGGGCAGACACATACGTTATCAGCGCCTACACAATAATGCGCATACAATTTTGGGCTGATTTCGTTTGACGGGCGTTTGCGCATCGAAAACCTAATATACTTAGTCTTATCTTAATTATTATGTATTAAATATTATTATGACTGAGATGTTTATCAATCACACCATCCAGCACCTTAGCTATTATCGTCGCCAGTGATATAGGCCTGTAGTTGCCCAAGCTAGAGGCGTCTCCAGTTTTATTTTTAATAATTGGTACTACTAGAGTTCGCATCATCTCTTCAGGTAGGTAAGAATGGCCTATACAGAAGGTGAAAAGCATGGCGAGCACTCTAGGTAAATGAGGTCCTGCATGTTTCAAATGCTCAATTCTTAACGAATCATGACCTGGAAATTACCCCGTTTCATGCCTTTCACCACTCCTGCCACTTCCTTAGCTGATATTCTGACAATTTCATCACCAGCTTGCACTAGCCTTATTTCAGACTCCGAACTACCAGAACCTAGTGGAGACTGCACTCTAAAATTATCCTTAAATAGGTTGGCAATCTGAACAGGATCGCTATTACCCTCGACACTTATTGGGACGCACGGCTTTGGATTTGTTTTATTACTTTCCTTCCAGAACTTACTAAAGTTTTTTGCTGAGTGATGGGTCGCAAGAATATCTATCTTTATTTGAGTCTGATGGTTCTGACACCATTTTAGCTTTGTTTTAAAATCTCTCCGTGAGTCACGCATTTTATCATTAACAGAGCCATAGGATGGCTTCCCATGTACAACCCATTCTCTAAACCAAAGCCGTGCCTCACCGTCTTTTTACATGACGATTCCATCCTATTACATGTGGTCTCTTTTTCCTATACAGTGTGTCCCTGGATAAAGTGCAACCCCGAACGGGGGTGAAACTAGATCAAAAATTATCGACAAAAAAATAGAAAAAAAAAAAATCGTATATACTTTATTGATGAATAAAATTTTTTATTACTCACGAATTCCCTATTTAAAAAAAAAATTCTTCCAAAGTAGTGGGTCTATTTTGTTAAAATAAAAACCATAATCATGTCAGATATTTGACGATGACGATAAAATAACAAATAACTCACAAACCAGTGGCTATCGTGACTTAAAGTTTAATTTTTGTATTAAAATTACATTTTTTATGCTGTTTTTTTTCAATAATTTCCAAAAATCTTAAAATTAAGCCTATAATACTAGATATTTTTATGACTTTTTATTATTGTCTATCATAATAGCTTTTAAATAAAAAGAAAAACCTACGTTCTAACATAAAAAATGCGCTGGCTAGGAGCTTTTAAAGTTGACCACTGATTACGTCACCACTCAGGTAGAGACCCTTTTTTAACTTCTAGTGTTGTAGATTATGGTCGCTGGGCCTGTTCTATGAAAGATGAAGGGTGGGGATTGAAACAGGACTCACAACAAGGCACGCCAGTCGCTGCCAAAAAGCTGCTTAGGATCCGCGTTAAAGTCCCCTAAAACAAAAACAGAGTCAATACCGCAACTGTCTATAACCGCACTCACCTCACTCATACAGTCTGTAAATTCAGCCAAATTATCTCTACAGTCTGTTGGCATATAAACTGTTATTACTAGGAAGTAACGATTTTCTAGCACAACCTTGATGGCTGTTAGTCTGTCACTCGCGCAGTCGACAACCGACACGGACTGGAACGCACTCTTTCTCTAAAATCGCCACCCCTCCATAGCTTCTGCCCCGAAGCATGCCTTTTGAGGTATCTACTGCTGATTTGCCGGTGTAAGAAAATTCCTGATCGATTGAGCCGAGCAACGATATGTCATGGGGTAGGAGCCATGTTTCTCTGCAATATTGCAGAGCTAAAATGTCCGTAGTTCGGCATAGTGCCCGTACCCCATCAATAGACCTCTTTAAGCTGCGACAGTTGAAACTCGTGAAAGTAGATTTATTTATTATCTTGGTTTTGTCCATATTGGTCTTTTCTAAAGTCAACCAATCTTCTTACATAAATTCCTTCCGGCCATAAACTATAATCTAAGAAAAACGATATTTTGGAATTTGGTACATACATTTTATATGCACTATATTGCCTCTGCACCTTGGCCTTTATTTTCAGCAGCGACACCTTAATTTGGGTTTTTGAAAATAAATAATCCACAATAACCTTCTCCGTAGTACTACCAACTTCATTATTTATGAACAACGGTGTTTGAAGATCCGCGGCCTTAAATTTTTCGTTAGGATTTGTTAACGCCTTGCCCTCCAACGTAGAAAACCGGTTCCTCAGTCGTTTTCGCTGCGCAACAATCCACTCTTTTTAGTTTCGCTCTAATCATTTAAATATCACTATGGTTCTTCAAAAACTAAACCGCTACAAACATCATTCAGAAAATCAAAAGTTGTTCTATACAAAATTATGTGATGGGGCGTTACAGGGGTGGATTGCTAATTATAATTTAACTTACTCTAGACTTTCTAGACTGTGTGTGTCCCACATAGATAAAAATACTTATACCAAATACATATGTAGATAGTTTATATCAAGACATAATAAGTCGGTTACAAAAGGCAGCTGAAGAGAGTTATGACTACAAAATAGGAAATAAAAAGCGGAAAATTATTGGCTGGAATTTTCACGTCAGGCAGGCTCATGTTAAAGCCAAGGAAAACTTTCTAATATGGGCGCAGTGTGGTAGACCATGCTCGGGATATTATTATGATAAAATGAAGGCTACACGCGGGGAGTTCAAAGCCGCGCTAAAATACGTACAAAATAACCAGGACAAAATAAAAATGGATATGTTGGCCCGGCATAGTAGTGTAGGAAATTTTTGAGAATTCATTATTCAGTCTCATCTTGGTAACGTGCGGCTGAATGACGGTCAGTTTGGCTTTCGTCCACAAGTGTCTACTGATATGGCCATATTCTCACTGAAACAGGTTGTCAACTACTATAAGCAATACGAGACTACTGTTTATGCCGTATTCCTTGACCTCAGCCGCGCCTTTGACAAGCTCAACCATGCTCTTCTGTGGAGCAAGCTGCGAGACGGCACAGAGGTACCGCCCGACCTTGTTGACCTGCTTGAGTACTGGTACAGCAATCAGATCAACAATGTCAGGACGAAGCTCTCAGACAGCTATCAGCTGTCATGCGGTGTGAGACAGGGAGGGCTCAGGCCGGACCTTTTTAACGTTTACGTCAACGAACTGATCGATGAGCTGAGCAGAACCCCGGTGGGGCTCCGGCTGGATGGCAGATATGTCAACAACCTGAGTTATACCGATGACATAGTTCTGCTCAGCCCATCGATCAAAGGTTTGAGGAAATTAATAAATATCCGCGAAAGATTCGCTAAAGATCACGACTTAATTTATAACGTAAAGAAGACTGAGATGGTTATTGTTAAATCAGGAAAAGGTCCCGACTATGTACCCGAGGTTTGTCTTAGCGGACGACCTGTTAAGATAGTGGAGAATTTTAAATATCTCGGTCATATCGTCACATCCGCCTTAAAAGACGATGATGACATGGAAAGACAGCGAAGGTCACTGTGCGTTGTCGGAAACATGTTCGCTAGGAAGTTTTATAAAGCCTCGCCTGATGTGAAAATTATTTTATTTAAGTCATTTTGTCAGTCGTTTTACACGTGTCAACTTTGGACTAACTATACGATAAGATCGCATAATCGTATAAGAGTGGCATATAATAACATCTTTAGGCATCTCATGGGCCTGAAACGCTATTGTAGCGCTTCAGAAATGTTCACAGAACCCCGTGTAGACTCTTTCAATGCCATCCAAAGAAAGATAATCGCGTCATTCATGTCCAGAGTTGACATGTAAAAACGTCATTATTGTAAGCCTGTCTGATCGTCTGATGTTATCAGACACCTATAGACGGTGGGTGAATATTGCCACCTTATTGTGTACTTAAACCTAGTACCTTAAATTTTATATTTTATTTCATTATTGTAATTGTAAATTTGACTTTTATACTTCTGTACTCGTAAAATGGATGTTGTGTCTGAAATAAAGAATTATTTATTTATAGCAATTTTTCATCAGATTACGTATGGAAAATTTCAATAAGATCGGGGACATATGTAGTTTCCAAATGAAGCGGAAAGTACGTTTGTATGGGGGCTAAGGCTATCCGCGCCGTTCTTAAGAATTACGTAGTCGGGTTTTAGTATTTAACTATGTATATCTGTTATTTATGTGAAAACCATTGTAATGTGACAATATTGCTTGGTTTCAGTGCGTATTCATAGAATCGTACAGGCCCACGATGTCCTACCTAAAAGCTCTGGCTCCGGCGAGCAGTCAAGAGTCGTGGTGCATCCTCGCTGATACGGAGGTCCTAACCAAGGACTTTGACTTTATCGACCACTTTGTACTGATTGGTATGTATCCTACTAATTTCTAAGAAATTTTAATAAGATCGCGTAATTTCGACTTCGACGGGACTTGAACCCGCATCCCTCAGTACGGGATGCGCTGCCAAGTCAAGTCTTCAAGTCCTAGAAATACTCAAAACACCCGGTACAATTATTTGCAGATCGTACAAACATTTGTTCCAAGGCGGGAATCCTCTACCTCCTGCGTCACAGGCGGACCTTCGTTTCGTTACTTTTACACTGTTTTTAAGTTTTGCGGGATTTATCCCCCTGGGGATAAAATTATGGGACCACTTCGGGAACATTTTCTATACAATAGTGAACTCGAAGTCGAAAAATTTCGGGATCTTATCAAACTTTCTTATAAATTATCCCCAGTGTGAGGCTTACGAACTATAATAGCAAAAACCTTATCCTACTAATATTATAAATGTCAAAGTTTGTGAGAATGGATGGATGGATGTTTGTTCCTCTTTCTCGTAAAAACTACTGAACCGATTAGGCTAAAATTTGGTATGGGCATAGTTTGGGACCTGGAATAACATATAGACTATTTTTATCCCGATAAAACGTGGGCGAAGGCGCGGGCAGCAGCTAGTATTACATATTGGTACAATAGTATTGCGTTAGACCTATTTCACCATTAGAAAATTTGTATTGAATTATCTACACGGTTCGTATTTGTTTCAGATCCCACATGCAGGCTCTTAATCCCACCGGTGGTCCACTCGTGGCTGCTAGCGCTCGCCCGCAGCTGCGACCGTCCGCTCGCGACGGCGGCGAGGAACGTGCTGCGACGGACGACCAGCAGCCATGTTGTAGGTGAGTGGAGAGCGGAGGGAGTCGCGACTTTCACATGGTAAAAACGGATTTTTTATATTGAATGATTTTTGTTCTCAACCGACTTCGAAAATCTCAATCATCTCGATCTTCTCAATGCGTCGTATAATATATTTATTTATTTTTTTGTATGTGTGTTACGCGATGTCTCCGCCAATTATGGACCGATATTGAAAATTATTTCACTAAGTATTGTATAGAAAATGATCCCGAAGTGGTCCCATAATTTTAACCCATGGGATAAATCCCGCAAAACTTAAAAACAGTGTAAAAGTAAGTAGGTAAGTAAGGTAATTTGAAGTCGGTTTATCGTTGTTTAAAACATATTAAGCATTATTGTAATTTATAAATACGGAAGTGACATGCCTTGTTCGAGAACCAGCAACCCATCATGCGCCAAATAAATGATTTAAAAAACAATCGATTCCTCCAACTCGGGCTGAGTCGATGTCGTAAGAGCCGACTAAGGGAATCTACCAGAGGAAGGGACAGCTTGCCGCATCCAAACGAAGGTCCGCCTGTGACGCCGGAGGTTGCGGGTTCGATTATTCCCGCCTTGAGATAAATGTTTGTACGATCTGCAAATAATTGTACCGGGTGTTTTGAGTATTTCTGTGTATGATAAAAAATATATATCTATGTAATGTATGGTATTATGTATAGTATCAGTTATCTAGTACCCATAACACAAGCTCTGCTTAGCCTGGGACTTGATGATGCTGTGTGAATTGTCCAACATTATTTATTTATTTAATTTTTACCACAAATTCTTGTTTTCAGTACAACCAAGCAACAACCGAGAACATCCAACATGCACCAATGATGCTATACTCAGATGCTGTGTGGAAAACATGAACCAAAACAAACACATCGTGAGTATTCATTGTTTACTAGCTTAAGCGCGCAGCTTTAAAAGCTAAACAGTGATCATGTCCTCCTAGCCGAATTTCGGTCACCTCGGCCAGTTTCATCGAGGACTAGCCATGTGCGCAAGACATCACACTTCGCCCGCGTATCCGTATCAGGATAAAAATAGCCTTTATGTTATTCCAGGTCCCAAACTATACCCATACCAAATTTCAGTCTAATCAGTTCAGTAGTTTTTGCGTGAAAGAGTAACAAATATCCATCCATACATCCATATATCCATCCTTACAAACTTTGACATTTATAATATTATAGTATGATTAAACAAATTGTACTTTTATTTTCAGATCTTGATATCGAACGATCTGGAACTCCTAACAACAGCAAAATGCTATCCCATTCATTGTTATAGCATGAATTCCATTAAAAACGGTTTACCAACAACGAAACCGCTTCAGTACAAAAAAGACATGAAAATCACCATTAGAAACGATACTCAAAATGTAGAAAATGATTCGGTCATCAAGAAATCGTCATTCACTGATGATCTGAATGATAAAGAGAAAGCTATAATTCGAAATTTTAAAATGGCGAAATATCAAACTGGACAAAATCCTAACCTGAAAGAAAAAAAACAAAATGAGAACCCGAACGGAAAATTTCAAAATGGACAAACTGGAACAGGACTGAATGATAAAGAGAAGGCTATAATTCGAAATTTTAAAATGTTGAAATATCAAATTGGACAAAATCCTAACCTGAAAGAAAAAAAACAAAATGAGAACCCGAACGGAAAATTTCAAAATGGACAAACTGGAACAGGACCGAATGACAAAAATGAAAAGCCAATAAAATATTTTTACCACAACGAAAATATGAGAATTGCGGATGCTATAGAGATGTATCATATAGATTCTCAAAACCTTACTGCATCTGGCAACACCAGTGGACCTTCAAACGGTACTCTCGACATTTCGAATATATCAACGATCCAAAACGAATCTATGGATATTGAGAAATCTTTTCAATCAATACCAACTATAGATAACATTCACAAATTAAATATAAAAGATACAGATGAAGCAAATTCCTTGAATACTAATAAAACGGTGTCAGTATTCTTCAAGAATCGGAAACCAGATGATATGCACAAGTTTAAATACTCACCTCAGATGATAATCTCTGTGAATAATAACAACATACATGGAATTGCCGAAGAAAATAATGAACGAATGAAAACAGAAAAAGAGAATCAGAAACCTCATTTCAAAAATAAGGGCCCTCGTCTAGAAAATAGGAAAAGTAACGCTTCCATTTTGGAACTCTGCAAGGAGAAAATAAAAGAGCCTCTCACAACCGAGTTCGAAGACGAAAACACCCGCGCGACTCCTCCGTACGATACAACGACATTTGACGAGCAAACCGGAAAAAAAAGCACGTCTTCCCAATTTGACAGATCAAAATCCAACATGGTGTCTACGTCAAATGGTTTTGACGTTTCAAGACCACAGACAATAATGAACAGGATAGATCTCAACAGGTAACATTCATCATCATCATCATCCCGTATACGAGGCCACGAATAGCGGTGCTGGGCCGCCTCCATTTATCGACCCCCTGCGATCGCTACAATGTCGTCGGTCCATCGAGCGGGAGGTCTTCCCATACTCAATTTCGCTGCCGGGTCCGAGCCGAGTGTCGGCCGTAGCACGATCACAGAGCCGGTCCCGTGCCTCTAATTACAAAGACGGGCCTCGACCGAGCAATTACCGTGCGGCACTGTATTCATGCAACGGGCCGATGGCCGAGCCGAGCCGGGACCGAGTTGTTTCCGACCGTTGTCCGTTGCTCGGCCGTCACTCAGCTGCCGATCGGTATAGCGTGAGTGGGTCCATACAAAATTATATAAATACTAGCTGCTGCCCGGGCCTTCGCCCGCGTTTTATCGGGATAAAAAATTGCCTATATATTATTCCAGGTCCCAGATTATACCCATATTAAATTTCAGCCTAATCGGTTCAGTAGTTTTTGCGTGAAAGAGTAACAAATATCCATACATACATCCACACAAACTTTGACTTTTATAATATTAGTAGGAAGTAGGATTAGTTGACCGTGCCACGGCCAACACTCGACTCGGACCCGACACGGTCAAGCGTGAGTCATCCTTTACTCCCCAACAGTTATCGGTTCTACCTATATGGCCTGCCCATCGCCAACTCAGTCTGCTAATTCTGAGAGCTAAGTCGGGGTTGTGTCAGAATCAGTACGGAAGGTGTTAAAATACACAGAAGGAAGCTGCTGCCCTTCCTCTCTGGTAGGTTCCCTTATTCGATTCTTACTACATACACGGGCTGAATTAGACTAGGTATTGGTTCTGACGCCACAACCTATTTACCTTTATAGCCTGCAAAATGTACACATCTTAAGCCCATACTGGTCCCTGATAAGCGCCGATAAGATGATTATTTATCGTCGAAACTGTTTACAAAGAGATCTTAAACAATAAAGTGGAAACAACAGTTTGTCCGTTAATAACGACGTACAATATTAATTAAAATTTAAGACAAAACTCCGTATGAGTAACATACGGAGTTTTGTCTTAAATTTAAATTGAATTTTAGGGTACCGTACCTTAAAAGAAAAACGGAACCCTTATAGGATCACTTTGTTGTCCGTCTGACAACAATCTTTTCTCAGAAACGCGTGGAGCTATCGAGTTGAAATTAACATCAAATATCCAGGTCCGTAAGTTCTTGGAGCCGTGACATAAATCAAACTTACGTAGTCAAAAGTTACAGACGTTTATGCCCATTTTTTTTATATTTCCTTTGACTTGCACACAAAACCTATAGGGTACTTCCCGTTGACCTATAATCATTAAATTTGGCAAGAAGCACGGTCTTATATCACAACTAAAGGGTAATTAAACCGTACCTAAAACCGTAATTTTGTAGTTTATTCACATAAAAAATAATTTTTGTTTCTCGCTATGGACCGAAAACTTCCCGTTGACCTAGAATCATGAAATCTGGCCTTATAGCACAGGTAAAGGGAAAAATCGAAAAAAAGTTTTTTAGGTTATTCACAAAAAAAATGGCTTTTTGTAATCGATCAAAACCTTTCTCCCGTTGACCTAGAATCACATGCAAGAAACAAGGTCCTATAATTACGGAACCCTCGGTGCGCGAGCCCAACTCGAACATGACGTTTTTATTTAATAATAATTAATGTTCATATTCTATTCCAGGTTTTATGTGAAGAGTACAGAGATGGAACACAGACTGACGGCGAGAATAGACGAGTGGGTTTGCTTTTACACTCAGATTATGGAGGAGTCACTGTCCAGCGTCTTAGAGGTATGTACATATGATTATGGAGGAGTCACTGTCCAGTGTTTTAGAGGTATGTACATATGATTATGGAGGAGTCACTGTCCAGTGTTTTAGAGGTATGTACATATGATTATGGAGGAGTCACTGTCCAGTGTTTTAGAGGTATGCACACATGATTATGGAGGAGTCACTGTCCAGCCTCTTAGAGGTATGGACATAATGATTATGGAGCAGTCACTGTCCAGCGTCTTATAGGTATGTAATGTATGTGTTCAGTGTTTTATTATTATTTGCCGATATATTGGCATTGTGTGTTTATGAGATTAGTTATACAGTGTGTCCCTGGATAAAGTGCAACCCCGAAAGGGGGTGAAACTAGATCAAAAATTATCGACAAAAAAATAGAAAAACATAATTGTATATACTTTATTGATGAATTAAAAATTTTATTACTCACTAATGATGACGATAAAATAACAAATAACTCACAAACGAGTGGTATCGTGACTTAAAGTTGAATTTTTGTTTAAAATTAAATTTTTTATGCTGTTTTTTTCAATAATCTCCAAAAACCTTAAAATTAAGCCTATAATACTAGATATTTTTATGACTTTTTATTATTGTCTATAATAGCTTTTAAATAAAAAAACCCTACGTTCTAACATAAAAAATGCGCTGGCTAGGAGCTTTTAAAGTTGACCACTGATTACGTCACCACTCAGGTAGAGACCCTTTTTTAACTTTGTTGTAGCTAAAGGTGTAAAACAAAAAATATAAGAACCATGGACGGACGCTTGTTTAATACTTTTAATTAGTCTGGTTTTAGTTTTTAACTATATTTTTTTACGGCTTAAGTATTGCGTGACGAGATTTGGCATTATTTACATAAATGTTTTTGTTACGATTAATGACCACCTAAGCTAAAACTACAATGTATGTATAAGTATGCAATACGTAAATCTAAATAAAATTTTCCAGCGCCTCTCTCCGCCAGTGGTAGATTCGCCGCCACCGTGGTCGTTGTTCGAAGCCCTGCAGTATATCGAGACAGTTTGCGAAGACAATACTTATGTTAGTAAAATAGTGTGCTATCTGCGCTCTTGTCTCTATGACACTCGTAGTAAGTATCATATGTAAACTGTATTTATTAAGAGTACTAATATTGTAAATGTTAAAGTTTGTGCGTATGGATGTTTGTTCCTCTTTCACGCAAAAACTACTGAACTGATTCAAAGTCAAAGTTTCTTTATTTCCGTAAATACAATAAATGTACACTTAGAACAGTTCAAATTCTTAAAATTAAACACTGATTTGGAAATAAAGTGATATTTTGATTTCGGTCGCTTCCGTATGTAGACTAAAGTAAAGAAGCGACGAATAAATTATTTTTAGAGTTATTTTTCGAGTTGGAGCAAAATCCGTCCCAAGCTTTTTTATCTTCTAGATAGTCTGATATTTTGCAATAAGCCTTTTTACAAAGGATATGTTTGATAGTTTGTTTGAATTTATTTATTGATAATTTTTGCAACTCACTCGGAGTTTTGTTGTAGAAGCGTATACATTGCCCTTTATAAGATACACTAATCTTGTGCAGCCGAGTTTTGGGCAAAGCGAGTTTGTTCTTATTTCTAGTATTTACATTATGTATGTCGCAATTTTTAGGGAATCGATCGATATTTCTATGAGTGTACAATAAGTTTTCATAAATATATTGACACGTTACTAGTGTCATTAGTGGATTGGGCTGATGTTTGGTATGGGTAGAGTTTAGGACCTGGGAAACCAAAATGTGACTTGTTTGGAAGTGTCAAATAATTGTTACCATTATTATTAAAGATCTAAAATCGACAGGAATGTAATTTGCGTACACGGCAACAAAGTGAATTTAGGTTTAATTATAGGCGGTTGTCTAAAATAAATCATATCGCGTTTGGCAGTTTCAGCTTCACGCAAAAAGCCTATAAATGTCAATAACATTTTCCCTATATGCCTATGTCAATAAAACCCCGATCTATTCAGTAGCTTTGTTGTGAATACGTCAAACATGCAAACTTTCGCATAAAATATCATAGTTGATGATTTACTCTTCTATCTCCTTGCAAAATTCCATTAAGATCTGGTCAGCCGTTAAAGATTGAAAAGGTAACAGCCAGACAGACAGAGAGACATCTACGTTCTCATATTTACTTTAATGTACTAGGTGTAAATCGCGGGCGGGGTGCCCGTGATTTCATTCGCGTGGACTTTAGTAATACCCCTAGTACTTAATGTAAGTTTCCATGTTAACTAAAAACAAAACTTCAGTCTCGTAGTTCCTCTAGTTCCTGAGATTTCGTGATATGTCAGTGAGTCGCCTAACTTTGACTCCACAACATTGACCTTTAGGCAAAGGCGACACACGGGTGTGAATTGTAAAAACCCTGACACATGTGTGTGTTTATACCTTTCTACGCTACAAATGAGGGGTCAATATTTACGTTTCTGACGTTATTATAAAAATTGACCCCATTAGAATACGAATTTCCAAAAACCCTTTCTTAGCGGGTGCCTACGTCCTAAAAGGAACCTCCATGCAAAATTTCAGCTCTTGTAGTATCAGAGATCTCTTGATGAGTCACTCAGTTTACTTTTTTATAAATATACTAGCTGACCCGCCAAACGTTGTTTTGCCTTCAACCCTTATCACTTAGGGGTATGGAAAATAGATAGTAGCCAATTCTTAGACCTACTGAATACGCATATAAAATTTGGTAAAAATCGGTAAAGCCGTTTCGGAGGAGTACGGTAACTAACATTGTGACATGGAAATTTTATATATAAGATATTTTTCAGATAAAATGAAGGAATCCATCCTCCCAGTAGAGTTTATGAAGGCCTTTGGATGTGGTGCAAAGCTATTGGAGTATTTAGAGGTATGTATGATAAATACAATTTAAATTTTTGCGGAATACATATTTATAAAATTCCTAGTTAACATTTTATGGGACCACCGCCGGTTGTCGGCAGGTAACGGAAAGGTCTTATTATACGGAACCCTCGGTGTGCGAGCGCGACTATCACTTGACGTTTTATTAAAACCTATATCCAGCTATGTTTGAACTACATAGTTGTATGACTTTCTTCGAATAATAAAGAGATGAAGTACACACATCAACATCGTCTAGGGATATTTCATATTTTCTCAATTTACTCAAAATTTGTTATAAATAACATGCAACATGTATATATTTTTGAAAAGCCCGTTTAGTAGACTAGACCTTCGAATACAATAGAAATATTTTTATTGTGTAAATAAAATTTTATTCAATAAAAAACAAAATATGAAAAAAATTTACATTTACGATGTTGTGTTTAAAAAAAAATCAAAATTATGCGAAATTTCCTGTTTTTTGCAATTATACGAAAAATCAGTAGTCAGTAAAACCACCCATGACGTTACAAACGGTCCTGCAACGGGTTTTCATGCTTTGAATCAAGTTATCAAAGTCTTGCTGCGGGATATTGTCCCAGGTCCTGCTAAGATGCAAAAAAAATTGCTCTTCAGTCGCGATGTTTGCAGGAAAATGGTTATTAGCCCTTTTTTGGAGCATGTCCCATGCATGCTCTATGGGGTTTAGGTCTGGCGATTGCGCAGGCCAGTTTAAGACCGACACGTCGTGCTCCTGCAGCCACCTGGTCACCACTCGCGCTGTGTGCGGACGGGCATTGTCGTGCATGAGCGTGAATTCTTGGCCCATTTGTAGGCGATGGGGGTAGACTATTGGTACTAGCACCTGGTTACGGTATTTTTCAGCGGTCATGGTGTTTCTGATCCAAACGAGATCTGTTCTTCCACCAATACGTATTCCCGCCCAAACCATAACTGTCCCACCGCGGTATGGATGGACTTCCTGAGGGTGTTGCAGACGGCTCTCACGACCAGGAACTCGCCATACACGTACTCTTCTTGAATCGGGATGGAAACCGAATCGGGACTCATCGGTAAACAGCACCGCAGACCACTGGTTCTCTTCCCAGAGCAAATGTTCACGAGCCCACTCTAATCTTCGTCCACGATTTCCTCGGCGTAGTGCTGGAGTACGAAGCGGTCTGCGAGCATGAAGGTTGGCTTCATGCAGTCTTCTCCTCACAGTTTGGTCACTCACCAGCAACTGGTGCTCTGACTGGAGCCTTTGAACCAACTGCATTGCCGTAACATTTGGTTGTCTTCTAGCGGAAACTTGCAAAAATCGGTCTTGTCGCTGGGTGGTTATGCGCTTCCCGCCTGGGTGTCTTTCAGCCACTTCACCGGTAGCACGATAACGTGACCATAACCTTGAGATCACGTTTTGTTTTGTTCCAATCTCCTCAGCAACACTCAGCTGAGTAGCCCCAGCTTGGAGCATACCTACTGCCCTTAACATTTTATCTCTAGTTAAATGGCGCCGCCGCATAATGCATTTAGTAGTATAAAATCGAAATTAATTAATAACGTGTTTTAAAACTTCAATTTGACACAAAAAAATACCATAAACTATGCAAGATAAATTGTAACTTTCGACCTTCGCTATAGCAATGCCGCGCAAATCTTTTGTTTTTTATTCATTTGTTCAAATTTAAATTTGGAATCATTCAAAAGGCCTAAAAAATAAGGTTTCTTCAAAAGATTTTAAAACCGGCCAGTATTTTTAGAGTTCAAGAACTTTATACAAAATATCCCTAGACGATGTTGATGTGTGTATTTGGGTATTATTTCTTACCATAATCTAAAACAATTGTTTTTCCGCCTTGTACCAATATACATATAGACTAAATACCTATTCTAATAATGTTAAGATGAATGGCTGCGCCCTTACAGGGTACATGTACTTACCTTTAAGCTAACTACCTAACTATGTGAATGTATAGGAATACAATTAATAAATAAATACAAAATACAATTCTTGGTTTCAGATAATCCTACCCACAATAATAGAAATCCAAGATGGCGTGTCCGCCCTTCAAGCCCTACTCCACCAGATCGAAGACGACGCAGAGCCTACTATTAGCATCTGCGAGTCTCTAGTAACGACTGCCTTGAACTCAAAAACATATGAACTAGACGCAAGACAAAACTTCGTCAAGGACAGATCACAAGTAACCGATTATCTAAAAAAACATTTCGCTGCTTGGAAAGACTATCATTCTAGTCAAGATATTAAAATATTAAGATCTTTTGGTAAAGAAGGGATTAAGCTCGGAAAAAGAGCAAAAAAAAGTAATGTCAAGAACGAAGACACAATTGACAAAAGTGTTGATGGTGCCAATTCCACAACAAAAACCAATAATGTTGGGAAGTATTGTGATGAATCGAATGTCGATGATACGAATCTTTTTCTACTTGATACGGATAAAAATATTGGTGTCCGAAAGGTAAACTATGGTAAAAATAAAGGTGGGGCTATGCGTTATAGAAATACGCATTTTGAAAAGAACAATGATGAAGACAAACCTTATAAAGCGACGGACAGTAACCATCACGATGAAAAAGGACCTACAATAATAAGAAACGTAGGTATATTAAAGGAATTTGAGAAAAAACTTAGGAAAAGGAAAACAAAACCTGATTATGCAGATATAAAACCAGTAAAAAAAACAAAGATTGATGTGAAATCAGCAATAAAAGATGCCAAAGTCAATGGCAATCCGAAAAACACTGTATATCGACCAGACAAAGATCCAAAATTGATTTATAGCCCCAAAGTGGTCATAAATACGAATCTAATAAGAGATTATCAAGAGAAAATGAGACTAAAGAAAGCTAAGAAATTCTATTGCAGAGATAAAACTGTAGAAAATTATAATAATTCTACTAAAACAGATTGTGAACACAACATATACAGTCATAATTCATATAATGGAATTACTAATGATCATACCGTAATAAAAAATCACAAGGAAAGGGAAAATTCCGATCATAATGAAATAAAAATTGAGAAAATTATTCCTGATAACGAGGATGATAAAAATACCAAAGAAGTTACGAATGACAGTGGTCTGGGGAAGGAGCTGCCGCGGTGGTCCTCCGTCGTAGATTATTATACAGACGAGATTGAGATGAGCTTGAAAATTATTCATAGAACCATGTAAGTGAAAATTTTAGAAATTTAAATCTTTTTTACATAATTATATTAATTATGTATTGATAGCTATCAGTATCTGTTAAATTATGGTCTAACTAAATATTATTCTGTATAAAACGTCACCGTCTACACTTGTTCTACATTTCCTGTCCAAAGGTTGGCTGGCAGAGATCGCCCATTGTACGTAAATCTGTATTTGTCTTTCCCGTGCCTGTTTATTTTATAGCAATAACGAACATTCGTATGGTATCGTCATAGTTTCTGACCGTGGCCTCCCCCGCGTTTTTTCTATGGTAAGGAATAAAATTGGTAAACTGGTAAAGCCGCCAACGTGTGTATATAGTGTGTACCAAACTTGTTTACGGTATAAACGCTAGGATATATTTTATAGTTAACGCGTAACCATACTGAATATGCAATGTTTATAAACATTTACAAACAACACATACAAATACCTAAAAATATGTTTGAAAAAATACTTGATTTGGGACAGAATTTGCATTCTTAAATGCAAATCTAAATAGACAGAATTTGCATTCTCAAATGCAAATTCTGTGCAAACTCCCAATTTGTTTTTTTTTTTTTGAGAGGTGTTTCCCAACATTGTAAATTGTGAATGGCTAGAGTATAGATCTTTGTTCTGTCATATCCTACTAATATTATAAATATCCAAGTTTGTGAGGATGGATGTACGTATGTTTTTCCCTCTTTCACGCAAAAACTACTGAATTTATTGGACTAAAATTTAGTATGGATATAGTTTGGGACCTGGAATAACACAAGCTATTTTTTATATATATAAAACGCAACACTATATATTTGCAGGAACAGCAGTCTCGCTGCCTTCCGCGAGGACGGCGCGGCGGAGACGTTCCGCATGCGAGCCTTCGAGATGGACTACCTGATCTGCGCAGTCCTCGGGATGATGCGGAGCCTGCTGCAGCATTCCGCAGACGAGGACGACCAGCCCAGGAATGCGTGAGTTATCATCATCATCATATTAGTCCACTGTTGTAAATAGGCCTCCCCTAATGCCATCCGATATTTGTGGATATTTGTTAATCTTTCACGCAAAAACTACTGAACCGATTAGGCTGAAATTTGGTATGGGTATAGTTTGAAATCTGGAATAACATATAGGCTATTTTTTATCCCGATAAAACGCGGGCGAAGGCGCGGGCAGCAGCTAGTATAAATATAATAAACTATCAAAGGCTGTAACAGGTAGATTTGAGATGATGCCAGCTGCAGCTAAATCCTATATGAAATATTAATAAACAAAGCAAATTATATCTTAGTAAAATTCACATGCTTGCCGGCGGCGAGTCATTTATCTGAGACTAGTTTCTGCTCGCGGCATCGCACGGGTTCTCTCTTAGGAAACGTTTGAAGGTTATTTCTATATCTAATTAAAGTTAATTCTATGTCTGACATAATGTAGTCGAACGATGCGGCGCGACGGGAGAAGGTCGCAGGAAATTGCGGGTTCGATTCCCACCTTGGGACAAATGTACGATCTGAAAATATTTGTCTCGGGTGTTCTGGGTATTTTCTATGTACAAATAATAAAAAATATGTTTCTATGTAATGTATTGTATTATATATCAGTAATCTAGTACCTAGATATCTCTACCAGGTTGGCTGGCAGAGATCGCTCTTGAGCGATAAGACCGCCCATTGTCACTTGTATTGTTTTGAATCATTTGTAAACTGTTTTAAGTGTGCAATAAAGTATTTTCTATCTTCTATCTATAACACGCTCTACTTAGCTTGGGGCTTAGATGATGCTGTGTGGATTGTCCAACATTATTTATTTAAAAGAAACCAGCAACAAGTAAAAAGCTATAATAAACTTAATATAGAAAATATAACTATAATGGCTATAATGTTCATGTAGATTTGAGATGATGCCAGCTGCAGCTAAATTATATGTAAAATATGTGTAAACAAAGCAAATTATATAAAAGTACTAGCTGCTGCCAGCACCTTCGCCCGCGTTTTATCGGGATAAAAAATAGCCTATAGCAAAAGATCTGTGTGATATAGTCTTATTTGCTGATGATACTTCACTGATATTTAAAGTTGACAGAAATAAATGTAATTATGACGATGTAAATGATTCGCTTTCACACGTACTAGATGTACGTACTGGTTCACCGCCAATAACCTCTTACTCAATGCTAAAAAAACAATGTGCATTAAATTCATGTTACCGAATGTAAGAGAATTTTCAACTAAGATAATGCTAAAGAATGAGATTGTTCACTTTGTAGACTACTGTTTTCTTAGGGTTACATATTGATTTATGATTTGATTATCGCAAATTGATGCTCTCGCAGGCAGTTTTAGTTCAGCAGCCTATGCAGTTCGAACAATTAGATATATTACCGATGAAGATACAGCTAGGTTAGTTTATTTCAGTTACTTTCATAGTATTATGTCCTATGGTATTTTGCTTTGGGGAAAGGCAGCTGACATCCAGACTATCTTTGTTCTCCAAAAAATTTATAAATTAAAGCCACGCGACTCTTTGAGGGAATTATTTAAAGAAATAAATATTTTGACAGTAATATCGCAATACATCTATGAAAATCTAATGTATACGCACAAAAATAGAGATAGCTTATTAAAAAAGTGTGACATTCACAATAGAAATACAAGAAACAAGAACAAATTACACATCCCAGCATATAAATTACGAAAGGTAGGGAAATCATTTATGGGCAATTGCATGCGCTTCTATAATAAGCTTCCATCTGAAGCAACTGAACTCCCTATTCGTAAATTTAAACAGTACATTAAACAAAATCTTATCAGGAAGGCCTTTTACTCCATAGATGATTACATCAATGATGTTAATGCTTGGCCAGATGTCGCTCCGTTCCGCACTGTCAGTAGTATGTAAGAAATCCAATGTTCTGTTTAGCTTTAAAGAAATATTGACATGTATCTAAATTGCATTAAATTTATATTTAGATAGGCAAAATAAACATGTATTAGACACATAAGTGATATTATAATGTGCTAGTGGTTTCTTTTTCAATTCTTCCACTAGTGGACAAAAAATTGAAGTGAAGAGAATATCAATAACACCTTATATCGTATTTGATAATAATAACTATGTTTATAGTATACAATTTGACTTGTCTAAGTGCTTATTTTGTAAGCCTAAAGAAATAAAGTTATTGATTCTGATTCCTATATGTTATTCCAGGTCCCAAACTATACCCATGACAAATTTCAGTCAATTTCATATAATCGGTTCAGTAGTTTTTGCGTGAAAGAGTAACAAATATCCGTTCATGCATCCATACAAACTTTTAAATTTATAATTCACAAGCTTGGCGGCGAGTTTCAGATGAATTGTTAGCAATATTTTTTTTAGATATTATTTCTGACTTATTTCTGCACTCGAGTTCTCTTTTCTTTCTATGGAAATAATAAATAAATAAATAATGCTGGACAATTCACACAACATTATCTAGTCAAATATTTTAAGGTTATTTGTAATCCTCAATCTCAATAAAGGTAATCCTATGATTTACAAGATAAAAAATTCTGAGTGTTAATCTAAGTCGGGACCCACATTTATGCAAAATTTCAACCCGTTCCGTTCAGTAGTTTTGGCATGAAAAAGTAACATGTAACAAACATACATTCATGCAAACTTTCGCATTTATAATATAAGTGTGATTTATAAGACTAACAACTTAGTACAAGCTTTTGCAATGTACATATGTATGTTTGTTCGGGTGGAATCATGCAACTCAATTTTATACCAGTTATCCGCAACCGATTGAGCTGTTTGGTATACAATACTTATATAAGTACGGTGACAATGCAATGTCATGGTACCATCGAGCTGGTCTGATGATGGAGACCGAAGGTGAACATAGGAACTCCTAAACGAAACTACTTAACCACGTCGAGTTTAGGTTCGTTGGATTTGTCTTCTCAAACACTTGCTTTTACATCATCTAGGACCAAAGTCCTAGATGATATAAAAGCTTGTATTGTAAAGTTTTTTAAAATATAAAAAAATATATTTTGTTTTTCAGTGCTGCCGTCGCGAAATACATGGCCCAAGCCAAGTCTGTCCACGGAGTAGTTAACTCAATACTGTCTGCCACCAACTACCTACTGCCTGTCTCATCTTAAATGTATGTACTTCAACTATGAAACTAACCTACACACGTGGCTTTGCTCGCATCCTACTTGCCATCAAGGATTTGCGGAATATTCGCCGATAATACAATTTGCGAGAAATAGTCATAAAGATTTTCAAGTATAGCGGTAGTATAGATCATTTATTATTTGTAGTTAGCCACAGCAAAACATAGTAAAGTACACAAGTGCGGAAACACAGGTGTACTGTCTATTCCCTCTCTCATAACCCGAAAGGACGGCAGACCGACACGACCGTGAGAGGTCAGGCGCAAGACCAACGCCTTAACGTCCTGTGACTTGTCTAAGTGCTTATTTTGTAAGCCTAAAGAAATAAAGTTACTGAAATCTGAAATCTGTGGCAAGGGCATGCATCTTCTATATAAAATAACTGTTAACTTAGAAAAGGTGAATAACTTAAAATAAAAAAGACTGATTGATTCCTAACGCGTAGATTACTGTAAAGAAACCTTTAGGCTGTTGTTATTTTCCGAGTTGAGTAAAACCTGTTCCAAGCAGATAGTTGTCTTGGATACGATGCGAGGAAAGTTGCTGGCAAAATACTAGTTAATAGTTTAAATCATCTGATATTTCATGTCGTCATTTTGTGAAATTTCCCTCTGGATATAGTTAAGTAAAATGGTCTTCAAGTCTAAAGTAATTAATTTTTAGACAATTTATAAAAACTGTTGTTTATAAAATCGTTTATATTTGTTTTTGTTCAGTTACTTGTTCTTTAATGACTAGGAATATATTTATTCCGGGAGTACAATTTAGTTATAAGAGTTGTTTTTCAAATTGTTTCAGTATATTGTAAAGATACATGTATTCATAGCCTGATCATAAATGCGAATCTAATAACTGATTCTGAAGAGAAAATGAGACTACAAAAACCTTCGATCACCGATAATACCTAGAATTCGGGTCAGCGCACCTATGTCTCACGCAAATATGTCTCAGTAAATAAGAGCGCACTTGAAACCGGAGCTCTTATTTTGTTTTGTTATCTTGAGACGCAGCCAATGTAAACACTTGTCACAAAGGCCGTATGTTATATTTTAATCTTTCAACAAATAATATCAAATTTTGAGTAAAATTACCGATTTCAAAACATCGCTACACTTCATAGTAAAATTAGAAGGAGCAAACATAAACGAAACAAAACGATGTAGGTCGCAAGGCAATAACGCGAGAAAGTACTTTATTTGTTGTATCTTCAGGTTGATTTCACAATAAATGCTATCAAAACCCATATATCTGTTCAGTTATGATGAGTGACAGGAGTAATGTATGGCTCTTCTCGTTCATGTGACGAATGGTCGTAAGTACAAATAACACTTGAGATTTGTGACTTTATTACTAAGTGCCATGGTTGGAATTAAGTTGAACTTAAAACTTTTTTAAAACTTGTCTCTACTGGTTAATAAATAAATTTATCCGTATTAGTATATATTGACGCGGATAGCTTTTAGCTTTGATTTATGTGTGTATGTGGCCTCAAATATAGAAAGTATTTGTGATCGAAGACAAACAGATACTGAACTGAAAGATATCTTCAATTTCTGCAATTAAAACAGTCTTCAAGATTAAGATAATTATTAGTAGACACTTAGGGACAATTTATAAAAACTGTTGATTATGAAATCATTTATATTTGTTTTTGTTTAGATTTAAGGTCATATTGTTCTTACAAGACTAGGAATATATATTTTTACGGGAGTATAGGTAATTTAGTTATAAGAGTTGTTTTTCAAATTGTTTTATTATGTTGTTACAATATAATGTAAGATTTACTTGTTATTAAAATATGTATAGGATTCCGCAAGCGTTGTCTCTCAGCAGGTGAATTCGTTGTCTCTCAGCAGGTGAATTCGTTGTCTCTCAGCAGGTGAATTCAGATGTATTTGTTACTTATCTATCATACTATTTTCATCTTTTGAGTTTGAAAAAAGGAGGAGGCAAATTTACGTATGATAACAAAAACTAATAGTAACCACAACAGAGAACAGCACTAGGTGACAATTTAAAAGCAACAATACTGCGCTTGTGCAAAGCAAAGTGCACATTCGAGTTGGAAAACGGACTAGAAAATTTAAAGCTCAGTCAATACCAAAAGTTTTTGTATTGACCCATTTTACAATAAAGTAAATAAAAAAAATACTTTATTGTAGGTACATCAGAAACAATAAACTTTACAAAGAGATGTAGGACAAGTATAATGGGCAGCCTTATCGCTTAGAAGCGATCCCTTCCAGGCAACCTTTGGATGGAAAGAATAAATAAATACCTGATAACAATAAATAAATATAATCAATTTAATAATCCGAGAGACAATGTGTTCTAGTTATATATACATATATATATATATATATATATAGCTTGAAATGTCTATAATAAAATAATAGACAAAAATATAGACATTATGGTATCACTAAAACGGCCTCGTTAACTATAATTATAAAATTAGAAACATTTTAGACATTCGATAACATTTTGAATTGTAAGACACAATCATTGTGCACAGCGTGTGTAAGACACAATCATTGTGCACAGCGTGTGTAAGACACAATCATTGTGCACAGCGTGTGTAAGTTAGTAATAATATAAATGTCCCCTCAGCACACTCGTGCACTGCTCCCCAAACAAGGGGGTGGCTTCGTCTTGTGCCTATTTTCCTTTGTAAACCTAATTAGTTACAAATAAAACCAATTTTTTCTTTATATTTTGTGTTTTTCCTAAGACTGTACTAACCTATAGGAATATTTCTAAGACGATTACTTCCAAATAGCTCGGTAGATAAGGTTTGGCAATCACACTAATATGATAAATGCGAAAGTTTGGATGCATGGATGGATGTTTGTTACTTCTTCACGCCGACTAATATATGGATCGGGCTGAAATTTTGCATACAGATAATTCTAGGCCTAGAATCAAACGTGCACGCGAATGCATTTTCTTGATCTTATCAGAGAAGGGTGTACGCGGTATCGTATTGTTACTAAATATTTTGCAATGGACTTCCGCAAAGTAACGACAGGATCTATTTATTTATAATACTTCATTTTTATTTACGATTGGTAACTGACAATGTTCCTCAATGGGCGAAATGTGTTCATTTCATGTTGTAAACAACTCTAGCTTTCGTCTATAGAATGGCACAAGACAAGAAAATAAATCGGAAAAACTGAAGCTAAGTGTTTCAAAATAACTCCGCTTGATATCGTTAGTCCGTTAGATTTAGCCTGTCTACTAAATACCATAAGTAAGTTGTATTTATTGTTATTTTTTACATTTAATATTTTACGAAACAAAATCAGTTATTTCTTACACAATAATGTATATTCAATTACAAACACGCACCAGAATCTTAACAAACCAATCCAGAACAGACATATGTAAAAAGAAACAAAACAAATTAAAATAATAAAAAACTTTACTAATTTAAATGCTATAGGTAACCTAAGTACCTAATTTACCTAAGTTTGTTTTGATAATACAATGCGATGTTAACAGTCAAAATCATATTTATTTACGTATAGTTAGATAGGGTTAGGTAGGTACTTTATGTATTGCCTAGCTGCTAGGCAATACATAAAGCTAGGCCCTAGCACAAGCCTGCTTAAACTAATAAGTACGGGTAGGTATGTTACAAACTTATAATACTTAGAACAACGTGTAGGCAATTCTAAGAAGCCCATCACAACAGCTGTTGTATGCACGGCGACGGGGCCCGCTTAAGGCGGTTGTATGCCTCAAACTAGCGCCACTGCCTTTTCTTTCTTATAATTACGTTAATCAAGAATTTTCAAATATCCAATGTACAGTTTATGATACATAGATTGTCATGAAGACAAGAGTGAACAGGTGTCTTCTAGACCTTAGTGGTACAACATCGGCCACATCATCACTTTCCATCAGGTGAGATGGTGGTCAAACCAAGGGCTATATACTATAAAAAAAAAAAACATAGGCTTTTTAACGCCCATAAAATAGTTTCCTTTTATTTCCTTTATGCAGAATAGCGAAGTCGCTCATGGTAGCCAACGAACTCTGTTTTCGCTGCTCCGTGTAAATTATACGAACCTAGGGAAATTTTTAATAAGATCCCAAAATTGTTCGACTTCGACGGGACTTGAACCCGACTTGAATCTTAGAAAGTATCCCCAGTGCGAGGCTTACACACTATAATAGCAAAAACCTATTTAAGAGGGATTAAAAAAGCTTATGATAGTTATCACAAACTGTACATAGGATATTTGAAAATTCTTGTGCTTAACGTATAAGTAAAACTACGTGTTGGCGCTAGTGTGCAACATACAACCGCCTTAAACATCTATTACTAAGTTATATATAGTTGTCGTCTGCAGGGGCCCGCTTGTAGAAGGCCCGCGAGGTCTCCACAGGCGGCGGGAGGCCCACACAGGCGAGGTGCCCGCGCCGCCACGCCAGCAGCGTACTGAGAACTATGGGGACCGCTAGGAGGACACCTGTAATGTATATTAATAATCATTTGAGAGGTTCTTATAATAAATCTGTCAGACATTAAAAAGCAAACCACGTTCCGTGGCATCGCATGAACATATTTCACATCAAATAGAGCTATAGGAAGCTCAAGTCCAGACGTGGACGTGTCTAGAGTGAGATGTAATTAGTTACCGATAAGTACTCCCAGCAGTATGGAGCCGTCTCTCTCCGGGCGATGGTTGTACTTGTCCAGACACCGCATGGTGCGGTGCTTCTCATGCAGCTCTGCGAACGAGTAGCCTCGCATCTCTATGGGCTCCTGGCAGCTGGAACGCGAATACAAGAAAATATTTAGTATAAACTTTTAAAAAACAAGCTTTTTTTAGTTTCTATGACAAAAGTGCTGAAGACATCCAACGAACCCAAACTCAACGTGGTTGTTGCTGTTAAGTGGTTTCGTTTAGGATTTCCTATAGTCACCTTAGGTCTCCATCAGAACAGCTCGATGGTACCATGACATTGCTTTGTCACCGAACCGGCATAAGTATGCCAAATTTCACAAAGTCAAACAAAAGTACGTGCCCGTACTCAGGCGAGATATGGCTGCATATCTCGCCTGAGTACAGGCACTTACCTTCTTATTATTCCACCAATACTACTTACTTATTACACCAATTTTTATGTATCATGCCTTGTGTTAATAAATATTACTGAAGTAGCTGTTCCCCGCGGTTTCACCCGCGTTATTAGGACAAAAAGTAGCCTATAAGTTACTCTCCATACTTTCAACTAACTCTATGCCAAAAATCAAGTCGATTGGTTCCTTAGTAGGTTTTATAATGGGTGGTGATTTGTAGTATAATAGGCCGGGCATGAAGGAAGGACAAACAAACAAACAAACACACTTTCGCATTTATAATATTAGTTAAGATTACTGTCTGACAAATACGTTGCGTGGTCTGACAGATCCGCAGTGGGTAGGTACTCACAGCATGGTAGAGGCATTGCCGCCTCGTTTCTCCAGCACAGGCACTAGTATATCCGCCATCCATTGAGTACTACAGTCGCAGAGGTACGGGTTGTCTGACACATCAGCAGTCTCCAGCAGGTCCCAGCGCGAGAGGAAACGAGAGTCGATCTCGGTCAGGTTATTGGAGGTCAGGTAGAGCTGGAAAAAACGTGTTGATGATATTTTGAGGTTGTACAACTTTATAGAGGAGAGATATAAGACCTGACCTGGCCGTGGGGCCGCGGCGTACGAATATCGACTCCTCCAATTCAACCCGTGGATGTCGTCAGAGCCGACTAAGGGAACCTACCAGAGGAAGGGCAGCAGCTTCCTTCTGAGTATTTTTCAACACCAACACTGCGATCACCAATCCGCCTGCCAAGCGTGGTGATTATGGCAAAACTACATGGGAGACCATCCACTCGATGGACCGACGACATTGTAGCGGTCGCAGGGGGTCGATGGATGGAGACGGCTCAGGACCGCTATTTGTAGCGAGGCGTCGTATAGGGGAGGCCTATGTCCAGCTGTGGACGTGTGTTGGCTGATATGATGATGATGATGATATAAGACTTTGCAAAAGGACATGTGTGAATAACGCATTTACGGTTTCGTCCGTTAATAAATACTCGTTAATATTTCATTTCTAATAGCATAGATACAAGCTATCAGAAATGGAAGTTTGTGACGGTCCATCAAACAGAGAACGAATCATCATCATCAGCCCGTATACGTCCACTGCTGAACATAGGCCTCCCCCATACGACACCATGAATATCGGTCCTGCTACAGACAACGAATGCTTGGTAGTAGGTTATCGGAGTTGTTGCCTCAATATGAATCTTCAGATCCGTCTTCTGTCTGATATCCTTTCTCTTCATTCAAGGTTTCATCTTAGGGCACCATGTTTGTGGTTTTCCTGTTTAAATAGGAATAGGCATGTTGCCTCCTAGGCTCCTATTCTACTTACCTCCTTGACCAGCGGCCAGCCGTATGTTTCACCCACATCGTCAGGTCTGGCCAGCGCCCGCGGATGCAGCTCGCTCAGCTTGGGGTTGTAGCTTAGATGCAGCTTCTCTAACGCTGTCAGGCCGCCGAGCGCGCCGGCGCCGATGGTGGTGAGGGAAGGCATGTTGCACATGTGGAGCTCACGGAGCTTGCGGAGGACGGGGAAACCGCTGTGAAGAGAAATAATTAAATTAAACAAAATATACATATAATAGACAATATCCATACCAATATTATTAGTTCGCCCTTAAAAATATTATCGTAACCCTTTTAGTTTCATTCTTATGATAAAAACCAAACCTGATTTAATTTATTTTAACCCCTTTGGACCCCCATGTCTCAAAAACCCTTCGATGTATATTTCTCATGTCTCATCTGTACACCTATCAAATTTCATGCAAATAAGAACAGTTGTGCTCTAAGTGAGTATTGCACCATACAGCCAAATCACCCAAGATGCCTGAGATCTTCGCTCACTCAGAGATTTTCTCAATTGAAAAGTCAAAAGTAATTCTTTCTCCCCGTCCGTCTGTCTGTTACCTTCACGACGAGGCTGCATGATGGATCTCATAGACGACCGATGTGGCGCGGCGGGCGAAGGTCCGCCTGCGGCGCAGGAGGTCGCAATTTTTGTCGAAAGGCAACATAAATCCTTCAACACAAAATTTCTTTCCATACAGCCTGTGAAAGCCCCGAGATGATATCACCCAAGCTTCACGTCTGTGTCAGGGTAGTTACTCCACCAGTCTGGGTCTCTTGTCTTCGTGCACATACTCTATCACAACCAAGTAGAGATGAGTCTGGTATTCAATAACTAACTCAGTACCTGTTAGCATGGTCCTAAAATATCTAACGGTATTATAAAATCCGCATACCGCTAGGGAATAACTGTGCAAAGCGAGCATCACGCCTAACCAACCGTGAGCCATAACTACCCAACGCTTCAAAACCTATACTTACCTAACTATCATCTACGCATAGGTACTAGCGGACCGTTCACCCGTAAAGTTATGTAGCTGCAACAAGTATTTGGTATTTCTAACCAAATCGGTTAGAAATATATCGGGTAGAAATCAGGACAGGTATAGAGTATTGTAACGTTATTGGGTACCAGTTGGTACTAGCGTTATTGAAACAAAATACCCAACTAATAACCGGTAGCCAAAATATCCAATAACTCCCCAACATCCTTACAACCAAGTGTCCGGGTCTCTTGACTCTTACGTCGGTAAATGTCTCAGAATCGGGAAATATACGAAATTATTTAGGAAACAAACAGTTCGGTGTAGGTAAACGTGGTATTTGACGCCCGTGGCCAGGCCGATCGGCGAAAAACTGCTGGCAAATGCTGGCCATCTGAAGACAGGACTCTGTGGCACTCATTATGGGAAACCGGCATGCAATGGACTGGGTGGCATATTCCGATGATGACTTACGGGAAATCCTCATCTTCCGAATCGATCTTCTTTATGGGATTCTGGTTGAGGTTCAGGTACTCCAACATCTTGGTCTCCTCCAGCTCTTGAGGCACGGCCTGCAGGTCGTTGTCGCTGAGGTCCAGGTGCGCCAGGTACAGAGGCGTGTGGAGGAACTTGGCCGGGATCTCGGATAGCTGGCACGAGCGGAGGCGGAGCACCTGAGGGGATGACGATGGTTAGTCTGCATAAACTTGAAAGGTCTGATAAAACTGGTACATACCCTCATAAGGTCCGTTTATATCTACCGACATGGAGTATCAGACACGTGCCGCGTCAGACAACGACAGACACCATCCGGCGTCCATTGATTTATATATAGTACGTACTAGATTTGCCGATGGAAACACTCATTTTCTTGACTGAACTGTACTGCAATCCGTAAACCTTACCTTTAGTGTGGCTTTGACATCGAAACCTATGTACCTATAAGTGTTTGCCTTTGTGTGTTAATAAATTCATTTTCATTCTTTCTTTTTGAGAGTTTCTTTCATCTTAGCCAATCAAAGGACATGACGATTATGCAACGATACCATCGTCATAGTGACGTCATCAGATTTGGGTTCCAAGTCTGGCGCAAGACAAATGGCTTAACGACTTGTTAGGCGAGTTGTAGGTACGTTAGTAGGCTCTCATGTATGCTGCATCCATCAGGGCTAGGACCAGTTAGCCCCAATCTCGCTATATGAGAAAGGTGCTCTCTGCGAACTCGACGCTACTACATATACCTATAGCGAGAGACAGCTCAGAAACGACATACCTCGAGAAGTCTTGTCTTCTGGCCTAGATCCACTTAGAAACGGTGCCTGTAAGCGCTTTTGATGTTATCTGTTTTATCCATTCAATCTAACCTAATCTTCAACTTCGGCAGATAGCGACCACGGTCATGGTCGATGGTGGTAAATGGTTTGCCACTCAGGTCCTGGTTTGCCAGCTCGGGTAGAACTTATTAGAGCTAGTGTAGCCAACAGTTTCACATGCAACGTACCTTTAACTTCGGCAGACTGGATATCGCGACCAAGGTCACATGGTCGATAGTAGTCAGCGGGTTGCCACTCAGGTCCAGAGTCTCCAGCTCAGGCAGGTGCTCGAAGGTGTCCTGGTGCAGGGAGTGCAGCTGGTTGTAGGCCAGGCTGAGCGACCGCATCGATACTAGAGGCTCGTACTCTTCGGGGGAGTAGCGACCCTGGAGATAGAACAAGTGAATTTTAGAATAATTAACAACAAGTCTTTAGGACCAAATATAGGACCATCTAGGACCAAAGTGCTTGGGAAGAAACCTATTCAGTGTTTATATTTTATTATTTTTTATAAACATAATTCTTATAGATAGAAGAGCCTACATATGTGTCACGTGAACATCACGAGATAGATTTCAAATATTTCTGTTAGTTCACTTGTTTTTGCAATTTTACAAAACATGCTCTCCTGTAAAAATAAGAAAATGGTTTATTCAGTGTTTTTAAATTATGCAACCGAATCGCATTTTTGTATTAATCTATCGTTTAACTGATGATTCATACATATTTTACAAAGTTACTTATTTGTTAGCAATTTTTATTAACATAAGTACTAAACGCACGTTCACGCGGATTGGTTTTTAGCAGGATACGGTTTAGTCACAATACAATTTGTATGTATGAGTTCACACATGTATTAGGTTTTAAAATCCGGGAAATAACCGAATCGGCCAAAACACAATCATATGCAGTCTGCTGCAAAAACCTGACCCGTGTGAACGTGCGGTAATTCGTTAATTTCGTTTCAGTTAGTGATTGTCCTTACCTCGAAAGCATGCGGACTGAGACTGGCGGACGTGAGCTTGTTATGGCTGAGGTCCAAGGTGGTCATCTCCTGCAGATCCCGGAAACTGGCGTTCTCTATCGTTTCGATGTTGCATCGCGACAGGTTCAGCACCTGGGAAAGGAGGAAACAGGGTCATTTGTTGTTTGACTCATCATCAGCTGACTTGCGGGAATTCAGAACTCAATAACTTTATTTCATTTGGCCTACAAAATAAGCACTTAAAACCCTCAAATTCTATAGTATTAGTATCGTATAGTAGGTACATACACTTACTATAAATTATTATCAGATACTTAATAAATTATTATTTATTTTCTTTTCACTTTTACTAACGTTAAATGCGATTTTTTACAGAGAACGACCCGTGCCTATACTGTGCGCGCGCCGCACCACCACCCCCCGTGCCTGTATACTGTGTGCGCGCGCCGCACCACCACCCCCCGTGCCTGTATTTTTTTGTCAGCCGCGAAAGCAATACTTAAATAAATATTCTATGCCGCAATAGAGTTTTGCATTAAAACAATCAAAAATGCACTTCAGCTGCCCTAGTATTATGTCTTATGGCATATTACTGTGGGGGAACGCTCCAGATATTAACACCGTAATTGTGCTGCGAAGAGGGCTGTTCGTGCTATCTATAACATGGGTCCTAGAGAATCCCTGCGTGATAAATTAAAAGAAATAAATATAATGACTGTACCATTTCAATATATTTATGAAAACTGTACACTCATAGAAATATCGAACGATTCCCTAAAAATTGCGACATACATAATGTAAATACTAGAAATAAGAACAAACTCGCTTTGCCCAAAACTAGGCTGCACAAGATTAGTGTATCTTTTAAAGGGCAATATATACGCTTCTACAACTAAAGTCCGAGTGAGATAATTTTTAACAAATATAAATACATCCATGTCAGGGTTGTTTCTTACTTCTAACGGTATTTTATTATAAAATTTAATTGAGAGACACATGAAACTTTTTTTTTATTTTAGATAGCCTGGTATGAGGAACCACAATATTGAACTTATGTCTTGTGTTGTGTTCATGAATCTCCATATTAGTAGTAACATTATTAATATTTTCTCTTAGGTATACAATAACTTGATAGATTTGTTCGCAGGCCATTGTCATTATATTTAGCTCTCTAAACATGTCTCTACAGGTGTCTCTGTATTTTAAACCTGCTATATATCTGATGCACCTCTTTTGTAAAACAAATATCCTGCGTGATTCTGCCGCGTTACCCCATAGCTCATTAACGAATGAAAGTATGCAAAATACACTTGTCTAGCCGCCTTTTCACCGCCCAATTCTTTAATTTTTTTTACTGCATATGTGGCAGAGCTTTGTTTTTTGCTAAGCATATCAATATGATTTATCCATGTCAATTTTGAGTCTAACCAGATACCTAAAAATTTTACTGTCAATGTGCGGCAATGACAACTCGTTTAAAGCACCTTTTACACGAGACTGGGGCTCTTTATCGGTAGCTCCAAGGCATTTTAAAACGTGCGTTTTTCAAACGTTTAGTAATAGGTTATTAGCTGAGAACCATATTTTTAAGGCAGGTATCACTTTCAAAAGCTTGTCACTTAAACCCTCATCACATTTATCTTTAATAATCAAACTTGTGTCGTCAGCAAATAATATTATGTCTACCTCCTTACATACTATTGATATATCATTAATATATAATAAGAATAGAAGAGGACCAAGGATCGATCCCTGTGGCACTCCTAATGTTATGTCACCTTCATTAGATCTACACCCATTTAATTCAGTAACTTGCTTCCTGTTCGATAAATAAGATTTGAAAATGTTTAATTCACAATTTCGAACACCATAGTGTTCCAACTTATTGATTAAGATTTCATGAGAAACACAGTCAAAAGCTTTGGACAGATCACAGAACACTCCATAAGTTTTTTGTGATTTCTCCAGGCCCCTGAATACATCCTCAATTAGCTTAGTTATCGTATTTTTTGTAGATTTTCTCTTTTGGAATCCAAATTGCCAAACACCGTAATTAATGTTATTTAACACGAGAAGTCTTCCTCAACTTCTTAAACTGCTCTCTAAAGGTAAAACGAATCAAATATGTCGACCCAACCCCCACCAGATAGGTACAGGATAATAAATAAATAAAAATTATCTTTATTGGAACTATAAACAAAGGTACCTACTTGCAATTGGGTGAAAACGAAAATACGCGCAATAGTTATGCAACTGTGTCGCGAGTATTTTTGCCAAGGTAGAGTTCCTTAAATTACTATTGAATTAGCGATGCCGAAAAACTAAGACTATGTGTAAAAGTTATACAATAGAAAATAAATTTAATTAATAAGAGATGGATGACGACAAAGAACTTGACTAATGTGTGAAACATTTGAAAAAAATAATGACAGTAGATAATCAACTCTTGAGGTCTCTTATCTACATAGTTAATTTGCAAAGATACTCCAGGAGTCAGGTAGGTGTAGGAAAATGAATGAAAGTAAGGCAACTGGGGTATGTGTGGGTATCAAGGAATTGACTAAGGCGGATAGGGATGTTAGGAATTGCGGCACATGAGAGATTCGGCAGGTTCGTATGTAAGAGATAATAAATGCATGTGACATGCTAACGCACAGGGGAGCAATATTACCATTATTGTGGATTGGTTGACCTTCACATTGATACGCAAGGATATGCAGATGACCTTGTGATCGTCATGCGAGGATTCTGTCAATTCACCATCTTTAGCATCATGCAGTGAGCTCTCACCACTGCCAGTGACTGGTGCAGCAAATGTGAACTCTCAGTCAACGCTGACAAAAAAAACTGTGTTTATATCATTCACAAATAAGCGAAGGCTACACAAGCTTGTAAACCTAAACTTAACGGTATTATGATAACCTTTTCCACGGAAGTAACATACTTGGGCTTTATAATCTACCAAAAACTGACGTGGAACACACACCTAGCCAACGTCTTGCAAAAAGTTAAGATAGCACTAGGAGCCAGCGGTAGACTAATGGGCAGCCACAAGGGCGTCAAACCCAGAATTGCCCTGTGGCTGTACACTGCCATTGTGAGGCCAATAATTACATACGCCTCCATGGTATGATACGATAAGGCCCTTCAGTCTGCTGCAATCACCCAACTTAGCAGCCTGGAAAGGACTGCCGGCCACGGGAGCAATGTGCACGTCACTCTTGCTGGCACTGAATGCATTATTGGGACTACCTTCGCTTCACATGTACATACAGAACGAGGCAAAGACCAGCTTGTATAGGGCCAGCGCCCTGGGCCGAAGAAACTGAGATCTCTGCTAGACACAACTCTGGAATTACCCATCATGAGCATGACAACTGATGTCATGCTTCCATTACATGTGTTTAAAAACATTATATGGTGGAACTGCGTTTCAGAGAATACTGGTCCTACAGCCAACTCTACTTTAAGGACGGGAGCCTAAAACTGGTACATGGGTGGCTCCAAATTAGGACTGGACATAGACTGTGGAGTGAATGGAGGGCGACCCAGGTTTGACAACATCACTAACCTGGGTAACTACGCATCCTCCAAGCATCTTCCAAGCAGAAGTATTCGTCATTCTCAAATGTGCTAATATAAACATGCAAAAGCGATACACCAATCAACTCTGACAGCCAAGCTGCCCTCCTAGCACTGAATTCGAAGGTCACATCTCACGTCCAGTTTAGTTGAGGACTGTCTGTCACGCCTGAACAATAGAGATGTCCGATTACGTGGGAATTAACGGCAATGAGTGTGCTGACGAACTCGCGAATTCCGGGGCCAAGGGGACTCAATTTGGCCCCGAGCCGTTTTGTGGTATACCCAAAAGCCTGGCTCAAAGAATCTTTTTGAATTACTCCTACGAGGAATCGACCAAGCTTTGGAAAAAATCTACGGGTATGAATTATTCAAAATCGATAACAATAACAATAAAAATCAAAGATCAGCAACCTAATCCTAGCGCCAAGCGGAGACAATCTTCGTATCATGACAAGAGCCCTAACTGGACACTGTCGCCTTAACAAGCACATGTTTAATATGGGGCTATGCGACATAAAATCCTGCTGATTCTGTGAGTAGGCGGAGGAAACGCCCCTCCATCTACTAGAAGAGTGCGGAACACTGATGCAAAAATATAGCATTCATCTGGGTAAGCACCTGTTCAGGCTCAGGCAAGACGAACTATGAGACTCCAAAAAAATCCTTCCGCTCTTAGCAGCTAGAAGGGTAAGTGGCGAATTATGAACGCAGCAGTTTTCAAGGGTGAACACATAAAGTGGCGATTACAATAGGCCTACCAATTCCACAGTGACACAAAAGCCACCATTAGCAAATAAAATAAAACAAAACTATCAAATATCCCAGTTCCAGTCCATTAAACAAAATTGTCAGGAAACAAAGATTCAATCCAAAAAGTGTAGCCAGAGTAGTACAGATTCACTCCACAAAAAAAATGGGTGCAAACTCAACAGATGAAAGCAAACAAGTGAATATAAAAATGTATCCACCCTCCCCCTACCTGGCTTACCCCTCATCCCACAACATACCTAACATGCCTTGTAACTCTGTTAGATTATGAACTCGACATTTTCTTTAAAAGACAGTAAATCTGTCATTGTCACTTATGTATGTCTTTCTTGTCGCGCCGCATGCCTTCATGTTTTACAACGTAACTTAGTTTGCTTTTTATTACTAAAGTAACCACATTCTTCAGTAGCGATAGCATTAAGAAAGAAAAATAAAATCTACGTAATGTTGCGCTGTGAAGGAGCAACTTAAAAATTTTACCGATCTGATTTTTGTACCGGATAGGAATCCAGGAATTTAAAGGCATATCCATATTAAGATTTCTTAGTAGTGCATTTGACGGCAGTAGGTACTTAAAAACTCTACCTATTCCGAAATCGAGCCACTCTGAATTGAGGAGCGGACACGACTCCAGCAGCCGTTTGACTCCGGATCTACACACCTCTAAATGGAACGCCTGAATATATTATTTACTTAAAGGTACAATTGATTGAATTTGGTTATGTTTTATATTACCTTGATGGGCAGCTCAGCGATGACCGTCACTTCCCTGAACAAATTCTCACTCAGATCTATCTCGGTCGGCTTCAGCTTCGTCAGTGCTGCAACGAAATTATAATGATACTTAGGTATCAAATTTGTACACAGAAACAAGCAACATAATCAGGTATCAGGTACAATAATGTTTTTGTTCTGGGCCATATAATTCCAGTAAATTAATAATTTCATTCACCAGATCAATGGTATGTCCACAGAACAATAATACTCTAACGAGGGTATGTCGTCTCAGAATTACACAATTTAGAACAGTTAACCTTTGATGAAAGAAACAACAGATGGAGGTAGGTAGGTATGTCAAAGTGTCAAGGCAAAGTGAAACTAGGTATTCTATGAATTCTCGCAAATAGCAGGGCACGCACTATTAGAGAAGAAAAACGGAAAAACACTATTTATTTATTTTTATTAATAATATTGCTCTATTTACAAATCAAATCCTATTTTGGGGTTCCGTACGCAAAGGGTGAAAACGGGATCTGGTGCTGTTTCCGTCCGACATCTTCAGCCTGTGCTTTGTTTTAAAAAAAATATATAGTTAGGTACGTTTCGAACCAAGAACACAACCTAATCCTAGCGCCAAGCGGAGACAATCTTCGTATCATGACAAGAGCCCTAACTGGACACTGTCGCCAGATAACATGGTTGTCGTATATTTTGCTGAATGTTTAAAATAAAATATTTATCTAATTATTACCAGCCCACTCCTCCTTCTTGAAGAAGGTCGCAATGCTCTGGTCGAAGCAGTTAACTCTGTCCTCCTTGCAGATGCACTGCCGACAGATGCCGGTCTGCCGCGCCAGCTCGTCCAGTGGCCCGTCTGCCGCGACCGCGGTGGGGGCGGATGGAGAGTCTGTTGCTGAAGTTAGAATGGTAAATAAGAAACAAAATGCTAGTATTATTCTAAAAAAAAAAATGTCCATTTGCGACGCAGGAGGTCGCGGGCTCGATATAAATAATTACACGAGAAAAAAAAATCTACTTTTGATTCTGAATAAAAACAACTTAGAAATCTGCTGGCCTAAGTTAGTTCAGCGTTCAAGGTGCATTAATGTTGCTACTCGACGCAAGATGGCGCTAGTAGTGTGTTTCAGAAATAGCGAATTTCAGATAGGGCTGGCATGAGATGTTCAAACAATTGTGGTAATTTTTCGCAATATGTGCTATCATTGTTTTATTTGGAATACCTACTAATTGTTAGTTTAAGTTTATACCGATTTTTATTTGTACTACTTAGAAATTGTTTCAAGTCATAAAATACATTTCTGAAATATTTAGTTCTACTAACATATCTAATAAATTGGTTAGAAATTGTTGATCGAAGGGAATATAAGGTACTTATAATCTGTATGTCGTAGATTAGTCTATTCATAACTTAAAGCGAAAAATTTACAAAATATTTGTATTACATATTCTGTCGCACAAATATTGATATCATAAGAATAAAATTGCTTTTCGATTTTACGTTGTCATCAATTTCTTTCTGATTCGAAACTTTATTTTATTTAGTCGGTACCTCGTATAATTATATTTCCTTCTACGTGTTTGGAGATTAGTTTGGGTTGTAATGTTCTTGTATAGGTAGTTATGATATTCTTCTATAATATAATATTTACACTATCTTCTAAAAATGTTTTATTATGTGTTTTTTTTGAACTGCCCTATTAAATAAATTAAATAAAAAAAATATAGGTAATAAAAAAACATTTTATACTCTAGTCAAATTCGATGTGAAAGGATTTTAAACAACCGCCCATGCTTATGATAAAATTCATTGTATTGGCGTGTATTTTACAGGTAAGAACGTATTCCTTGTCGATTTGAGATATTTTCTTCACGTCAAGCTATACCTTATTATATTACTTACCTACATTTTTTTAAACTCAAGACCGCCTCCGGTCCAATATTGTGGTTGACGTTTTATGGAGGTGGTAGGTAATATCAGAATTCGGTACTTTACGTTAAGTTGCTATTTTTCGTTTTTGGTATTGTCCGTCGAAAGGCACCAAACATGTAAGGTTTCGTTTTCTGATTATGGTTTGTTTACAAACATTTCACATTAATTTGGCTGAAATATAGGTACTTACTCGTCTGATAGCTGACCCCCATGAAAACCGCCAGTACAAGAAGTGGAACGTATTTCACTCCCATTTCCCTAAAAAGTTACACAAATATTATTAACTTTCACGTTCACGCTGGTTATTGTAACAAAGAACTCTTATCTGATATGATACCATTCAAATGGTAGGTACCTAGGTGAGTAGGTATTTTGTCATTATCAGTGTATCATCGATTCCGAGAAAATGGTGGACATTAATATTTTCAGAATGGTCTCAAAATCCTACCTAATATCATAAATGTCAAATTTGTGAGTATGGATGTTTGTTCCTCTTTCACGCAAAAACTACTGAACTGATTGGGCTGAGGAAATTTGGTATGTACATGAAAAGTACGTGCGAAGCCACGGGCAGCAGCTAGTTAAAAATATTTCTACGATAGGACTTGCTTTTGTCAAATCGGACAGTCTACTCGTTAAATAATATATAATTAGCTCATTAAAAACGTTTGAAGATACACGTGAACATTTGCAAACAAACAAATAGTTGGAGTGGATAGAAACCCAAACAGATAGCAGTTTATCTAGAAACTCACCTATATTTAACTTAAAATACCTATACAAATAACAAAAATCACATCAAAAATAGCACAACACGGCACTATCACAACAATCTTGCGACTGAGGTGTTACAAATAGGCTCGTATCTTATCTAAGTAGGTACCTACCTGTCTTATCAGATAGCACGATGCCTGACCTACCTGGGTTACACACTCACACACTGGTACACACACACACACTGGTACATATCTACCAAAACTATTAATCATTAACAAATCATCAACCTCATCTCCACTCCACCCGTTGGCTTATTACCTTTCACGGTTCACGACGGGAATAGAGAGGCTTGCTTGCTGATTTTAATTTTCTTTATTGGTAAATCTCGGCTGTACGTAATAAATACCTATTAAGATTGATAATACATTAATCACTTATAATGAAGCACCAATGATTTTATGTATTAGCTAGTAGCTGTGCCCGCGACTTCGTCCGCGTGGAATAGTGACAGTGTGATTTTCATACAAACTTCCATCCCCTATTTCCTTTGTTCTACGAATTATACCTTTAATTCTAAAAAATATTTTTAGAATTAAAGGTATAATTCGTAGAACCTTTAAATGACATTTTAATTATATCTAATTAACAACCTAAATAATAAATTCCAAGCTTTTAGCTTTACAAATGACGATACTTCTATACAACCTTTCAACCCCTCTTTCAAACCCTTACAACCCTGTTTTCGCATTAGAAAGTACTCTATGTCCTTTCCCTTTCTCAGGCTCTAAAGTATCTGTGTACCAAATTTCTTTCGTCGGTTCAGTATTTTGGCGTGAAAACGTGACAGACAGACAGGGATACTTTCGCATTTATAATATTAGTAAGTATTTAACAACAAAGTTTTATTTATTTTATTATCGAAGCCAGAAAAGATTTACCTCTTATTACTAGGTAAATGTAAGGTCTGGGAGATATATGTATATAGGGACAGTGCTGTACAGGAACGAGTAAGACTTATTTTACTCCCTGGTGCTGAATTACATAACATTCCTCTACCACTACTGTTATGGTTCATCAAATACAGCCCAGCCCGCTGACAGACGGACAAAATATAATTTTATGAATAGAAAATAGAAATTCAGAATAACGTTTATTTCTATAGGAAAATAAGTTTAAACTTTAAACTAAATATGTACGATGAATCCATACTAATATTATAAATTCGAACGTAACTCTGTCTGTCTATTACCTATATACTCTTGAACGGCTGAACGGATTTCAATGAAATTTGGCAGGGAGGTAGATGCGGTAGATACTTTTATCCCGGAAAAGCGCGTTCGAAGCCACGGGCAGAAGGTAATAGGAAATAAAGTATTAATTCACTCAAAGTTAGTTTCTCTTCGCTTATAATTATAATATACTAGCTGCTGCCCGCGCCTTCGCCCGCTTTTTATCGGGATAAAAATAACCTATATGTTATTCCAGGTCCCAAACTATACCCATATCAAATTTCAGCCTAATCGGTTCAGTAGTTTTTGCGTGACAAAGTAACAAATATCCATACATCCATCCATACAAACTATGACGGTTATAATATTAGTAGGAAGTAGGATAGCATGTTTTATATAATAGACGGAGGTTTAGTAGGTAATAGGGTTCCTTTGGGCACGGAACGGAACCCAACCAACAAATACATAATCCTGTATCGGTAGATTAATCCTGAAAATGTGAATATTATTTCCTGAAAAGTTACTGTTCTTTCTATATAATTATGTCCTATCTACTGTGAGTAAATATTTTTTGTCAGAAAAACGTTTTATCAATCGTAAATAATAAACCATTAATCATTTTTGTCGGTGATAATAACAAACATTCAAGACTGATAACATTTCAAAATAAAATTATAGATGAGAAATGAATAATCTTAACTAATATTACCTATAACTACATAAATGTGAAAGTGTGTTCGTTTGTTTGTCCTTGGGGTCGTCCATTAATCACGTGATGCTGTTTTTTAACATATTTTTAACCCCCCAATGATTTTTGGCATAGAGTTAGTTAGTTAAAAGGATAGAGAGTAACATAGTCTGCTTTTTGTTCTGGTAAAACATCAAATTCCCATGGGAGATTCACAGGAATATTCGTATGTTTTCACGAAAATTCGTCCTTCCTTCACAGTACAAAGACTTGATTATTGGCATAGCGAAAGAACATGAAGTAACATTTATCCGACTTAAAAAAAGGAGGAGGTTCTCAATTCATGCAAAACTAGTGAAATTCAAAATTAACGCGGGTGAAACAGCGGGGAACAGCTAGTACACTTTGAGAATAAAGTTCGAGAGTTTCGAGTCGGTTTCGAAACCCTTACCGTCTCGCTTTGTCCTTCTCCGTCCTCTTTTCCACTTGAATAACTCGGCAACTACTAATGTTATCCTACTTTATTATACGAGCATATCCTACAAATATTATAAATGTCAAAGTTTGTATGGATGGATGTTTGTATGGATATTTGTCACTCTTTCACGCAAAAAATACTGAACCGATTAGGCTGAAATTTGGTATGGGTATAGTTTGGGACCTGGAATAACTTATAGGCTATTTTTATCCCGATAAAACGCGAGCGAAGGCGCGCGCAGTAGCTAGTTAATTTTAAATTTGAAATAACAATAGGCAAATATCGTGCGGCTGCAGATGTAACAAAAAATATAACAAAAATTTAGGTAATCTAAATTTTACATAACTAATATACTAAGAGAAGTCTGTAAGAAGAATATTTTTTGAGAAAAGAGGTATTAATTTTCAAAAGGGAGAGCTACCTCACCGAATAGGCTATCAAAGGAAAGGTTTCAGTTTGTATATCTCAAAACATGTTTTTGAAATTTCTGTAAGTTTCATACTTTTTTAAATATTTTGAAAAATCCGGAAACTGGACCATTTCCATCTCCGAAGTTTGCAGAGCGATCCATCTAAACTGTACAAAAATATTAAAATCCGTTCTAACGACTTATTTTACATTACAGCAATAAAAAACTAAAAATCTCACAAATTGCCACAATCCAAAGCCGGTCCCGCGAGACGTAATCCGAGCGCCATCTAGCGTCGAGTAGGATAATCACGTGGTAATTGACGGGCGCTGTCAGAGGAAAGCGCGGGAACAATGTAATCGCCATTTTAGCCCGGATTGCCAGTTTCTGATTAATTTGTGAAGTTTGGAGTAATTGGTTATAATGACGAAATAATTGGCAGTGAATCGGAAATATAGATAATTAAATGACATCATTGGTAAATTATTATAAGGGAGAAGGTTTGGTTATTTTTTATTTCTAGAGAGGCAGGGTATTTATGTAGGTACCTACTCATATGTTAACGGTGAAGGGTGAAGGATTGTATTTAGTGTTCTAGGAATAATGAGGGTAGGTCTAGCTACAATGTTCTAGGTAAGTACGTGAATCCCTACTAAAATTATAAATTTTAAAGTAACTCTGTCTAGAAGGTAACAGACAGACAGCTGCTGTCTGTCTGTGACCTTTTCACGCTTAGACGACTGAACGGATCTTAATGAAATTTCGTAGGGATGTAGACGGTATCCCGGGGACGGACATAGGGTACATGAAAAGCAAGTGCGAAGCCACGGGCAGCAGCTAGTATTAAATAAAAATTATCCTTATATCTCAATATTGGTCCCTTGTTCTTATGCACTTCATCCTTGCGTTTTTTAAGCAGTTTCAAGTCATATATTGCAACCATATTGTACAAACAGATATTATATATTTTTACAGTCTCAAATATGGACCCAGCTAGGGCACAGCAGGTTATGTACTTAGTAGTTAAGTTTTAAGCTAGGTGACTATCATACTTAAATTAATTATTAGAATTGCTTAAAAAATTCGCTTTGTAAGCTAAGAACAATCTTATATCCAGGTAATTTAAAAATAAATTTGATTAATAAATATAGTTAACCATAAAATTACAAAACAAAATTTAAATAATGTTGGACGATTCACACATGTCAGTCATATTCACACAAGGCATTGTCTACCCCGTAAATATTATTACATATTACATTCAAAATATACTCATAGTTAGAGAGATAATCAATTTTCGTTTTACAGATTTTTAATAGTAGACCTATTTATTCTCGTCATAAATATAAGTAATTGACGTTTTGCTAACTGGGGTACTAAGGAGTTTTTATAAGCCGTGTTTAGTAAAACGTCTAGTCCATTGTAAAGCTGACAAGTTATTACAAAGCGCGAGGTCGCGTCGAGAGCCGCCGTAATCTGATAGTGGGACGCACCCTTAACCTAAGTAGGGTTGCCAGCACCGATAAAAATTACTTGTTTATGCAATATGTGGAATTTGTTTAATACTTTACCTTGTAAAATATTGAAAAGAACAATGAATACTCAATACAATAGAAATATATTTTTAACGACTTCGAAAAAAGGTTTAGATGTAGATGTACCAATGTTTATTTGATGTACCTTTGTTCGTCGATTTCTCCGTCAATTATGGATATAATTTTTTCTCTATTGTATGGAAAACGATCCCAAAGTGATGGTGGACGAAATTATGATCCGAGGGATAAGTATTTATCCCGCTAAATATAAAAACAGTGTAAAATAAAGGGATTATAAGTCGGTTTTTAGTTTTTTCAAAACAATCAAATTGTATAATGTTATGTATAGATAGGAAATATTTTTATTGCACACTTAAAACTAGAAAACAGTTTACAAATGAGACAAAAACAACATAAGTTACAATGGGCGGTCTTATCGCTCAAGAGCGATCTCTGCCAGAAAACCTGGTATGTATAGGATCATTGGATATATATGGGGTAAAATCTGTGTGCATCTAATAGTAATAAGGTAACCACTTGAAAAAATATTATACCTTCAAAGAAAACATTCAGACCCGGAACAAATAATTATGCTGATCTTCATTAGTTCCGCACCGGGAATTGAACCCGCATCCTTCCACGTCACAGGTGGACCTTCACACGCTGCGTCCCGTCCGTCCGCTCCGTCTTGTTTGGTAAATTTAAATAAATATCTAATATTTCAGTATCGCGCCACCCCTACCCGCTTGTTAGGGCTGTCACCATAAGCTGCCCCTTAGCCAGCCATTGTACCTACCTTACCTTTTCTTAGAGCCACGAGGTTCAGTCCCCGGCTGAACGTTAAGTGATATGTCAAGATTGTCGAGTAGTTCTTATGTTTGGATCCGGCACGTGGCGTAATAGGTTGGATAAATTTGGTGTTTTGCATTTATAACGGAGTACTTATTATTCATGCTAGATAACGCTTGCTATTAACTTTTATAATGTATAACAACAAAAAAGTATAAATATTTCATATATGTCATTAAGAATCTTTATTTGAATGGTTTGTATGGACAGAGAGTTTTAGTTAGAAAAACGTCCAAAACAAAGCTATTAATTAATCAATCATCGAATCATTTGATTATCCATAAATAGGTACAGAGAGAATTATATAGAATAATCCAGACTTTTTATCGAACAGTGCATGTTTAGCATATAGATCGCACCTATATATCGCAGTTATCTTAACTGCCAATCTAAAAATGATACTTTCATATAACTGTCCCTTTTTATATTTGAACAGGTGTTAACAATCATATAAGGTATCTATTAGCCAATCTGTCAACCATTTAAAAAGGGCTTATTCAATAATAGTACAACACTATCTTATATCTGTATCGACATAATGGGCCAATTTCGTCAAATGTCACCTCCCTAGTGGATGTTTAACCTTTGCCAGTCGCTCGCTCGCTTTATGTCGCGAAACGACCGGGTAATGATGGTGAACGTCATTTTGACGATTATGTTTATAATTAGGGTTCCTCCTACATCAAGAAGTATTTTATTTATGTATATAGAGTTCTTGTGATGAAGCAATATTTAAAAATTGAAGAAGTTTCGACACGTTTTGGCGGCATCTCGCATTTTTAACCGACTCAGAAGAGTAAGTAAATTATTTATTTGTCACATACATTAAATACACATTAATTATTATATGTTTACAAATAAGAGAAAAGGATTATTTATGTTTTGTTACCATTTCAGTTATTAAATGAACAAAAAAGTCGTCGAACGCACTGTTAATTAAATTTAAGTTCCGAGTCAAAATCATAAATTAATAACATGATTTCTAACTTACAAAATAAACTTCTAATTATAATTAAGTAGTCAAATTTTAAAGTACCTATAAATTATGATCAAAATTATTATTTTTTATCGTTTTTCTCTTCGCTTCACTTTGGCGAAAATAACGTGTCCGTCTAGTTAGCAGCCCCGCCATGGAATTTGGTGATTTCAACTATTCCAATAAATAGACTCTAAATATATCCTCCCGGTGCCATAAGTAAAATAAATAGTGCCCCAGTACTTTAGGATATATTTAGGTGTTTCGTCAAGATAGCAGCCACAGTGAAACAACATAGTTGAAATCACCAAATTCCATGGCGGGGCTGCTAACTAGACGGACACAAAATAACTCGCGAGACGACGACGAGTTATTGACGAGTTTATCATACATGAAAAATGGTCTTTAAAGGTCTTAGGTTTAAAATGAGTTCAACATAATTCACAGATTGATTCCGAGCAAAATATACACAAACACTTTAACTTAATCAATTTAAACTGAGCTAAATATAAAATGATTAGTCAGTAAGCCACTTCTTTAATGGTATAGGCTACTAGTGCCGTCATCCTAAACTAGAACGATTAGTCGAATAATTAGTCGACTAGAAAAGTATGTAACGAGTTACGTTACAAAGTAAGGTGATATAATGAAGATAACATAGTGAAACTACTGCTACTGATACTCTCACCCTTGGCAATCATCCCCTAAATAGACTCGGTGCAAAAATAAATAATACAAAATGCCCTCACACGGTCAAACTAAATCAAATCGTACAACTAGTACAACAGTTTCCCGCTGTAATAATTACTCTACCCCTCTCGCAATAAACGACAAATCAAATTATATTATCCTTTCAAAAATACTTTGTGCGTATTAAACGGGCCTGTCATCTATTTAACCGACTTCTGTTCAGGGGGGTTATGATTGTGTTAGTTATACTAGGTTATAATCTTATTATCCTACGTTAATATTATAAATATAAAAGCCGTGGGGTCGCGGCGCGAGTATCGACCCCTCCAACTCAACCCGTGGATGTCGTAAAAGCCGACTAAGGGAACCTACCAGAGGAAGGGCAGCAGCTTCCTTCTGAGTATTTTTAAACACCAACACTGCGATCACCAATCCGCCTGCCAAGCGTGGTGATTATGGCAAATCTCCCCCTACATGGGAGACCATGCACTCGATGGACCGACGACATCGTAGCGGTCGCAGGGAGTCGATGGATGGAGGCGGCTCAGGACCGCTATTTGTGGCGTCGTACGGGGGAGGCCTATGTCCAGCAGTGGACGTGTATGGGCTGATGATGATGATGAAAAGTTTTTAAGTATAGATTAGGCTGAAATTTGATATGGGTATAGTTTGGGACCTGGAATAACATACTTATAGGCTATTTTTTATCCTGATAAAACGCAAGTGAAGGCGCGGGCAGCAGTTAATTATATTTGGCCCAACTCAACAACCAAAATGCCATATCTACTATAAAACGTGTATTACGTACCCTAAAACGGATTTAGGTAGAAACCAATATCCGTGTAACGCACCCAGAATCAGGTTTCACCTGACTAAAACCTAATAAAGGTTCCTAAAACAGCTCTCAACTGACAAAGGAACTTCCGGAAAGCAATTCCGGCTACAACCGCCTATGACCGTGTAAAACCGGGTAGAACTTAGTATGTGAACCGGTACTGAGCTGCGGATCAAAGAGACATTCTGGATGGTAAATTGCTAATAACTGGGTGTTACTGGATTTTACAGGGACGGGACGAGGGACGAAAATTATTTAACACTAGCTTCTGCCCGCGCCTTCGCCCGCGTTTTATCGGGATGAAAAATAACTTATAATTTTATGCCAAACTATACCCATACCAAATTTAAGCCCAATCCGTTCAGTAGTTTTTGCGTGAAAGAGTAACAAATATCCATACATCCATACTTACAAATTTTGTCATTTATAATATAAGGTGTTAGTCAAATTAGTACACAATATCGCGGGGGGATATTCTGTTGGTGCTACAGTATACAATAAAATTGACAAACGGGGTCCAAGGTCAATATTATACCTCCCCAAAATTATACAAACACTTATTTTGCAAGTTCTGTATTACGTTATACTACAGTCCCTCCAAACAGATGATTGGCATACATTATGATTGGCATTGACCGTGCGGCGCGGTCCACTCGCGCGGAATAAACTCATTGTCAGTCTGTTTCGTGATCACGTATAGCTCTGTCACTTTCGCATGGGGGCGTGGCCACTGCGGCGACAATGACCGCGAGGTATGAAAGAACGGTCGCCTTATTTTGGGATGGCTAAGTACGTAGTATAAGGCGTTATTTGAGACAAATATTTGAGATAAATTAAAAATTCGGCAAAAATAAAAAATCGTTTGCGGCTTACTTTGTTTAGTGAAAGTTAATCTGTAGGAGCAGGTGAGTAACCTCCAGCGGTATTGTTCACTAATTTGACTAACACCCTGTATTACTAGGATTAACACTAGTTCAACAGAGGTTATTTCTATCTCATGAGAACTATTTTATATGATAAACCCCTATAAGTTATTCCAGATCTAGACCTACATCCAAGCAAATTGCCGATTTGTTCAATACCGGGTGAAACGAATAGAGACTCCAGGGTGAAAAAATGGACAGAAATGTACCAAGTACTGTAGAAAGACATTACCTGGCTGGTAGCAGTGCATGTATCCTTGGTCCGTGACTGTTCACCTCCTGTGTCAGTGGATCTGATCTCTGCAAAAGGATGTTTTTCCTCCAGTATTTCGTCCATTTCTATTCACCCTGGATTCTAGTGGAAAGAAATTTAAAAATCCAGCTAAACTTCCGCATTTACAATGTTAATCTGAGAGACTGGTATTATTGTCTTCTTCACAAGTTGACCCGAAACACGTTTTCCATCCAGATATCCCCTATACTATTCTGAGTACATCCCTCCCTCTACCATATTCCAATAGCTTCCCAAACCGACCTCTATATAAACTGAAGAAGGTTCAAAACAGCTCCGAACATGTAGCAAATAACTACATTCCTTAAATTAAGGGATTAAGGTTCAAAGTACACTGAAAGGAAAGACTGGGTTACAAGGGGAAAGCACGCACAATGGACCAACTCTTAATTTTCAAACAGAAGCTCCAATATCGGTGTGATTTGATTTGGTTAAGGATGGCGTTGTGCGAAACCTAGCTAACATTATTAAATTGTTCTTTTTTATCATGACGTGTGAAACGTTAATATAAAATCAATCTTGGTAAAATCCCTGTTAGTAATTTAAATGAAAACATATTTGTAACATTCTTTCGGTAGCAGATTCCTTCTTTCTTTCCCTGTTCTTTTTCGTTCTTTGCTAGATACTTTATTAAATAACGAAAAAAATTAAGTACATAATGTGTTATGCACCTAACTACAGACAATGTAGTTAGTCTACGAGTCCTTATCGCAAATGGCCGACTTATTTTCCGCATACCACATTACTTCTAATCAAACACGAAACCCATTGAGGGTTTCGTCTCTCATTTACCAAACTGACAACATCTTGCACCACACCGTCCTTACCTCTCAAGCCAGTGGGTGGTACAATCATAGATGTCCTTTTTGGGGAACAGGTGGCGCAGCGACTGCTTTGTTCTTTTACTACTTTATTGGCTTCGAGAGAGATAGGCCTTATTGAGCTATTATACCCTATTTATTTTGAGTGAAAAGCTTTAGTAACGTAAAAAGCTTAGCGGATGGAATTCTTTGTAGCCGACTTGGAGAAAAGGAGGAGCTTTAATTTTCGGCTGGGGTGTAATATGTAGTTAATTCGAATGTCGTCGTTGCCACAGCACGTATATGTTTTATATGAACCTGTTCTGTTGCGGTCGAAATCACATGAAATATATCTATGTATGTAGTTTTTCGTAAGTCTACGAAAAACTCGTGAAGTAGAGAAGTGAACAAGATAATAATGGCGTATTTTAACAAAACGATAAACCGACTACAAATTCCCTTACTTTTACACTTATTTTAAGTTTTGCGGAATAAATACTAAACCCCTGGGGATAAAAAAATTATGGGACCCCTTCAGGATCATTTTCTATACAATAGTGAAAGAATTTCAAATTTCAAAATCGGTCCATAATTGGCGGAGATATTGCGTAACATACATACAAAAACAACCTACAGACGAATTTAGAACCTCCTCCTTTTGAAGTCGGTTAAATTCGGTTCTCGCAATCAAAGTGAAACACCCAATAAAACTCGGAACTAACTCGTATACCTACAATAGGATGGTTAAGTCTCTAGTGACACAAATTACTATTAATTTACACAGAAAACAATTTGCCGATCTCAAGATTTGTCACATAGCAGGAATTGAACCGGCAACCTTCTGTGTTCTTCATGCAAACTAACACCCATTAGGTACTTTTAAAAAAACTTAGATGAACCATTCATTCACATCAGCCCATACAAGTCCACTGCTGGACATAGGCTTCCCACATACGACGGCACAAATAGCGGTCCTGAGCCGCCTCCATCCATCCTCTCCCCGCGACCGCTACGATGTCATCAGTCCATCGAGTGGATGGTCTCCCATGTAGGGGGTCTAAATTAAAAAATAAGTTGAACCAATGAACAGCGAAAACAATAATGAGTGAAACACTCACAAATACATCTCTATTGATTTTTTATATATTGGTAAATGACAGCTTTACATAGGTAATAAATATATGATAGTTAGTACATTGATAACTTATAATGAAGCCAGAAAATATTTACACCTTATTACTAGGTAAATGTAAGGTTTGGGAGAGATAAAATGCATACACAGGTATGTACTTATGACAAATGATAGTTATTACTACAGGGCTCAACTAAATAAGTAGGTACAATATACTCACTGCATTATTAGTGTGTGTGGGCGGAGGGGAGGGGAGGGGAGGGGTGTGTGCATGTGTATATAAAGTTCTTATAAGTTTTAATTTAGTGTACCCACTTAAGATTTTACTGTCTGTAGGAAGCACCTTATGGGATTTTACACAGAAAGCTGTTTTTGCTGTTTTGTCCTGAAAGCTGTTCAGTTCAGTTTTGTCCTGAAAGCTGTTTTGTCCCATAAGGTGCTTCCTTTTTCCTGTTCTTATTGTAACTTGTGTATTAATGTTACAGTCATATTTTTTAATTTGGAAAATTAATGACAGCTAGCATATTAAACCTACGGAGGAAATAAATGAAATGAACATGCTTACTATTTCTAAAACCAGATAATGTTATTTTCTTTGTCAATAAAGGTTTTTAACTATTGATAATAAATAAATATTCTCACAATTTATTAAAATTCATCAATTGTAACACAACATTGTAAGGGGGCAACAATACGCGAATTAGAGGGAAATTGTGTGTAAGACGGCATAACAAGGTTACCGCGTGGTCACGTGGATTGTTGAATATTACTCTAATGCAGGGGTGGCGAACCTTTTTAAACCAACGTGCCATGTTTTTCTAGAATGAAATCTGAGTCCCTATGGACTCAGATTTCATTCTAGAAAAATTATTTAAATTATTTGGTGGCGTCTATACGCCACCAAATAATTTTAACCAAGTGATTATTGGGTGGAAAAATAACAATACTAAATACCTATTAACAATTCAAAATTCTTTATCGACTGCAAAAAAAAAAACATTTTGGATTTTACACGTGTAATTAAAATTACATTAGTGTTATTCCTGTTGTTGCAGTTTAGACGACAAATACACAATAAGGGTTGTAAGATGTTACTTTTAGCAGAATGCATACTGAACTCGAGTCATCTACTCAACGGTATTTAAGATAGTCTTTAATATTTTTCATCTCTGAAAATCATCTACCTATGACTGGCAGGCATAGGTACATGAAAATTAGGTTAAATAGCATGAGCCTGCTTCTTCAAACAGTAGTAATATGAAATCGAATTCCATATTCCCAAAATTTTGTTACTAGCATTTTTACTTAGATTACCTGTTTAATCTTTCACAAATAAATAAATAAATTACCTATGAATGAACAGTATGAACTATAAATCTTTCATATTAATTAATTCTGTTTCCTTGTTTCAATAAATTTTTGAATCCATTTTGAACTAAAAACGCAAACTATTACTTCCATGGCGTGCCCTTAATATTGTGTCGCGTGCCATCAATGGCACGCGTGCCATTGGTTCGCCATCCCTGCTCTAATGGTTCAATTGAGGAAATAATTGTTTTGTACATTTTATTTGGGGCTGTAATAATTGTTTTTGTGCGCTTAATTTAATTTTACACTCGGACTACGTAGGGTTAGAATTTTCTCAGCTTGAGAAAAATTTTGGCGCAGATCTGGACCGCAGCACTGCGGCACAACATAAAAATTTGCATTAAAATATGTTCTGTAACTCGTTACATTTAGATTTATTTTATATTGAAGGCATCGATGACAGACAGCTCGTGGGGCACTCGCTTCCAGCTTGCGTTATGCCACTTTTTAAAATGTAGATATCTAAATGCGAGTTTAAACTCTTTAGAATTTTTTTAATTAATTTAGAATGCTTGTTATATGTCTCCTGTAACCTGTGCATCTACATAATAATGCTTTTCATCCCATCTATTCGAAAAGAAGCAAACGGTTCCTCGATAAGTGCGGGCATAGTGGGTCATTCCAGCGTACCTACTTAATAACAGTGACGAAATCACTTTTGAAATTGGAACACTATTTAACTAAGAAGTTTGAACTTAATTCTCTTGAATAAAGTCCTGGCCAGTAATAAAAAAACCCGCGTGCCGAGGCTGCAATCGCTATCCAAATTTAAGAAAGAATACGCGGAAACTTTTGTTACTACTTTTTATCTGACCCGACAGACGTTGTCCTATCATTCAATTCAAACTGGTACCTGGCAAACAACTGACAGTTATTTAAAACCTGCTTAGCAAAGAATACATAACGCTGGGGCTAAGGTTACATTAAAAAAGTTTATATAAAGCGACTTGTATATTAAATTTCCAAAGTTTCTGTGCAATTTTCTTAATGTATCCAAAAATACAAAAAAAAAAATACAATATATTTAATTCTTTAACTTAATGGCCAGTCATTTAAAAGTGTTTGAGATTCCCTTGTAAGTAAAATAAATACCTGTGTTAGGGAATCTCGCTCTTCCATGACAATTGGAATATGAAAATAGATTAAGTTAAGTAATTTAGTTTTATATGTAGTATTATTAAAGGTAGTATTATATTTTAAAACTAAGCTAACAGTTTACATCTTTACTTACATATCATTTACAATAAAGTTTAGGATTTAAGTGCACAAACTATTCAGAATTTAGTGTATGTGTGTGTGTGTGTGTTTGTGGAGGGGGGTGTATCTGTGGGTGTTTGGGGGTGTGTGTGTGGATGTTTTAGTGTATGGTGTGTGCAGTGTTATAAATGTGCTTAGGCCTCCCGAGGCTCCAGTCTCATAAGAGTCTGGGCAGCAGGAGACCCAAATGTATTAAGTAGGTAAATAATAATAATAATAATAAACCTGCAGGGCAGCTTGTGGCGAGCTGTTGGTGAGTAGCGACACCACGGGTATACCGAGTGCTCCCGGGGAAGTTCCTGGTTCTCGTCTCCGCTTGCGGGGTGGTACCCCAAGAGAACCAAATCCCCACCTCTTGCTTGCCTTCATTGGCCGGTCTGAGTGGAGTCGCGAGAGATGCATCTTAGGATGTAGACTCGGGGGTGGAAGTGTCTAATGGCGTAATAACGAGGAAGCCCGCTCACGTGTCTTCGTGATGGTGAAATCGGGGCCGCACCTCTCGACACCCCTTAGTCGTTTGCACCGATGTTGTTCCTTTACCGGCATTTAAGCCAACATTTTGAGGAACCCGTCCAGCATTCGGCTAGCCACCGTCTGCCGCTTGTAACAGTATTGAGAGTATGTTTATGGCAGGCGTCCATAGTTTCCCCCATAGCCCAATTACCCAGTCCATCCATTCACCACAATAACATGGCTTTTTTGTTATTTTCATTTTCCTTTGCAATAGTCTCTACACCTGGCGGATATCATCTTCGGGTGTATCATATTGTGCAACCAAGGATGATATCCGCTATGTGTAGCTCTCGCCTTTAGATTAATTCTCATAAAGGGCCTCTGTGCTGTTGGCTTCGGCTCCACGCATGCCTCCCAAAGGACCGGGTCACTATATGGCCCGTGATCATGGAAATGAGAAACAGAATAATAATAATAAATAAAATAATAAAAGCGTTGGGTATAGTGGACAGGGACATGAAGCAGTCGGTGAAGGAACGTTTCTTTTGTCGCCTTACAAAAGTGCTAAATAGCCTTTTGTCAGGTGGCAACAAGGTGCGCGCTTTCAACGGCTGGGTTATGCCACTGCTCACTTATACTTTTGGCATACTAAGATGGACTCAGACTGAACTAGACGCCTTGGACTGTAAGGTTCGTCAACTTTTAACCACTCATCGCATGCGACATCCCCGATCTTCGGTTGTGAGATTGTATATCCCGCGGAAATGTGGTGGTCGAGGCTTTTTAAACGCCAAGACCCTACACAACCGTGAGGTATGCAATCTCAGAAATTACTTCCTTCAAGCCGAATACCAGATGCATCGCGATGTGGTTGCAGTTGATAAGAACCTTACCCCTCTCTCCTTAGCTAACGAGAACTGGCGCAAACCTACGGTGATGAGCATTCAGGATAGGAAGGCTATATGGGAGAGCAAAGAGCTACACGGGAGATTCTACAAGGTTCTCACAGGACTTGATGTAGATCTCCCGAGTTCAGTAAATTGGCTACGCTTCGGTGACCTCTTTGGGGAAACCGAAGGTTTTGTCTGTGCAATTATGGATGAGGTGGTAAAGACGAACAACTACCGGAAGTATATTATGAAAGATGGCACGATCGATATCTGTCGAGCTAGTCATCTTCCTGGGGAGACCCTCCGTCATATACTTTCGGGTTGTTCGCACCTTGCTAACTCTCAGTACTTGCACAGACACAATCAAGTAGCCAAAATTATACACCAGCAACTTGCTCTCTAACTCTGGACACTCTGGACATAAACGAGGCTATTCTCTTTCTCTAGATGGCATGGAAGGAGTCAACACGAGCTGCTGTATACGTTTCTGAAGCACTACAATAGCGCTTCAGTCCCATGAGATGCCTGAAAACATTGTTGTAAGTCACTCTGATACCATCGTGTGATTTTTTGGTATACTGTGTCCAAAGTTGACATGTGTAGAAAGACTGACAGTAGGATTTGAAAAGGGTGATTTTCACGTCAGAAGAGCAGTTAAAAAATTTCCGCGCTATCATGTTGCCAACTACACACAATGATCTTCGCTGCCGCTCTATGTCAGTGTCTGATCTGCCATACTCATTATAATAGAGTTCTTACACATGTCAACTCTGGACATAAACGAGGCTATTCTCTTTCTCTAGATGGCATGGAAGGAGTCAACACGAGCTGCTGTATACGTTTCTGAAGCACTACAATAGCGCTTCAGTCCCATGAGATGCCTGAAAACATTGTTGTAAGTCACTCTGATACCATCGTGTGATTTTTTGGTATACTGTGTCCAAAGTTGACATGTGTAGAAAGACTGACAGTAGGATTTGAAAAGGGTGATTTTCACGTCAGACGAGCAGTTAAAAAATTTCCGCGCTATCATGTTGCCAACTACACACAATGATCTTCGCTGCCGCTCTATGTCAGTGTCGTCCTTTAGGTTTGACGTTACGATATGTCCCAAGTACTTAAAGCTCTCTACTAATTTTATAGGTCGCCTGCCAATGCAGACGTCAGGCACGTTCTCCGGCCCCTTCCCCGATCTGAAGATAACCATTTCCGTCTTTTTGGCATTATATATAAGATCGTGATCCTTGGCGTATTCCTCACAGATTGCGAGCAACTTTGTCAAACCTTTGATCGAAGGGCTGAGCAGAACCATATCATCCGCGTAGCTCAGATTGTTGACATACCTACCATCCAATCTGAGCCCTACCGGGGTACCGCTCAGGTCCTCGATCAAACCATTGACGTACCAGTTAAAGAGATCAGGAGAGGAGAGCCCCCCCCCCCCCCTGTCGCACACCGCAAGATAGCTCAGTGCCCCACCTGACGCTGTTGGTCTAATTCTGGTACCAGAATTGAAGAAGATCAACAACGTCAGCCGGGACTTCCGAGACATCTCGCAGCTTGCCCCAAAGACGATCATGGTTTAAGGTGTCAAAGGCGCGGCTAAGGTCGAGGAATATGGCATAAACGGATGTTCCTCTCTGTGTATAGTAGCGCACGATCTGTTTCATAGAGAATATGGCCATGTCGGTCGAAACTTGAGGACGAAAACCAAACTGACCATCATTGTACGGCAAAATGCTAAGGTGCGACTGTATAATGCGGTCAAGGACCTTGGCCACTATTGTTGCCAAAGAAATCGGTCTGTAGTTGGCCACGCTCGAGATATCACCAGTTTTATTTTTGGTAATCGGAACCACTAGGGTTCGAATAAGCTCCTGCGGAAGGTAACAATACCTCAAACAGAGAGAAAAGAAACGCGACAGCACCTCACAGACATGTTGACCCGCATACAGTAAGTGCTCTATGCTTAGTCCGTCATGTCCCGGAGACCTACCACGGTTTATCTTTCTCAGAATTACGCCTACTTGTTCCGCTGTAATTCTCACGTGTTCGGTCTCCGGGACCGGACGGCCCTTCTGAACGTACTTTCTATTCTGATTACTACTACTTTTGTCTTGACTGTTAATATTAAAATGTTTACGAAATAGGTTTGCAATATTTTTTTGACTCTTTTCTCCCTGAACATTAATCGGTAATATATTTTTCCTATCCATCTTTTTAACTTCTTTCCAAAACTCTACAAAATTGCCAGCACTGCGATGCCGGGCCAACATATCCATCTTGATCTTTTCCTGATTTTTTTGTACGTATTTAAGTGCGTTTTTAAACTCTCTGCGTGACACAGTCATTTTTTCATAGTAATATCCCGCGCGAGGCGAGGGGTGTCGTGGTCGGATAACCTCCTAGTGAGCCCGTACTGCTACTTGTCCCCGGGGATTCGTCCCTGGGGAACAGAAGCAGGCGGCGGGCCGGTGCACCCCGGTTCCCACCGCTAATAATTTCTTCCTTCGAGGGATATTGCTAGCGGCGGCCGATAATCCGACAACTAACGGGGATGATAACCCTTTAAATTATCAAAACAATAATGGCTAGTCTAAATAAAACAATTAGTCCCCAGGAGGGTCCCGATTCCGGGGAATCCCTCCCCGAGCTTAGCTCGGACCGCCCCTCGTACTCTGGGGGGGGGGCAAAGAACTGCCTAAAAATATTAAACACAAAAAACGACCTAACCAACAGGCCAGAGCTGCATCTTCGGAGGCGCTAAGGCTAAACTTCTTCACGGCTGCATCAGCGCCTAACCTACTGACTACTTCCAGGGCTGCAACTGCGGAGATGACCACGCCGCAACCACCTACATCTAAGGCTGCGCCCACAGAATCCCCAACACCTCAACCAACGACGTCAAGGGTCCTATCCTATATAGCACCCAGACCTGCCCACCAGACCGTCTCGATAACCGGAGCGCCCTTCGGGGCTTCTCCGCGCGAAACGGTCATAGAACTGTCGGACCTCAAGGCCGCTATACCCCACCCAGGGCCAAACTGGAATCTTGTTTCCTCCAAACGGAGGAACAAGAAGAAGGGCAAGAAGCCCCCCCAGCCATCAAGCGAGACCCAAAAGGCGCGGGCGCAGACACGGCAGACGGCAACCGATGGTGGACGTAAACAGCTCTTCGGAGCTAAGTCCATGACCCATGTAGGAGGGACTCGTCCCGCCGAAGTGGTCCAGGCGCAAGCGCAGCCGAACGCAGCGCTAGCGCCCGTCGACGGAAGCCAGACGCCAGCTCAGCGACCCAGACCCAGAGGGAAACGCGGAGGGAGGCTGGCAGCTTTGGCCAAAAACAAGAACAAGTTCCCACCAGCCCAGCCACAGAGTGTCAAGCGTTCCCGACCCGATGACAGCACTACGCCCACTGGCGACAGTAAACGTCAAAGGCCGGATACGGAACACGAGACCACCTCTGTCAGCTACGCAGCTGCCTTCAGGTCACATGACCTCTGCGTGGCTGTAACGGTTGAGCCATACCAAGACCTAACGGCGGAGCAAGCCACGGACGTGCAAGAGAAGCTGGAGGATAGGATCATGGACGAAATCTTTGATCCTATCACCATGCCCCAGACTTCGAAGGTCCGATTCCGTGGCCGTGCGCATTATAGCGAAGGCGTCCTCAAATTCTGGTGCGAGGACGACCACACGCTAGCGTGGCTCCGAAAAAGCACGGCAACCCTAGAATCGCCCATCGCTGGGACTAAGCTTGTTGTCAAAAGACAAGCGGAGCTCGAGCGAAGAATACTGTGTGGTCTGTTCGTGCCCACACCAGCTAGAAAGCAGATGGGGACCGAACAGATCCGCAGGCTTCTAGCGGACCAAAACCCCGACCTCAACATCAACTCGTGGAACCCCATCCGCGCGGAACAGCGAAACGACCAGGAAGTACCCGGTACGTACCTGCTTCTCCTCGTTCCCGAGTCTGAAGTTGAGAAATCCCGACTCAAAGACCGGCGCCTGTACTGGCTTCTTGGGAACATCTACCTCAAGATCATCCAGAAAGATGAACCCAATGGCGAGAACAGCGACGCCGACAAAAACAACCCTGGACCCAAGCCCGATCCAAAGCCCGATCCCCCTTCGGGATCCAAGGCTGAACCCGATCCGCAGCCCGGCCCCAGTTCGGGGTACGCAGCGGAATCTTCTCCGGCCCCCCCACCATCCCAGGGGCTGGATCTGATGGATGTCCAGGATCCACCAACCCCACTGTCCGAGGAGCGCTTTCTCGATACGGAGGGGAGCGATGTCAGTGTCAGCGACAGCGACATCGGCTCCTCTCCTATCAAGCGCTAAGCCAACAACACCCTCCATTCCTGATCCACCACTTCCTGCCACACCCTACATCCAAGCGAACCTCCAGCATAGCCTGACGGCTACCGCGTCCATACGCAGAATGCTGGAGGAACATCCCGACGCTGTGGCCCTTATCCAAGAACCGTGGATCAGGAAAGGCCAAATTTGTGGCCTAAAAATACCAGGAAGCAAACTTCTCGCAACTGCAACTGTAAGCAACCTCAGAACTTGCATTGTTGTTCCGAGAACCGCTAAAACACTCCTAATAACCGAACTATGTTCCAGAGACCTAACAGCAGCTAGACTATACCTGTCTCCCACCAACAACAGCTCCATATCGCAGATAGTTCTAGCATCAGCCTATCTAGCAAACGATGAAGCAATACCCTCACCGGAGCTGGTGTCCCTGATCGAGTACTGCGAGAGGGAGAAACTCGAGCTCATCATTGGCACAGACTCCAACGCGCATCACACGCTGTGGAGCAGCGCCAGGTGCAACGATCGAGGGGAAGAACTGGTAAATTATCTTATCTCTACTAACCTCCTGCTCCTCAACAGAGGCTCGGAACCTACTTTTGTTACATCTAGAGCCCAAACAATCATTGACTTAACACTATCAACCTCACAAGTTTCTCACTCCATCAAGGACTGGCACGTTTCTACCGAAGCCTCGTGCTCAGACCACAGGTGGATAAGATTTAACTTAGAATTGTCACTACCGAACTCACAACCTAGGCGCGTCCCACGTAAGACTGATAAGACTAAATTCTGCCTATTAGTCAAATCACAACTTACCGATATGCCTGACCTACAGAATCATATAGAGGTAGCGGAAATTGACCACTACATAAACCAACTAACATACACTCTTACCAACAGCTTTGAACAATCCTGCCCTTTAATCACGCCCAAACACGGGGCGAACAGACAATGGTGGGGTCCTGAACTGCAAAGACTCCGTCGCAAAGTAAGGAAACTGTTCAACAGAGCCATGAACACTAGACAAGACGAAGACTGGGTGAATTACTATAATGCAAAACGAACCTACAAAAAGAAAATTCGCCTACGAAAAACGGAATGTTGGGAAAGGTTCTGTACCAACATTGAAAAGAACAGTCAGGCCGCCCGTATCAGAACCATCTTAGCAAACGTGCCGGAAAGCACGCTTGGATGTCTCATCAAACCTGACAATACCTTCACCAAATCAGATGCAGAAACCAGCGAAGTGCTACTGAACACGCATTTCCCAGGCTGTCAAGTTACAGACACTTGCACATGGGAAGAAACATCAGAGCGCACGCCTACCGCCCTAGACTGGACAACAGCCCACTCTATGATAAACTACGAGAAGGTACTCTGGGCAATCAACAGCTTTCTTCCCTTCAAAGCACCAGGACTGGATGGGATCTTCCCAGGTATGCTTAGATGGTGCAGTGGTATACTAGCCGAACACCTAGTAAAGATATTCAGAGCATGTATCGCCCACAAGTACATACCACTTAAATGGAGGGAAGTGAAAGTAGTATTCATACCAAAACCAGGAAGAAGTGACTATACCCAACCAAAATCCTTCAGGCCGATAAGCCTGACATCATTTCTTCTGAAAACACTAGAAAGACTTTGTGATAGAGAAATTAGAGACCATACACTCTTTCACAACCCGCTACACCCGCAACAACATGCTTACAGCAAAGGCAAATCGACAGAATCTGCTCTACATAGCGTAGTCTCACGCATAGGCAGTGGACTGACATCAAAACAACCTACACTGGCGGCCTTCATAGATATCGAAGGAGCTTTTGACAAGACACATTTCACCAGCATATACAGGGCCCTCACTAAATATGGTGTTGCGCCGACACTGGCTGAATGGATAAACAACATGCTCAAAAACAGAGCTATACAAGTCACAATCAATAAAACCACAAGAGGTGTAGTGGCCAGAGGCTGCCCACAAGGTGGCGTACTATCACCCCTATTATGGAATATAGTTGTTGATGAGCTAATCCGCAGGCTTAACGGCCACGGACTAGTTACGGTGGGATATGCGGACGACCTCGCGATCCTGGCGACCGGCTGTTTCGAAAACACACTATGTGACCTGATGAAACTCGCCTTTAGAACCATTGAAACATGGTGCAACGGCCATGAACTCTCAGTTAATCCAACAAAAACGGAACTAATAATGTTCACTAACAAGCGGCATCTGGGAAATCTAAAACTCCCAAAACTGTTTAACACGGAGATAAAACTAAAAACAGAAGTCAAGTACCTAGGAGTCATACTAGACAGCAAGCTGCTGTGGAATAAACACCTAGACTACAAACTCCAACGTGCTACTGCCACATTCTACCAATGTAGCAGGATGCTAGGAAAACCTGGGGACTTTCACCGAAAATAACTATGTGGCTCTATACTGCTATCGTTAGACCTACACTAACGTACGGAGCGATAGTCTGGTGGACCAGAACGGAGCTGAGCACCGTAATTACAAGACTGCAGCGCTTCCAAAGAATGGCATGCTCAGCGATAACAGGCTGCATGAGGACCACTCCTGGTGCTGCCCTAGATGTAATTCTAGACCTAGCACCGTTAGACCTATATATACAACAAGAGGCTACAATGTCGGCGCTGAGACTACACAATATGGGTCTCTGGGAAGTCACAAGTAGCCTACACGCACAGATCATGGACAGGGCTATAGCATACGAACCTCTTATGGCCGCCCCCTGTGACAAAATGCCCAGTAAACCGATCATAAACAAACACTACCAGATACAACTATACGAGGATCAAAAAGATGAATCAGGAACCCATGAAGTCAGAATTTACACAGATGGCTCCAAAACGAATACAGGTACGGGTGCTGGGATTCACTCAATGGACCTAAACATTAACATTTCAATAACGCTAGGAAGACACAGCTCCATATTCCAATGTGAATGTGTAGCAATAACCCAGGCAGCTACAACCATGCAGAAGAGAGGAATTAACGACCAATGTGTACGAATTCTCTCTGATAGTGCTGCTACACTCAGGGCTCTGGAGGGAAACAGCTGCAACTCCAAGCTCGTGTACGAATGTCACTTAGCTCTAGAAAGGATATCTGCCAAGAACAGGATCATCCTTCAATGGATTAAGGGACATAGCGGATCTCTAGGGAATGACGCCGCTGATGAGCTGGCACGGAAGGGATCGGAAACAACCACAGAAGGCCCATCCCCTTTTCTACCCTTGCCTTTTTCACTATTCCAGACATGGACTAGGCTGAGAACTAGAGAGACGCATAACGAACGATGGAAGCACCTGCCAGAATGCAGACAAGCTAGAGCGGCGCTCCCATTAACATCACCGAAGTTAACTGAACGCCTACTGAACTTAAACAGAACAGACCTGCGTATCCTGGTGGGAACACTAACAGGACACTGCCCACTAAACAAACACCTATTTACCATCGGAGCGACGGACAGTCCCCTCTGCAGAGGATGCCTCAGTGACGACGAAACGGCCGCCCACGTAGTCCTGGAATGCGAGGGAGTAACAGCACAACGAACAGAAATCCTCAACTTGCCGAGGTCAACTGTCTGGTCCTGGGATCTTCACAGGTCCGCGAAGCCTGTGAAGATCCCAGGAAGATTCTGCGCTTCTGGACGGAGTTAGGCTGGCTTTGCTAGCAAATCAACGCATAATGGACCAAGTTGAGTCCAAATGCGGACAAGGGAGTACCCATACCATACCATACCATACCATACCCGCGCGAGGCCTTCCAAACTGAACCCAAGTCAAAAAATTCTCCCTAGCTTCAACGTGGGCTTGCCTGACGTGAAAATTCCACCCTACTAATTTCTTTCCTTTACAAACTAACTTCCTTTCATAGCTTTTTTCAGCCGCTACTTGTAATAAACTGACCAAGTCCTGATACATCTCATCTAAATAATCATTAACATTATTACTATTTTGTTTCTCATTTCCATGATCACGGTCCATATAGTGACCCGGTCCTTTGGGAGGCATGCGTGGAGCCGAAGCCAACAGCACAGAGGCCCTTTATGAGAATTAATCTAAAGGCGAGAGCTACACATAGCGGATATCATCCTTGGTTGCACAATATGATACACCCGAAGATGATATCCGCCAGGTGTAGAGACTATTGCAAAGGAAAATGAAAATAACAAAAAAGCCATGTTATTGTGGTGAATGGATGGACTGGGTAATTGGGCTATGGGGGAAACTATGGACGCCTGCCATAAACATACTCTCAATACTGTTACAAGCGGCAGACGGTGGCTTGCCGAATGCTGGACGGGTTCCTCAAAATGTTGGCTTAAATGCCGGTAAAGGAACAACATCGGTGCAAACGACTAAGGGGTGTCGAGAGGTGCGGCCCCGATTTCACCATCACAAAGACACTACTATTATTATTATTACTATTTCACTTCATTTATTTTAAATCTCATTAAAATACATTTTTTACTATAGAAAATACAATAGGTAACATATAAAACTAATCTACAGTAAAAAATATATCAAAACGGTGGATCACCGGGCGCGAAGCTAGGCTCAAGCGGCCGGTGACTAGGGCTGCAGAGAGAGGAACTTCCTGACGATACGCGCCGAGTCCAGGAGTACCGCCTTTTGAATCTGACCCTTGATCCAACTTCCTAGCGAGAGTCTCATAAGATATTGATCGAGGCTCTTCGCTATTACGCCATTAACTGAAACGACTATCGGAACGATGGTCGCTGAATCAACATCCCACATGCTGACAACCTCGTTAGCCAAGTCAAGATATTTACTGAGTTTATCTTTCTCAGCTTTAACGAGGTTAGCATCATGTGGTATGGTGACATCAGCGAGCACCGCCCTCCGTTCTAACCGATCTATCAGTACAATATCAGGCTTATTCGCGAGAATAGTTCTGTCTGTAATGATAGATCGGTCCCAATAGAGCGTGGCACGGCCGTTTTCGAGAACTGGCGCCGGTGTGTACTTATAATACGGAACTTCAGGACCGGTAAGGCCGTATCGGAGAGCAAGTTGCTGGTGTATAATTTTGGCTACTTGATTGTGTCTGTGCAAGTACTGAGAGTTAGCAAGGTGCGAACAACCCGAAAGTATATGACGGAGGGTCTCCCCAGGAAGATGACACGCTCGACAGATATCGATCGTGCCATCTTTCATAATATACTTCCGGTAGTTGTTCGTCTTTACCACCTCATCCATAATTGCACAGACAAAACCTTCGGTTTCCCCAAAGAGGTCACCGAAGCGTAGCCAATTTACTGAACTCGGGAGATCTACATCAAGTCCTGTGAGAACCTTGTAGAATCTCCCGTGTAGCTCTTTGCTCTCCCATATAGCCTTCCTATCCTGAATGCTCATCACCGTAGGTTTGCGCCAGTTCTCGTTAGCTAAGGAGAGAGGGGTAAGGTTCTTATCAACTGCAACCACATCGCGATGCATCTGGTATTCGGCTTGAAGGAAGTAATTTCTGAGATTGCATACCTCACGGTTGTGTAGGGTCTTGGCGTTTAAAAAGCCTCGACCACCACATTTCCGCGGGATATACAATCTCATAACCGAAGATCGGGGATGTCGCATGCGATGAGTGGTTAAAAGTTGACGAACCTTACAGTCCAAGGCGTCTAGTTCAGTCTGAGTCCATCTTAGTATGCCAAAAGTATAAGTGAGCAGTGGCATAACCCAGCCGTTGAAAGCGCGAACCTTGTTGCCACCTGACAAAAGGCTATTTAGCACTTTTGTAAGGCGACAAAAGAAACGTTCCTTTACCGACTGCTTCATGTCCCTGTCCACTATACCCAAAGCTTCTGACATACCAAGGTACTTGTAAGTTTCACCTTCTGAGAGAGATTTGAGGGAAATTATCTCTGAAAGTTGTAAATTACTAGAATTTACAACTTTCCCCCGATGTATTTGTATGACCGCACACTTATCAACGCCGAACTCCATGTTAATAGCACTACTGAATATCTGTGTGATATTCAGGAGGGCCATTAACTGTGTTTTATTCGGCGTAAATAGTTTGAGATCATCCATATACATCAAGTGAGAAATAACCTCACCATCTCTTCGAAGGCGATAGCCTATCTCTGAATCTTTCAGTAGAGTACTGAGTGGATTCAGAGCTAGGCAGAACCACAAGGGACTCAGGCTGTCGCCCTGAAATATACCCCTCTCTATCCTTATCAGATCATTGGTGGCAGATGGATCCATTCGGCTGCCTGGATGACGAAGGACAGTGGTCCACTGCCTCATACATGATCCCAAGAATGATCTTAGAGTTATTATTTATTATTACTATTATTATTACACATTGATTTTTCAAAACATCTTAAATTATACTTATTAATTAAACCCTGTAAAGCCTCTCCACATAAATGAGTATAAGTTCGCTTCTGATATTCATCCCTATTACCCCACAAATGCTTATTAATTATTCTTTGGTTATTATCACAAATTATTTTAGACCGAATATTTGTAAAATTACATTTTAATTCAAGCGGAAAGTGGTCTGACCAGTAAGTACCATATTTCACATCTATACCGGTTATTAAGCTAGCCGCCGCCGCCGCCTGCGCGGGAGTCGTTGGCAGACGCGAGCTTATCGCGGGGACCGGACTAACCGCCGCCGCTCGCTCGATGCTAGCTACCCTCGCACAAACACCGACCGCGCACGGTTCCTCGGGCTCAAGCTCACATATACCCTCAATTGTACGTGATGCGCTATTTAGCTGGACGTTTCGAGTATTCTTATCATTATGATAAGACCTACGAAACAGGTCTTCTTCTCTTCTGCTGGTATTGGAGGCTTCCCGAAGCTCCGCCAATATATTTTTAACGTCGTCGATCTCCTTTTTTATTGCCACAATATCATTACCGGTGCCTTGACCGTTATTATCGGGCTTGGCTTTCAGACATGCTACTTCATTTTTTAATATTGCCATTTCCTTTAAAAAGGAAACGATGTCAATGTAATCGAAGGAAACACTCGGTAGTTTATTTAAATTTTGGGCCACAAAAATAGGCAACCCGTCAGGTTGGAATTCTTTGATAATTTTTATAATCTCTTGTACGCTTTTCTGTTCTCCGCCCTCCTTTTTTCGTAAGTACTTTTTCGTCGGGACCATCAGCTGATAGGCAATGTATCTCGCGGTTTCGATTTCTTCCATAGTGTATGCATTAAGACAAATCTGGATGATTCCCGTCTCAGGAATCGTGTCAACCTTATTACTAACAAAGGCCAACACCTCATTAATTATCACTTTGCACTTGGAACATCGGGAAGTATCCATTGATGGGTTGTTCGACTTATTACGTGTGACTACGCTCACTGCAGAAGATCGCGATAACGACATATCGGCGCGTGCGTCACGGTTAGTGACGGCGGTCTGACTGACGTAAATGTAATACGACGTAAATGACGTAAATGACGACGACGTAAATGTAATATTGTGGTGTGGAATGAGTCGAGTCCTCCGTAAAACTCCATTCTCATAAGAGAGTGGGTGATACAAGGACAGCCATGGTGTCAGTTGAGAAGATAATTGTTATGTTTGCTTAAAGATAGATGAATATAAACTTACGATTTTAGAGTAACATGTTTGTTATATGTAAATATAATTGAGCAGGTAGTAAGTACATGATTCAATTTAATTTATTGAACAGTGCTTCTGTTTCATCATAGCTTAAGTGTAATAACCACTCAAATATAATTTTTTTACATTCATAGTTACTTAAGGCATATATATTCTGTTTTTTGTTAATTATATTGTAGAGGTAAGCCGCTTGAGATGGGAATTGGCGTGCAGCAAAGTTAGATTTTACTGATTTTTTTGTTACGATTTTATCTTTCTTTCGTTGTGTTAATTTACTAGGGTCGTATTCTAAACTTTTGTGTATTTTTAAAACTGTTTGTAATATATATAATTTTCTAATAGTTAGCAATCCTGAGTTTGAGTATAATAGTTGAGTTGGGTATCGGTATGGTCTAAAATACATCACTTTGATTAGAGATCTTTGCGCTCGTTCTGCGTCTATAAATTTGGTTTTTATGGCTCCTCCCCATACGGTTATACAATAGTTTAAGACTTATTCTGCTAAGGCAACGTTAATTCGGTTTAGGAGAGGTTTTGGTGCTGAAAGTCTTAAACCTTTAAATATCCATACAAGTTTTCTCACTCTATTCATCAGCAGTTCTATGTGTGCATGCCATGAGAGTCGCTGGTCAATCATTATGCCTAAGTATTTAATCGTTTTCTCTTTATTTATTTTAGGACAGGGGCATAAAGGATCACCACGATTGCAGGCATGTATTTTTATAGTGAAATCAGGATGAGGTTGGGTGTTTTTGTACATTGTAAAAGTCATAAAATTAGTTTTAGAAACATTAAGAGTGAGAGAAGTAGTTCTAAGCTATTCAGATACCAGTGAGAGTCCCGCTTCAGCCTTCAACTTAACATCGTTCCATGATTTACCAGTGAACACGATGGCAGTGTCATCCGCGTAGGAGAATATTTTGCCGTCATTTAGTTTAAGGTTACAGAGGTCGTTAATGTAGAGGAGGAATAGTGTTGGTCCCAATACGCTGCCTTGCGGCACACCATAGGAAATGTCCTCATCCTCACTGACAACCTCTCCAACCTTAACCCTTTGTTTACGTTCTCGAAGGTGCCATTTTTCTCCAGTTTAGGGATAAGAATGGCAATCGAGACGGTATCAAAAGCCTTCTTTAAATCTAGGAATACCGTCAGACATTTTTTCCTAGAGTCAACTTGTTCAACGATGTGGTTGGTAAGGGCTGCGATAGCATCTTCGGTTGATCGACCATTTCTAAAACCATATTGCGAGTCAGAGAGTATATTAAATTTTTTAAGGTAGTTTAGTAATCGAGAGTTGATAAGCTTTTCTAGTATTTTAGAGATTGATGGAAGAACTGATATCGGTCTGTAATTACCGATTTAATCTCTATTCCCATTCTTATACACGGGTGTTATTATAGCTTTTTTAAGAACTCTCGGAAATATTCCTTTACTAAAACAATGATTAACTAATCGACATATAACGGGTATTAAAATGTTTTTTGATTGCTTCAAGAATCTGGTAGGAATATTGTCCAAGCCTGGCGCACTTTCTGATTTGAGGTTCATTATAACCATATTTACCTCTGTGGGATCTGTATCCAGTAAGACAAACGATGAAACCTGTGCAGATATTGTAAATAGTGGGTTAGCAATTAATGGCTGAGCTACAGCAATAGATTGAGCCAGATCTTTACCTATAGTAGCGAAGAACTTATTTACGTAATTAACAGCCTCTATAGGTGATGATCTAATGTCAAGTAGTTGTAAGTTGGGGGTTGTCCTAGGTTTGCAATTCGTTATGTTATTAATTGTGTTCCAAAGTTTTTTACTATTATTATAATTTTTATTTAACTGTTCTCTTTCATATTTACATTTAAGTTTTTTAATTAAATTGTTGCAATAATTTCTATATCTCCGTAAAGTTATTTTAAGTATTTCGTCATTGGATTGTTCCGCAGTTTCTTTTGCATATTGTTTCTATTATGAATACAACGTAAAATGCCCTGAGTAATCCACGGTTTAATTATTTGTTTACTTCTAGGTACGCGAATACTTTTTGTAAAGGTAGATAGGCTTTTTTGAATAATGCTAATTAATTGTTCACTTAAAGAATTTGGATCATTAAGTGAAGTAAGTTTGTAATTTTAGAGTCAGTCAAGATGTTTATTGCTTTGTCATAATCAGTAGTTGTTTTAAATTTACAAGAATTCGTCATTTTTATCTTAGATATATTTAGTATAATTGTAAGGTGATCTGTTATTGAGGTGCGTACAACAGCAATGGTAGCAATATTTTTTTGTTTATTTAATTTACTATAACATGGTCCAAGCATGCGTCTTCCCTTGTAGGCAAATTATGACCAGGCAGCAGTCCATGCATTGACAATACATTTAAGTAGTTTAACCTATTATTTTTCTCATAGTCCCTTTCAGTGTCCCTAGGTAGCGTGTTTATATTGATATCACCAACTATTATTATTGTATCATATTTTTTTATACTATCCAAATGTTTGTTTAATGATTCGATGAAGTTTTCGGCGTTATTATTAGAAGGAGAACGGTAAATACATAGGATTACAATATTATACAGAATAACTTGAAGACATGATGCGTGTATTAAAGATATTTCTTTAACACGGGCGTTGTAGCATGTCTTTACGTAGATAGTAACTCCATCATTTTGGTTAAGGTGAGATGACGTTGCGTAAGAGTTATACTCTATCAAGATAGGTAAATTTTTGCTTTGAGTTAGTCTACACTCCGTCAAAACTAAAATATCGAATTTAATTTTAAGTAGAGTAAGGTTTGATTCCAAGTCAGCAAAATTCTTGTAAATTCTTCTGATGTTCTGTGTGATTATAGCAAAATCTGATAGTTTTAGATGCATTATTTTGGATAAATCATCGGACGAGCACTCAAAAGACCGGGCTATTTCAGAATCATCTAATTCGTGAATTCCTACAGTTTTATCCATCATAAAGAATGTCAAAAGAAATTACAATATTGACTGGACAGCATTGCAAGTTAAGTTCCGCACAGTAAAGAAATATTAATAAAAGTTTGTCCTTAATGTTATAATAAATTCCAAATTTAGCAAACAAAATATAGTACATTCTCCAAACAAATCGTGTGTTGTGTGTTTGTTGCGTGATGTAAATAGTGTGTGTTAATGTTTTGTAATTGTATAAAGTATGTTGAGTGTGGTGCATCTGTATGTTTAGAGCGTATTTATGAAGTTCTGCGAGTTTTAAAAAGTAACACAAACATTTTACACATGAGAAAAAAACAAGCAAACAGAACGTGAGTCATGCTTCTTGGGCAAGGCTAATGATTCGACTCTCCGATTTAATTAATATTATTGGAGTATTTTCAGACTTTCACACGTAGACTCTGCCGTAGAAAGTCCAACAAAATTTGTAACCTTTTGTTTTGGCAAGGTCCTTTGCTAAAAAGAAAAGGCGAGACCCCTTGACAGTGAGTTGCTCTGCTAAAAATACAGGGGTGTCCTCATTTTTAGTTAGGCCCAGGTGTTTGGCGCACAGTCTACTTTTGTATCTTCTGTTGTTACTTTTAGTATTTTTCTGGATTTCAGTCTTCAAGAGTGTGGAAGACAGCTCCACTACGATGGGTGTGTTCTTTTGTCCTTCCCTTTTTTCGCGTACTCTATAAATATCTCTGATGTCCTGCTTGGCAATTTCACAATTAATTGCTTTTCCCAAATATAAAAGCATGTTTATAAGATCATCTTTACTTTCAGTATTGCTTTTCGGTACGTTTTTAAATTGGATATTTGCTTTACGGCTACTTCTTTGTGCGTCCTCAAGCCTGTCCTCTAGGATGGTAATGTACTCATGGTCAAAGATGTAAATCGTTAGATATGCCCTGACACCAAAAACTGTGGCATTGTCTTTGAAGTATGTAGACGTGCGCGCCGCGCCGGCACGCGCCGCTGTTTTCTCACGCCGCCGCCGCCGTCTCTATCAGTCGCGTCGGTGCGACGACCAGAAACCAGACCGGAGAATCTGTTCAAAACTCTCCAATAAACATATCATTTATCCCTCCAGTACTTAAGAATGTAGTCTCCTTCAAGGTTTTCTGTGATTGTGGTTGCTAGAAGAAGTAGAAATCTTCAGCGCACCACTGCTATGTTTCTTAGAGAGTTTTGATAAAACAGATTATCTGTACAGTCTGGTCGCTGGCCGGCGCGCTGACTGATCGACTACACATGGGGCAGCGGCGGCGCGGCAGTCGATAGTCTCGAAAAAACGCTCGCTCCTTTCGCTGTTATTACTAGAGATGAGTCCGGTATTCAATAACTAACTCAGTACCTGTTAGCATGGTCCTAAAATATCTAACGCTATTGTAAAATCCGCATACCGCTAGGGAATAACTGTGCAAAGCGAGCATCGCGCCTAACCGACCGTGAGCCATAACTACCCAACGCTTCAATACCTATACTTACCTCACCTATCATCTACGCATAGATACTAGCGGACCGTTCACCCGTAAAGTTATGTAGCTGCAACAAGTATTTGGTATTTCTAACCAAATCGGTTAGAAATATATTGGGTAGAAATCAGGACAGGTATAGAGTATTATAACGTTATTGGGTATCAGTTGGTACTAGCGGAATTGAAACAAAATACCCAACTAATAATCGGTAGCCAAAATATCCAATAACCCCTATCCTTAGTTATTACTGTGTACCTTTAACTAAATACCGACCTATCAAATGAAAGCTCTTGTAGCCTAGATCGAGCTGTATTTTTTTTTTGTTTTGAAATATGAATTCGTACATCGCTTTCTACAACAAACTTAGCGAACCTCTTTGACCGTTCATCCAGGAGAAAGCAAAAAAACAATAAGAAAACCATTTTTAAATGGTTTATTGATTTTTTATTATTTTTGCGCGTTACATCTTGCAATGGCAATTTCAAACCGTCATAATATGTAGCTCCGGAACAGTAAATTTATTGTAAACTATGAGGGTGACATGATCACTCTGATCAAACCTTTAATGAATAAAGATATAAAAAAAAAACTCGAAACAGACGATGCAAACTACGGTTAGGGGCTAACTACTATTTAATTTTAAATACCTACATAAGAGACAAAAAATCAAACCACGCCGGCGCGGCGGCGCCGCAACGCTGACCGTGGAGGTCGGCGCGCCGCCGCCGGCAAATTTAAGGTCGGGTCGCACGTCTAAGTCTGTGTACCACAGATTAGCTGGTAGTTTTACTTTGTTTATAGTCCGGTCACAACGCTACAGCAGCGGAAGGAAAAATAATAGTTATTTAATTATATCGCAATCCTTAGAGTGAAATGTTACGCCTTTGGATTTATTTGTATTTTAACAATTTATTGTTGCATTTGCGAAATGCACGCGGTGGCATTTTGAGACACTTTTCAACAAAAAATGCCAAAGTTAAACAGGTCCAGCTAGCACCGTGTTTAGATGTACACTGATTCCAAATAAGTGAGCGAACTCATTTCGCGTGGCTCACAAAACGGTCTCACTACGGTAAGGGCCTATCTAACGATTTACATCTTTGCTCATGTTCCTTTTTTCGTAAAATTTCTATTTGTACTATTTTTTTAGTGATCACTTCATTTTGTGTCATCAGCTGTGTGATAGAGTTTTCAATATTGGAGTTTGTGCCTTTTATTTCGTTAAGGACTCTTAACTGTGCTAATATTTGGTTTTAATTAAATAAAAACCGAAAATAGGTTCAGTTTACACGTCTACACCGAGAGGCGGTGCGGAGGGAAGAGGGATCTATGTTCGAGGGCTATGTAGGAGATCTATGTAGTGTATTATATTAAGTATATCAGTCATCTAGTACCCATAACACAAGCTCTGCTTAGCTTGGGGCTAGATGATGCTGTGTGAATCGTCCAGCATTATTTATTTATTATTTATTTACCTTGATAGGGTTCCTATCAATATGCTAAGCTGGGTTAAACGCTAAGGGATGCTAGTTAGCTGAGGGTGGTAAAACTCCGAAGAGATTAAAATAACCGAACCCGTTGAGTGATGGTAGAACACTGCTTTTATTGTTTCCACATTTGTTAGTAATCGAGGTCAATGCAACCTAAGCTAATTTACATAAAATGTTTGAGTTTGTATGTACCTACTGCATGTACATGCAATAGCTTGTACATCTTGCCAACCGAAATAGAAAGAAAAGGGATCTACAATTTGTAAAGTTACATGACAAACAAATAGCTAAGATAATGGAGTACTGTAGTATTTAAATTATACAGTAGAAAAGCTTAAGGCGTGAAAACAATAACAATAGAATGCTAGAAAAGAGAGCTTATAGAAGATAAAACAAACAAAGTCTAAGATAATAATAAAGTATGTAAGTATTTCAGTTATATCTACAATACAAACGCTAAATGCTAGAAGCTTATAAAATGAATTTACTTAATCTAATAAATGTCAATTGTCTATGTCAATTTCACTTCTAGTATATAGATTGCCGCTAGATAAGCTAGTTGCCCCCGGTGGGCTCTACTATGTCACCGAAAGAGTCGCACGGTATGGGGATCGACACAGATTGACGTGGGGGCTTAGGAGGCGCGATGCCTTTATTTACATTTAAATTGCCCATGCTCACTGATTCACGAAAACCACACTCGCTGGATAAGTACCGCTCGCTGAACACACTCGTGGGGTCGCGCGCGCGGGTGAGGGCAGCTGCGCTCACCGGGGCCTCCCCCCCGGGAGGAGCCGCCAGTTGCATGCACCGTCTCCTCGCTCGAAGACAAGCCGCTATGATAGCTAGTACCACCAGTACAGCGAGCATGCCGTAGATGATGGAGTATTGATGGACATCGTGAACAGTGAGGTTGGACTCTGACTGCTGCTTCAGATTGTCGATCTCGTCTAATACACGACGATAAGCTAGCTCGTGGTTCTCCGCTGTGAAGTTGTAGCTGGCTCCAGAAGTCTTCATGACGCTATTCAAAATAGATACCTCTGGGGCTTCGATAGAAGGTTCAATACTTACCTTTCGTAAGAAGTTATTATGAGAGTGAATTGTAAATAAATCAGCTTTGAGAGTACAACCTTGACCTATATCGAGAAGGCCGGTACCCAATATTGTACTAATACTAACATCAGCTGTGCAAAAAGTGCGAATGTTGCATTTGTCGCAACATGAATAAAGCGAGTTCTCTCTGTGCAACTTGATCCATCTGTTTACACATAAGGATTGCTCGTAAATACAGGGTGATGTGAATTTCCCTGCATTTATTAATGTAAGATTACAAATGCTTTGATGTTGTAAATTAAAATCATAAATAGGTTTATCTAAAGGACATAGTATTTTATCTTCAGACGCATGAAGTCAAGATTGCAGATCGTAGTCTGTTAAAAATAAGACTGCGTCTTTTCGTACGTTAAAAGCTAGATAGGCGTAGGTAGGTACGGTAAGGTAAGTTTTGCCAATCTTGTTTTGTGGAACGCTTATTATTTTATCGAGCTCGTAGACTTCGTTGCTGACAAGTGGGACTCTAATTTCGATTATCAGATACCTCTTAAACACCTTCGCTGATACCTTGAGTAGCTTATAGATATCTCGTACACTTCCCGCCTCTGAGGGTTGTTCGCTAGCTATAAGATGCGAGTCGATGCGGCCGTGACTTATGTCTGTCACGGTGTCTATCAGTGACGTTTGTATGCGTCTCAGGTTCTCTAGGATGATATTCGCTGATAAGGCATACAGACCATTTTCAGAATCAGATGTTAATTTATTTAGGGCTACCGATACGTTATAAAAATGCTCGTTGATAAGAGAAAATTGCTTATTCATTATCTGCTCGTTGCGTTTAATAATGTTAAATTCTGATTCGATTACAACTGTTTGATTTTTAATAAGGTTTTGGAGATGATTTTCATTGAACGCTATTTTTTCAATATCCTTTGCATATTGTTTAGCAAAGTTGTCATCCAATACGCGAAATAGATAGTTAGCTAAGTTTCCGACACCATTTACGATACCTCTTTTCTGTCGTTTGCTAGGAGTCTGTAGAAGTCTGTTGTAGTGCTCGATTTCAGTTAGTTCGTGTGAAAGCTGGTTAGTTATTTGCTTATATTGGGGTTTACTATTCATTGTCATGCCTGTCAGATGTCTCACGTAAGTCTCCATTTCAGTTATAGCTTGATAATAGCCAGTTAGATTATAGTATACTACTAGCTTCCACTCATCTCGAATATACTGTAAGTTCGATATTTTGTCGAAATAAAGTGGTTTAGATTCGTTTAGTGCTGAGGTACTGATAGGTGACAAATTTAGCTGTGAGGTTGGAGAGATCATCATCGTAAGCAGTAAGAAAGCTAAGGTGAAGAAGTTCATCAAAGTCTTACGCTTACTTCCACGTGCAGTGCCTCTATTCGACCTTGCAGGTGGAGGAGTTTGCTGGTCGCTATGCTGAGCTGTTTTCGTCTTTTTTAGCTGATTTGATTGGTAGTAAAGCTAGGCTATTTACAGGTTTATTGAGTATTTTGTGCTCTGTCTTTACAGACACAATTCTAGGGCCCCCTGTACTGGGCCACGCTGGACCATTGGATGACCATTCAATGTTCATCTCCCTCGTTTTGGTCAACAAATCTTCATTCATTGTAGCTAGGATAGGTTCATATTCGCTATCTAAAGCTCGATTATCTCCGATCGTTAAGTGCGCTAGATTATTAAAACTAATTAAATCCGAAAAACGGTTATGACTAAATACAATTAATTCATACGCTTTACTTATTTCTACAGTAGACAAAACAGCTGTGTGGTCAGTAGGATTGTGTCGTAACGCTACCTTGATGACACGAGTGGTTGAGCTACAGTTTATCAAGTCATTTATGAATGATGAACTTGGTTTGTGTAAAGCTGTGTACACACGTGCCGTTTTTGTTTCAACAGTCAGTGTGTAGCAAGTTTTGGTTTTACAGTTGTTGGGTTGAAAGCTAGCTAACCATGCCGAGCTGTTCCACCAAAGGGGGTCTTTTTGAAGCTTAGGTACCGTTAAACCTCTGGTGGCACAGTTGTCGGTATTTTCCTCGCAACGGAGGACGTGGTTCCGTTTCGAGGCTGATATGATTAGAGTTATGCGCTGAACTCTGTGTATGAGCTGAGCTAGAAGTAAAGCGCTGTACAGTTCTGTCATTGACGCTTTCTTCTGTATTGGAGCTTGATTAGTTTTCGCGGCGACAAGGCGTGATATGCAATCACCCTTATTATTGTGCGCTACTACGTACACGGCGCAAACGTAAGCTAATATCAATGGGTCACTATAGCCGTGTAGTTGAAATGCTTTATGTGTGTCAACAAAATACTTAGGTATAATGAACACATTGCGGGGGTCATTCCTAAGCTGAAAGATTTGGCTTTGTTCAGGGATAGGGTCATCCCTTCCTATAGAGGAAGCCCATGTGAGCTGAAAGCTTAAGTGTAGTGACCATCGAAACCCTAATGTTTTTCTCGCGTCGCTACATTTTAAATTAAAGGGCTGGTCTAGCTGTTTAGTGGAATGGTCACACTGCGCTGCTGGGCGTGTGTGACTAAGCTGTTCGTGGGGATAAGCTTCATTTTTCGCCAGCTTACTTTCAAGCTGGAGACATTGTGCTGTAGTTTTAGCTTTTGAAGAACCTAGCTTTTCTTCATAGTTTGACTTCATTGGTAGGGCTACCTCATACCTATATTCCTGAAGTTGCTTTGTAGTAGCTAAGTGCTCTTCGCAGGTTTGTTCATCTGCGGATAGCTTTGACTGTGAGTGAGGCGTTTCCTCCATCTCGCAGTATTTCCCTATATTTTCTAAGTTGTTTATAACTACATTACAGCTAAAAGTTTTGACGGTCCCCGAAAGGATCCATCCTAATCTAGTTTGTTGAGCTATAGGTGCGTGGTGTGGACCTTTGACCAACCCGCTCATGATGATGTCAGAGTAAACGCAGGCATCCAACAATATGTCGATAGGCTTCGACACATTGTATTCAGGATCTGCTAGCTTCATGTGCTGGATGTGAGGCCAAGGTTTTTTGGTGAATGAGACGTTTGGAAGATCGCTAATAACACGAGGAATAATACATGCCTCGGTGTTAAAACTATAGTTGTTGTAGAGAGATTGGCATTCTAGTGAAATAAGTTGCTTGCTTTGTTTATTGGTTATACCTACACCAGAGACAGACGCGCTAAATTTCTGGCGTGGTAACCCTAACAGCTTTGCGGCGTGGTTCGATATTAAAGTGATCTGAGAGCCTTGATCGAGTAATGCACGTAGAGTTACGAAATTCCCGTCGATCGCTTTTATTTTAATTAGAGCTGTAGCTAGTAAAACTTCTTCATCGTCAGCAGATACATGACTCGCTGTGACGGGTTGTTGCTGGGTACATTTGATGGCAAAATTGTCACTTAAGTTGATTTTCGCTCAGCAACGGGCGATGCGCTCGAGTTTGATGACCCGGTTGCGAAAGAGTCATGCAATTGCGTATGATGATCGTCATTGCACTCTTTGCACCACATTTATTGAAACACATTTATTGGAATGTTTAAATAAACAATTCTCGCAAAGTTGCAGTTTCGTCACTGTCCTCAATTTCTCAATCGGGGACATGCTGGTGAAGCGCTGGCATCGGTAAAGCTCGTGATCTGACCTACAGAGAGGGCACTTACACGTGGAAGTAGAAGCTGCTTGATATCTAGATGTATGCTTATTATTAAAGTTAGAATTATAGTTAGTTTTAGCTGGATGCTGTGGAGCTGGCTTAGCTGAAGATGGATGATCTCTCTCTCTTTTATGAGTAGGTTCTAAAGCTATGAACTTACTCTCGAGAAAGTCCATAAGCTCATTTAGAGTTGGTAATTCTCTAGGAGACTTACGTGCCTCTTTGTAGGCGTTGTAGGTTTCGTTGTCTAGCTTTTTAGTTAAGAGGTGGACTAGTATCGGATCCCAAGAGTTAGTATCTACACCTAAGTTATCAATGGCGTGAATACATTCGGTAGTGGTGTCGTAGAGGCGCTTGAATTCGTAGGATGTTTGCTTGGTAAGGCTGGGCTGATTTAGGAAGGTTTCTATTTGGGTCGTAAATAACACTTGCGGATTGTTATAGCGATGTGTCAATATTTCCCAAGCTATATCGTAATTTTCAGATGAGATATTTAAATGCTGGATGAGACGCTCAGCTTCTCCTTTGAGTTTACCTTTAAGGTGCTGCATTTTTTGAGCTTTTGAAAGAAAGGTGTTATTATGTATTGATTGTGAATATAAGTCAAAAAATGTAGGCCAGTAGTGGTAATTGCCCGAAAAAGTTGGTATTTCTAGCATAGGAGTAGATTTAAGGATGTGAGATGAAGCTGCTAGCTTTTGGTTGAGCGCCTTTTTTGTCAGTTTGAACGAAGTCTCCTGCCTAGTAAATTCGTCCTGATATATCTCATCCTGACCTTCCAGAATGTTATCTATCTCTAGATGAAGCTTGTCGATAGCATTCCATCTAGCTTGGATGCTGTGTAGCTCATCCTCTAGTTCCCACTTTTCGCTAATTTCGCTTACTTTAATGCCTGACACTAGTCGCCTGAAAGCTCGAAAGTTAGTCCTTTGTAAGGACAAAAGCTCGTCGATTTTGCTCGTAGAACGAGTCTCGGCGTTAGTACCTATACCTGTACCCGACCCTGATGGTTTCTCTACTTTATATGGCTCATAAGCTGCTATTTTTACTCTAGTATCTCTATAATATTTAGCTGTACGATCGTAAATCGTTTCCTGAAAGTACCTTTGAGATTTGGTAGGTAACTCTTCAAGACGATTATTGTTAACATCGAACTCTCCCCAGAGATTATCTAAAGCGTCTAACCTTAACTTGAGATACTCCGAGGTCTTCCGATGTGATGAGTCTTTGTCGAAGTTAGTGCCGATGCGCTGATGAAGCTCGGTGACGATCTCCGCTTGGCGGTTGAAGATAGCCTCGTAGTTCGTCATGATTGCTATTTATACAAGTAAAATTCGAACGATCTTACTTGAAAGCTGCTGCTAGGCGTGTCTTTCGACTCACGCGAAGAAGATAGAGCTGAGCTTGTGCCGAGTGAGTCTCTGACCCACGAAGACGGCTGCTGTGGCTGAGTGAGTCTCCTGACTCACGGAAAGATGAGCTGCTGCTGTGTGAGCCTCCTGACCCACGGAAAGATGAGCTGCTGCTGTGTGAGCCTCCTGGCCCACAGAAATGGATAGCTGGTGCTGGATGAGTCTTCTGACTCACGGAAGCTGCTGCGCTCCTGATTCACTTTTTGGGCTGTGGTCTAAGTATTGAACCACTACAATACTTAAAACCCATTTAAACGGCACTTAGTTCGCACAGATAAACGTTAAAGTTAGCTGAGTCCCGATAGTTCAGTCTCGGGGTGACACGTGAACTGGTGTCGTCGCAGTCACTGGGTCAAAGTTCGCAGAACCAATGGAATTTTCACTGCCGTATGGTCCCGCTTTTACGTCGGCTCGAAGGACCAAATGATAGGGTTCCTATCAATATGCTAAGCTGGGTTAAACGCTAAGGGATGCTAGTTAGCTGAGGGTGGTAAAACTCCGAAGAGATTAAAATAACCGAACCCGTTGAGTGATGGTAGAACACTGCTTTTATTGTTTCCACATTTGTTAGTAATCGAGGTCAATGCAACCTAAGCTAATTTACATAAAATGTTTGAGTTTGTATGTACCTACTGCATGTACATGCAATAGCTTGTACATACCTACTAGTTCTAACTTGTTTCTATTATTTGATTGTTATTTTTGTTGTTAATATAGCTCTACTCCCACTCGATGGACCGATGACATTGCAGCTGTCGCAGGGAGTCTTTGGATGGAGGCGGCTCAGGAGCGCTGTTCGTGGCGTCGTTTGGGGGAGACCTATGTTCAGCAGTGGACGTATACGGGCTGATGATGATTATGGATGACTTACATCCTATTAATATTATAAATGTCAAAGTTTGTGAGTATGGATGTTTGTTCATCTTTCACGCAAAAACTACTGAACTGATTGGGCTGAAATTTGGTAATTTGGTATAGGCATAGTTTATAGGCTGAAATAACATATAGGTTACTTTTCATCCCGACAAAACGCGGGCGAAGGCGCGGGCAGTAGCTAGTCACTAATATAAAAAGCATACAACCCAATTTAGAAACTCCTCCATGAGTATGTTCGACGCCCGACTTACCTTGACACTCGTCGGTTGTTTCATTGAACTATGTGCGAGGTAGAAGATGATCAACAGAATATGGACAGCATGTTAATAAAATCAACAATTCAATTTCAATTGAATTTATTGTTCAATGTCACTAAAACTAACACTATACACTAGCTACCCTCGATGTACAATGTTTGTAAACAAATTGCCACATAAAAAAATATAAAACTAACAAAAACATCACTTGCTTGGCGTCGAGTTACAATATTTGTAAGCAACATATTTTATAGGAGGAAGTATCACAAGTCAACAAGTATCTAATGTAAATTCCATATAAAGATACAGCAACAGACTGAATGGGCGGTTTGATTACAAACATTGTACATCCAATTAGGCTTGAATATAGTTTACAGATTCAGATATTTACACAGAATCCTACCATTCCTACAGAGCATGAAATGTTTCCGATCGATTGGCTGGTCGTCCAATAACCGAGCTACTTGCTAACTGTAAGTATAAAAACACTTTTAAAACTGTCTGTTACAATATCGCTAAAAACCGATATTGTATGTACATACATGAAATTGTATTGTTAGCGGTTTTTAGTTAATTTAGCGTTTTTAATCGGTAAATGTTTTGGTTGTCTATTGTAGTTTGTTATGCTGCGTTGACACGATCAGAGTGCTCGGACAAGGTTCGGAGCGAGTGCACTCGTAAGAGTAGCTTCTGACTAGTGTACTAAGATAGCTGTTTATAGTTCACCCGGATTTTTATAGTCAACATCGAAAAATGACATGAAACGATTTTATTTTCCGATTCGTATACGAGCTGATAGAGATAGAGAGAGCTAGACAGATATAATTCGGAAAAGTAGGACGCGGTCCGAGTGTGTTTAGATCGGACGTTCTCGTCCGAGTGCGCTCGGATTAGGGTTTTCCACAAGGTTTTCGTTTGTTTAAAATTGTATTTTATGTGGATTGATTGTTCGGCGTCCGTATCGTCAACAACATGGCTCTGACAGAAGACCAGCGTTGATTACTATCTGCCCATGCTGAGCCAGAGGCCATTTTGTGTCTTTCGGGCTTACATTTAAAAGTATTTTCATATTATTTAAATTGTTGTAAGTATGTACCTAAGTATGTTTACACAAATACATTTATTTTATTCTTTATTCTATACGAGTTGCATCCGAGTAGGAATCTGAGTACACTCGGTCTGAGCAGACTCAGATCGTGTAAACGCGGCTTTAACCACAATGCTAAAATGGATGTATTAACGTCACGAAATAACGTTAGTTATTTAACGTTGAAGTGTTTAAAAGCAGAACTACTTAATATTTGAGCGACACAGCGTTAATAACAATTATATTATAACTAATAAACTACCAAAATTATTTTGCTACGCTTCTTAATAGATTTAATTTATTTATCGATCCAAAATACGGCCAATCTATAGTTCTATATTTACATAAGTAAATAGTGACTAGGAGAAGTGACTAGATGACTAGAAAACACTAGAATACATTAAAAGCTAATTTTAAAATAAATCATATCCTTAATTAAAATATTTTGTACAAAATAAACATAATATTGCACAATATTCAATAAAAATTCAGTCCAAAACAGACAACAAACACTACTGTCTACTAATGTTATCCTCGAAACTGCACGGCTATTCTAACTCTATCGAAAAGTTTCGTCGACTCGGAATCTGACATATATCCGCGCGAAATTCAAATATTTTAGCGGTTTTTATTGCGCGCGGATTATTTGAATTTAGCGCGGATTTGTGTCACATTTCGAGTCAGGGAAACTTTTCGATCGAGTTAGAATAGCTGTGGTGATGCCTACATATCAAGAATGATTAGTTAAAAAATATAGTTAAAAACTAAAACCCGACTACATATCATAAACCTCCGGTAGTCGGGTAAAAAGTCTTAAACAAGCGTTCACCTATTGTCCTTATCATTCTCTTTTGATACTTAGGTAGTCGGAGGCCTTCGTTACTAATTGTAACCTAGGTATATGGATGGGTGCCTCCGACTACCTAAGTATCAAAAGAGACTGATAAGGACAATATAGATGGTGAAATGAGGTTTGTCAAACATATTAACGAGAAAATAAGGAACGCTTTTTACAAACTAAAAGTCCTCTACAATATCAGGAACTATATTGCAGAAGAAGTTAGAGTTCTGCTGTGCGACCTTCTTGTGCTTTCCCAATTTAATTACTGCAGTGCTGTCTATGGGGTCCTAGGCTATGGGCAAAGACGGAAGGCGCCATTCAAAAAGTGCAGAATGCTTGTATGAGGTTCTGCCTTTCCATTCCTAGAAGAGCACACATTAGCCCATACTTACCACAAAAAGGTATTTTAAACATGAAGGACAGACGAGATCTTCATATAGCATGCACGGTACTAAAAATTCTTTGGAACAAGAAACCAGAATATCTTTTTGATAGGTTTTCTTGGTGCAAAGATTCATATGACCGCAACACTCGCTCCAAACATACAAACCTTCTTGCCATCCCAAATCACAGGACCAATGGGTTTAGGGGTTGTTTCAAATACCGGGCGTCAAAGATTTGGAATAATTTACCACCTCCTTTAAGAATTAAAATTGGCTTTGTAACATTTAAGAGAAAGGTTAAATTATTCCTACTCTCACGACAGAAGCACATTATAGAAACAACCTTTAAACTTCCAAATCGCTCACTAAATCACCCATCAATTACAGTACGTACACAACTAAACATCTTGCATGCAGCAAATTGTACTCCCTTTGCCTGTTATAAGTAATTTATTTATGTATTTTTCTAGTTTAGATTAAGTTAAAGGCAATAAATGATTTTTTATTTATTTATTCAATAGGTGAACGCTTGTTTAAGACTTTTATGTAGTCGGGTTTTAGTTTTTAACTATATATTTTTTATACCTTTTTGCTAATAGCTTGAGTATCGTTAATCTCACAAAAGTTTGAAAAACGGTTTTGGAAAGTACAAACAAAGACCTTTGCAACGATACCACACACGAGCATATTTACTAACATTGAAATTTTCGACCCTTTCTTCGACCCCCGCTATCTCGTTAGATCCCCATTTTTATCTGACGTCACATAGCCTGTAACCATCGGGCTATTAAGCCGAATCATATGACACCTCATTTGTTGAAATCGAACCAGTAGTTTCAGCGCTACGAGGGAAAATAAAAATCGGCTACATACATACATACATAAGGTGTCAAAATCATAACCCTCTCGTAGTCGGGTAAAAAGATGCAAAAAATGCAAATGTTTAGGAAAAACCATCAAAGTTCAGAGTTGTTGTGTTGCGTTTTAAATTCAGTAGATACAATGCTTAGAAAGAGACCATTTCCCTTCAGTTACTTTGGTAACCAACTGATTCGTAACCAGTTACGTAAAAACAATTTTCATCACTGTTTGCCAACATCTAATTGTTTGTAGGCCGATTATTTTAACTGATAGTATTTTCTTACTGACCATGGAATGACATTAAAATGTAGGCAAAATCAACAACGGCTCGCTGTCGGTACTGTATCATTATCCTTGGAACGATGTGTTGCAAGAGATGAGCTGTGGATCCAAGGCGTGCTCGTTGACTCGCTCAGAGTCGCCCAACCACCAGCCAGCTATGGAGCGCTTCAAGTTTCTTTGCGTTCTCAATGGGCAGTCATCTATCTCACAGAACTGATAACGACTGGGGAGTAAAGGTTGTCGAGTGGCGGCCACGATGCAACGCGAAACGGAGTGTTCGGAGACATTCCACTCGATGGACCGACGACATCGTAGCGGTCGCAGGGAGTCGATGGATGGAGGCGGCTCAGGACTGCTATTTGTGGCGTCGTATGGGGGAGGCCTATGTCCAGCTGTGGACTAGTATAGGTTGTATTATAATGTTCATTGCAATTAACTAGTTGCCGGTGTAGTGCGCATAGTTCGGTTCTCCGACGATGTCGATATCGCTGTCGCTGTGTTCCGAGTCGGAGTCCGACGAGTGCGCTGTCGAGAGGCGTGAATCTTCGGCCTGCAACAAAAACAATCTCTTTTATATTTTTTGTCAATAGTCGAACATGTTATATATACAATAGAAAAAAAACGACATGCTAAAAGGGCCCAACTGTGGCCTAGTTGCGGAAACCAGTCCAGAAACAAGCAAGGTCCAACTACACTCGTGAGTAAACAATCGACTCAGAGGGAGAGTGCTAGATTCCCTCATTTATCGTTTAAATTATAAGAACTGGCTTCGCCCGCGTACTATTCACATTTTAATGTGCTGTATCATATTTTTTCTAAACTAAAAGGAGGCGAAGTTGCTAGTCATCAGCTATCGGTCAGTGAAAGTCCCATCATAGTTGATTCAGCCGTTTCGGAGATAAGGCTAAAAAGAAAGCCAGAAATAAAATATTTTCTTTTATGTACCTTGTAGACTCGTAATACATACGAGTACCAATGAATACTGAATATAAAACGCTTTTGACATGTAATGTCAAACAGACTTTAATTTTATTTGTAAATTATTAAAAAGGCTATCGACCATTATACATATTTAGTGTCATAGTATAAAGCAAAACAAAACTTCAAAACTTAGGCTTTGAAACGGCATCTTTATAACGACTGAGGCATCTTTAAGGAAGAATACCTTTGTGTGCAGTGTACAGTCTATTTCCCCCCGTTGTTGGGTCTCTAAGAACACAGAAGAATGAAACTAAAACTGTCCTCACGACTATTGTTAGGACTAACTACTAGTAAACTAAGTACCAACTGTACCTATCATCAGTCAGAGTATCACCTACCTTCCGTATATCAGCGAGCTGGTGTTTCGTGAAATCCACCGCGGCACTACCTGCCAACAAAACAACAAAGCATATAAATTAGTAGATTATGCACCGAGGACTTAAAGCAGTGTCACTCACAAACATTTTTTGTTGTTCCAAATTCAATCTTACTATTCTAAAGGGAGTGATGAGGATGAGTTTAAATTTGGAACCTCAAAATATGTATGGATCACACATAGCTGCGGTATGGATATGTTGACCATAGACTATAAGACTCAAACTCGGAGATCTCATTCGATTTGTTGTTTGAATTTGTTAAAAACCCTCATCCCTAGTAAAAACCTTCACATTTTTGAGCTAACAGACAGGGCTATACAATACAGGGACAGGGCTTTCAATTAGTATGAAGTGCGTTTTACGAGCATATAGTGTGAAAAATAGATAATTTGATTGTTCAGTTCAATATTATCGCTTGTACGATAATATTTAATTGGCTAAACGTATGATTAGTGAGTTCTCATTGACAGAACATACAATTAGGTCAAATTTAAAATGATACACTTATTTACATATATTTAAAAATGCAAGCAGGGCTTTTTGTCCAGTAACCTTGTCGCCTGAATGTACGGGGTAGTAGGTATGCGTCAAATCCGATAGTTCTGATTTTTTGCAGACTTGTTTATGATGTTGGCCTAATGAATAATGCAAGTTTGTGACCTCGAGCGCCGATCGCACCTTTGTCAACAATCTAAAATACCGCGTTTTTTTTTCGTATTTTGGCGATTATATCCCTGAAGGTCTAGTTTTTGATAGAACATTCTCAGGGTGTAGTAGGGTAAAGTAGAATAAATTTGCTACAATACGAGACGGTGAATTTTTCTGTGTAGACCCAATAGTTTCCGAGATAAAGTCTTTCAAAGTTTATAATTTTTTTGAAACTATTGGGTCTACAGAGACTATTTTAGTCTCATATATTATCAAATTTGTACTACTTCAAAAACGCCCTGAGAAGGTACTATCAAAAACTTGTTCTTTAGGGTTATAATCGACAAAATCTGAAAAAAATACGAAATTTTCGCGTTTTTTTAGGTTTTTAACAATATTGCGTTCGGCGCTCGAGGTCACAAACTTGCATTATTCATTTGGCCAAGATCAGAAACAAGTCTGCAAAAAATCAGAACTACCGGATTTGACGCATACGCTAATGTATAAAGTTACTGAACTATTAGAGAGTATGAAAGCTTGCTCAGTCCTCGATCTATGCTTGAGTACGGTTTTTAAGGAATAAACGCCACTCGCGCATGTATGTAGGTACATATGTCTCTCTATCTAAGACTGAGCAAGCCTTTATAATACGGGCCTAACCTAACAGAGTACTTTCTGTAATCGGAGACAGAATATAAACAGAGAAGCTAATTTCGAATCCATACTCTATGGAAGACTATTCATATGTCTATTTATAATTTCAAAGGTCTACTATTTGTACGCACGTTAGGTAGGCACTTTTTTTTTTTTTTTTTTTTATTCTTAATTGCAACCATAACTCTCAGTTTTCACTTTTTCACGCTAAATGGCTGAACACTTCGTGTGTAATTGACAAGGAATTATGTAGTAACACGGGGAAAGAATGCATAGGCTCCTTTTTCCCGGAAAATAAAGCGCGCGAGAACGCGGGCAAAAGCTTGATAATAGAAAAATGGCTTCAAAATACAAAATTATATCCCAAGAAATCTTCACGAAACTCCCTCACAATCAAATTATCTCCTACAAGGTGAAATGTACCCTATTAATTAGGTAACAGGGTATATTTCACAACAGAGCTAATTGAAAAGAAACATGTTAGGAGCCAATTACGACCGTAATATAAGCGATTAGAGCTTATATTCGTAGGCGGGCGCGCCAAGACGTTTCGTTGCTAGGCAACCAAGACGGCCATCTTGGCTCACAAGTTTATTATACGTAAGGGCTGGTACAGGAGCTCAGGTTTTAAAGAAAACACAGTAAGTATTAAAGTTATTTTTTCTATTTATTAAATAATACTTTTAATAAATATAATATTTTTTGTGGATGAATACCAAGATATCCCAAAGCTTCTAATACCTAATTTACCTACTTTTAGACTATTTTTATGTCGAAAAAACGTGCAAAGCCGCTGTCGTGGAATTGTCGGACTTTTAAGTTTGCAAATGGAAAACCGAAAACAGTTTTATTGAAAATTTCCATCTTAATAATATGGGGTCCCATAAAATTTTTATCCCCAGGGGATTAGTATTTATCCCGCAAAACATAAAATAAGTGTAAAAGTAAGGGAATTTAAAGTCGGTTTTTAGTTTTTTCATGACAATCTAATTATTGAGTTTATTTAAGAAAATATTTAAACTAGTATTACACTATTTACAAGTTAATTTAACCCTAAGCGATGATGTAGATCATATTCTATAGTTTAATGGAATCTACACATCAAATCATAATCATGATCAGCCCGTATACCTACGTCCACAGCTGAACATAGGCCGCGCGCATAGTTAGCCATAAAAAATTATACCTAATAGAAATGAGTGTTCTTTTTTCTGACGGTCACATCATTTTGCCAATGTGTGTTACCAGTGATGACGCTCACTATAGGCCTTTTGCATAAGCTCAAAGCCACCCAGCGAGCTATGGAGAGAGCTATGCTCGGAGTTTCTCCACGAGATAGAATCCTGAATACGGTAATCCGTAGAAGAACCAAAGTTACCGACATAGCTCTCAGAATTAGCAGGCTGAAGTTGCAATGGGCAGGCCATATAGCTCGTAGAACCGATAACCGTTGGGGAGTAAAGATTCTCGAGTGGCGACCGCGATGCATTGCGAAACGGACCGACGACATTGTAGCGATCGCAGGGAGTCGTTGGAATGGAGACGGCTCAGGACCACTTTTCGTGGCGTCGTTTAGGGGAGGCCTATGTTCAGCAGTGGACGTATACGGGCTGATGATGATGAACATCATTTTGCCTTTACTCCAAAGCTGTTTTCATGAGTGCCAGCCCTAAGGACCGTCTTGAGTTGCGGCGCGAAAGCGATGCCCCGTGATTGGATTGTCCGTCGACGGTTTGTCCAATATTACAGATTGGAGACGAGCGATTCTGGACCTTATGGGTTAAGGATCGATAGTTCTTAGATATTTTATTAATAAGAACATCTTTCAGGTCTTCAACAACATCTCTAAGATACTCGATAAGACTCCTGAAGACAAATAGAACATGAATCTTATCTTAGATAAGACTCCTGAAGACAAATAGAACATGAATCTTATCTTAGATACGACTCCTGAATACAAATAGAACATGAATCTTATCTTAGATAAGACTCCTGAAGACAAATAGAACATGAATCTTATCTTAGATAAGACTCCTGAAGACAAATAGAACATGAATCTTATCTTAGATAAGACTCCTAAAGAGAAATAGAATATGAATCTTATCTTAGATAAGACTCCTGAAGACAAATAGAACATGAATTTTATCTTAGATAAGACTCCTGAAGACAAATAGAACATGAATTTTATCTTAGATAAGACTCCTGAGACAAATAGAACATGAATTTTATCTTAGATAAGACTCCTGAAGACAAATAGAATATGAATCTTATCTTAAATAAGACTCCTGAAGACAAATAGAACATGAATCTTATCTTAGATAAGACTCCTGAATACAAATAGAACATGAATCTTATCTTAGATAAGACTCCTGAAGACAAGTAGAACATTAATTTTATCTTAGATAAGACTCCTCAAGACAAATAGAACATGAATCTTATCTTAGATAAGACTCCTGAATACAAATAGAACATCAATCTTATCTTAGATAAGACTCCGGAAGACAAATAGAACATGAATTTTATCTTAGATAAGACTCCTGAATACAAAAAGAACATGAATCTTATCTTATATAAGACTCCTGAAGACAAATAGAACATGAATCTTATCTTATATAAGACTCCTGAAGACAAATAGAACATGAATCTTATCTTAGATAAGACTCATTTTCTGTATATATATGTACCAATAAAAAGACTACCTTTGTTTGAAATTGAGCTATTCGAGTCATGAGATGAAAATTAACAACGCTCTCGGGTACTGCAAGGAGGAGGAACTTATTTATCGACATAAATAAGTATGATTTTAGATTTATTTTCGCTCGCAGCTTCTCTCACTCACGCTCGCTAATTCTAAGTGAGGGAACTGGGATCTGCACTAATATCCCACATGGAAGTCTATCATGCATTATCCCCCTGCCTAAACAGGTCCTAACCAGCCCAGCTCCTTGAAGTACCGGAGCAGAGCTTTTGGTGATTGACAACTTCGTTTCAGCTTTTCTGTATGCACGGGTTAGATGTCTCTATGAGACTCTTCAATCCCGTTTTCCGTCTGGCCTCCTCCGTGGCCGTGCAGTGTACTACAACGTGTTCCACAGTCTCTTCTTCCTGGAGGAAGTAGCCCCGACACAGGCTGCTGTCAGTGACTCCAGTCTTGAAAAGATGATGGTTCAGTTCACAGTGACCTGTGACCGTCACTCACGCTGCTGTACATAAATAAATCAAAGCCTCCCTACCATCATAGATAGTTTACCTATATGTAGTGTATTTATGTAGTCTCTTTACTGAATAAGTTTATTTTATAATGAGACCAGTGCGTCTTTATTATTATTTATTTATTTATTTATGGACTCCCAACAAAAAAATAAAAAACCAGCGAAACATTACAAGTAAGTGGTCTTATGTCTAGTATTTTTTTAATTAATGGGTGCCACAGCATGTACATACAGCAGTACATACAAATCCCTCCGGACGAACTTGTCCACTATCTAACTTGACCGCTTCCTAAATCGTCTTGTTCTTTTCCTGCATTTTCACTCCTTGAATACAACTTTGGTTTACTTCCTAAACAGTCCATTTCCCAACTCGTCATTTCTTATGTATTAATTATCTTTCCAAATTATGGGCATACTAATAATCAAACATTGCAGAGATAGCTGAAGATAGGAAAATAATGTGATAAAAGAGAAATAATAAACTTATACAATAAAACTGTACTTGTTGAATATATGAATTGATAGGTACAGGACATCTTAAATACAAACTACAAACATTAGGTACTTACACATTACTCTTTCCAATGAAAGTATTTAGGTACCAGAAGGCTACGAACCTCTCCCAAACGGAAACGGATTTTCCCATGCGGAATTGTTGTTGTTTCACGTAGGATGAAATGGGGCGCGCTATGAGTAATAAAGCGCGTCTAACCATCTAATACGAAGCTGTCATGTGGCTGTGTGCTTGGTGTTGGCACCATTTTTTGACATTTTTTCGTACTTTCCGATAATTTTGAGTAAAAGATTGATTTCAAATAATCTCATAACATTTAAAATTATTGTAAAATTAATGATTACTTCTAAAACCCCCGATCTTATTGTCCCATGGCCATGAGCAACCCTCGCGTACCAAACTTGCAAACACCTTCTTACTTCCTGAGTAATTGGAGAATAGTTTCAAACAAGAAGCTGCAAGTTGGCAGATTGTTCAGGCATTCTATGGGAATAATAATTACTTGGGGATATTGTAGAAAACTAAGTTCAACTTGTTTCATGATAACATAAGACACTTTTTCATCATAATGATGAAAGATGGGAAAGTTGGGATAAAGAATGGGAAGGCATCAAGTTACACCGCGAAGTTCATCAAGTTACACCGCGATTGAACTCGTGGGGAAAAGCTAGTTTAATAGTGGGTTTAAACAAAACTTTTGCGCGTCTGCTAGCTAACTTTGTTTTAAGCCTCGGCAAACCTGCGCGTCAAACACGCGGGACGCAAAGCGGGAGCGTCAACAACCCGAATTTTTTCCCTCAAGAAGTTCCCGCGCCTCGGTCGCATAGATGTGCAAGGCGCCATTGAATCGCTATTGCAACGTCCGTCACGCGGCTGGCGCTGCCGCTTCGTGTCCCGCGTGCTTGTCGCGCAGGTTTGGCCGAAGCTTGAGACTCGCGTAATTTGATTAGTAAAAGATGCCCTCCACAATTACTTGCCTCAACTCGGAAATACAGCTGTTAGTCAACTGACGGAGAGGTAGGCTGCTGAAATGATTTTTTTTACGTTGCTGTTGGTATCTAAAATACACATATAGGTAGGCCATAAGGTACGCGTTATTAGTAAATCAAAATACAGTCCAAATACAAACGTAACAACAAAGTTTAGCATTTTCAAAAATAGTGTAGCATTGTTTCATACCTACTTACATAACCGTTATCACATCTGGTTACTGATACCGTTGTTTATAATAACCGCTATCTTACCTCGTTGCTGTTGCTGCTTCCTGAGCTGCTTCTTGTGCTTCATCCTTCGGTTTTGGAACCAGGTCTTGACCTGCGTCTCCGAGAGACTGAGCGCCGCCGCCAGCTCCACTCGCTCAGGGGTCGACAGGTAGCGCTGGGTTTCGAAACGTTTTTCTAAACCTGAGATAGATAGACCACGTTTTATTTAGTAACTACTTATCAAAATAAATAAATAAACTAAAAATACTTTATTTCAAATCCAATCAAATCAAATCATTTATTTGCAGACAACGGGTTACAAGTTGGTATGCTTAATTTAAACGTCCCTTGCGATGACTTACCAGGTAAACAGCTTTGGTATGCAAAATTATATAATAAACTAACTAATACAGACATGCAGACAGATCAGTAAAATTCATTAAAATAGACACCAAAACATATGCGAGTGGCAACAACAACACAAAATAAAATAAAATACAAATAGGCACTGTGATAAGACGAGCCGAGGATAATCAATCAAGGAAATAGGTTCCTCTGTTGATCACTCTCTGCACAAAATACTTCCAGAGTGGAGATGATAGGCACTCTGCCACAATCCCCAGGACTGTTACGAACATCCCTCACTCTGCGCATCAGGGACGCTGTTTTTTTCGTATGATGCATCGTTGGCGAGCTTTACACAGACGACATAACATAATAATCACGTTCGCTGCGAATACATTACATCTTGTATCACCGGTCAGTAGCTGGCTTTATAAGTAGGTATAGATTGGAAATGACCTGTGAGCTGTGGGTCCGAGAAGACGGTCCTCGCCTTCCGTCGCCGGCAGTGCTTCAGCGCAGACAGGGACAGCTCCGACGGAGTGAACAGGGCGTGGTACGGAACTCCTGGGGAAGACGGTATAATATAAAACTTATTTATCGTACACCAGAAAAACAACATCGCAAAGAAATGTTACATAGGACAGGTACAATGGGCGGCCTTATCGATAACGGCTTAGCGATAACGGCTACGGGTAATTCTGATGAACGATTCAACACTTTCACAGACTTTATTATTGAGAAACCAAAAACGAACTTCAAATCCCTTGATTAAATGTTTACTGTTTGTTTAAGTTTTGCGGAACAAATACTAATCCCTCGGGGATATTATTTTTATGAACCATTTAATATCAGAAGAACGCAAATTTCTACGATACAAAAACTTTAAACTGCGACTGGACGAGTCCGATTACCTTGTTAAATGTGCCAAACAACCTTCCACTGTATCTAAGGCGTGATTTTGCAGATATAGTCTATTTGGCTCAAATTTCAACCTCTCACATACATAGATTGTCCAGATTTGCTGAGCATAATCCAATTCTATATTCCAAACAGGTCTTTTAGACAAACTAATCTTTTTTATTTACCTCCAGTATCGACAAATTACCGCCAAAATTTTGTACAGAGCGAGAAAAAAATGAAATCTTCTGAATACTGAGCTTGACCTTGACATCTTCAATAGCAGCATCTCTAGTTTAAAAAACAAACTTAATAAGTCTTTCTTTGATAAATATAAATTTGATAAAAAATAAGTGAATGAATACAGTAGGTAGATACAAGCTTACATAATTTAAAAAAAATAATTAATTGTACTAATGCGAATGTTAGCTTGTTATTATTATTTGTGTTTCTTGCAATTGTATTTTGTATCCATAAGTGGGAACTTATTAATAGCCACCTGTTATGTTAAGACATCTCTTGTGCTGAAAGATCACCTAAAATAAATAAATAAAATAAAGAACCATCCAAATGTGATCACTATTGACGCAGTAATCGACGACTCTATCAAGGAATCGCAACTAATATAATTTGGAGTGTTATAAAAAACGATAAACCGACTTCAAATTCCTGAACCTATCTCTTGTTTACGCCCGTTGCCATGGAAACTATTTGGTACCAGTCTTGATTGTTTTCAAAAACTTAAAAGTGAAATAATTTTCAAAATCGGTCTTTAATTGCCGGAATGATCGCGTAAAACACATTTTGAGGATTATAACCGGCAGATGACCATCACAAACTTTTTTAAATTACGATTGTATACGCCATAAAAAACGCGGCAAAAAAGCCAAAACACAAGTAACGGCTTGCTCTGCTAGCTTGCCATTTGTCATCAAATAATGTGGGTTCATTTTCTATAAGCACCTACCTAACCGCTTGACTTTGCCCGCGCGGAACCACTGAACTCGGCAATCGCCCGCGCTAGCGTTTTTTTGGCTGCAAGGCGCGCGGGTCGACGTCTGGCACTTAGAAGCTAAAAATGTAACCCACTTCTTGGAATTTGACCCTACTTGTGTAAAATTTTTGTATTTGGGCTGAACAAGTGCTTCGAATGGCTATGGAATTTGTACGAGTTTGATGGCATATTATGAAATAAAACAGTTTAGAAACAACAACTTCGAGAAAAAGTAGACCTCGAAGTATGAAATGATGCCTAATTCAATAATGAAGGGATAACCTACGTTTTATATATTTTATATGTGTTACTAGATTCAATCTTAAGTAGTTTAAAACAAAACCAAAGATTTTCTTTCTACAATAAACCAGCCTACAGCACCAGCAAGGTGAAAAACGAATAAAGAGTGCCCTTGTTTATAAATGAATAAAGTAGTAGCGGGCCAACGTGAATACGAAACTGATTTTTTTTAAATTGTTTGATGAAAATCTAAATGCCTCATTTAGCCCAGTTAACCTTTCCCCCAAAATCTCTTTTATTCCAACGGCAATGGGACGGGCCTCTGTGTGAGTTGACACGGAATTGTTTGTTACAAACGTGCTCCAGCTCTGCAGATCGTGCCCGTCTCCTGGCCGTTTCTAAATGGGAGTCAGGACATTGGTTGCAAGCACTTCCTTCATATAATACTGGCACTCTATTGGATCCCGTAACTTTCCGTATAGCAACATGTCTTCGGTTGGGTGCAACGTGTTGCGCGCCTCATCAATGCCAGTGCGGTACTGTTGTCGAACAGCTTGGTCATCACGGATTATCGTGTACTAGGGCTGCCGGTCGGATATCTCGCCATGCCAGCCTTAACGACATCATCCGACGGGCCTTTGTCACCGCTAACGTACCAGCTATTCTCGAACCGAATGGCCTGTTGCGTGACGATGGTAAGAGGCCCGACGGCATGACTTTAGTCCCTTGGGAGCTGGGGAGGCCTATTGTGTGGGACGCTACATGTGTCGACACACTTGCGCCTTCCCATCTTTCAAGGACATCCGTGAGGCCTGGTTTGGCGGCAGATTTGGCTGAGGATCTCAAGAGGCGCAAATATGCAGGTCTCGACAGAGCCTACGCATTTGCTCCCATTGGAGTCGACACCCTAGGTCCGTGGGGTACCGAGACTCTCCGGGTTTTCAAAAAATTATCTGAGCGCCTGGTCGATGCGACGCGTGACTGGTGAGTATCTGGCGCAGCGCATTAGCATTGCCATACAGCGGGGCAATGCAGCCAGCGTCTTGGGGACGCTTCCGACTGGTATTGATATGGACCAGTTGAGCTATCTGTAGATTGTTTGCAACAGTCTGCAGTTAGCTCAATTGTTTCAATTGTAAATACTAGTTTAATTTCTTTATATTATTTGATTCTTATTTTCTTTGTCAATAAAGACCTTAGGTATTAAAGAACCCAAAGTACCTATAGTTAAGTATCATTAAAATCTATAAAATAAATAATGAGCTCGACGATTCTCATATTCCACATTCGTTAAAAATCCAAAAACCATTATAGTTGTGCGCAATCTTGAGAATATTCAGTCAAGAACTTTCAAAACTCACCTTGCGATAGGAAATAGGGCGTATCTACCGCCTTGTATGTGTTGGGAGTGTGTAAATAAGCTCCGAGGGCTCCCATGACTTGTAGGTACGAGCCTTCCCTGCCCGGGACATGAGGCCGGACCTCATTGGCCACCGAGAAATAAGGCTTAGGCTCGAACTCGAACCTCCTTGGTTCGACCGTAGCGGGGACCTTCTTTTGACCACGAAAAAGGATGTCTTCTATGAGGAAGGAGGTTTTCGAATGTTCTTGGCGATTTGAATTTGTGTCGTGCGTTTCTGATTCCATTTTGTTTTATTTTTTCACTTCATGTTTGAAATAATTTCAAGACTTTTTAAATTAACTAGTTACATACGTGATAACAATTTTTGTCGCTCAAAATGCGTGATTTTCTTTTATACAGCACTGTTTAAATTTCAAGCGACTTGAAGAAATTTGGAGTATTTTTATTCATTTCCTTCAATACTTATAGTTCGCTATTCCTAAATAAAAGTAATTTATTTAGACCTAGGAAATATTCAATCCATTTATTATTTCCAAACAAGCATTGCACGAGTTTTCACTTCTTTCTATTTTACATGTCGACTGTTTAATTTAATTAATTCAATATTTTTCACGTTCAGACCGTTCCTTTTTTTTTATTCACCGCATGCGTAATGCCACCATTTATATTATATTATTTATTATTTTCGTCACGATTTTTCATTTAGATTTTTCAAACTAATCAAACTTCATTCTAAAGCTTCACTAGACACAGCGTCAATCCATTTGTTACTAAAATACACCAAAAAGAAACTCACACACTAACACCACCAATTTTTTTTAACTGGGTATTTAAAGTCCGCCGTCAATTCTGCCAGATTACGACCGAAACTGGCAATAAATGGTAGAATGAGGCGATTGTGTCGCGGTTGGCGGCAACGAGGTGATTGCAGGCCCCGCGCGGCGGGAGAGGGCCGGGGGTGCGCACCCCGCGGGGTGGGGCCATCGCGGGGTGATAGTTGGGGGGATGTTTTGTGCTTTTTAACGATTTGTAATCGATGTATTTTACTTAGTGTCGTTATTTCAATTTATTTTTATTGTGTTTTGTGCAGATTCTGATACGTACATATTTGTTATATTTTGTTGTTCAACAAAATATATATATGTAGTTATTACATGCTTTTGAGTTTTGTGACACGGTGACTTCAGTTATCTAGTGATCATGGGTGCAATGCAACATTGGCGAAATAAAGACCAATTCAAGGCACAAATCATGTTATATATATATAGCACGTTATGTGTTTTCAGTGTTAATAACTTAATTAGGTGCTTAATTTGAAATATCTGACGTGTCCAAGAGTCCTTCCACTACATAGTATAAAACAACGTCGCTTCCCGCTGTCTGTCTGTCTATTCCTATGGATGCTTAGATCTTTAAAACTACGCAACGGATTTTTTATAATTTAGTATTAGCATTGCACCCGTGCGAAGCCAGGGCGGCTCGCTAGTAAGATCTAAAGGAAGTAAAGTTTTTATGTACATCGGCGCAGGCGACCTCGTCTATTTGCAATTCCTAAAACCAGGACCAACTTCCTGGGAAAAGCACCTCTTACCCGCACTCTGCGCACGCTCAATTTGATCGCTGAGAAAATAGATCTGTTTCAGGTCTCTCTGAAGGAACTCCGTGAGGCTACATTGTTTGTTTTATGTTATTTGTAATATATGTCCGTGGTGTGTAGGTAGTATTGTGTCCCTAGCGATAAATAATTGTTACGTTTACTTATAATTAATTATAAATTGAACTTGCATTAGGATATTCCTGTGATGATAGTTTAAGCTTCAAAATCTATACTTAAAATAAAACTGTAACAGGTCCAATTCTGTACATTGAACTTATGTAATATATAAAAATTTTTTTTGGAGGGTACTCTATTAAAAAAAGAGAAAAAAAAATAGATTGTTTTATTCGTTTATCAGTTGTTACGTTTAAGCAACCATAGATAGAAATACCTAGATATTTTTAGGTAATCTAATTCAAATGCAAAAACAGATTTATCACGAGATTGCAGAGACAAAATAGGGAAAGCTAAAAAGCTTTTGATGGCAGATCGCATGGTTGGAGCCGGGCTGGGATAACAAATCGAGTTGGAAGATTCCTCCGGCAATTTGATAGAGGTATGCGATGCCATATTAGGGGACTTTCACAGTTTTGGACGTAGAAAAATATGAACACCTACATAATTTGAAACATGGAATAAAATATGTAGCTTACTTTTTATCCCGATAAAACGCTGGGCAGCAGGTACTGTGTAATATTTTCGGATAATTTATTCTCTTGATATAATATACATATGTACGTATATGAAACCACTTAGTTTCATTTCCTTAGTGTTTAGTATAATTTTCTAGTTCCAAAGCTTTTTGTTTGATCAATTAATACCTACTTTTAAAACACCTGGAACAATGTATCGTAGACAGTCTACGAGGTCCTACAAAACATTGTTCGAAGGCGCTACGCGGGGTCTACGGTGCTAAAGCGTAGCGGTCTACGGCGTAGCACCGTAGCTCCCGCGTAGCGACTTCGTAGCACGACCGTAGACAAACGTAGCAAGCTCGTCAGTATCCCTAATTTCTTTCCCAGATAAATGGAACTATTCAGATAGATCTTCCTCTATGGGAGTTTTAATCGAACTATTGAGACTTTTTCTCTTGTATTTGAAAATACTTATTTGTTGGTTATGTTTTGTATGTACTCTGTGTTTGGTTGGTTTTCGTTTCTCGTTAGCTGTTTTTTCCAAAGTGTACATATCTGATTCCTTCTAATGTCTGATGTGTGGGTTAAACTCACTACCTACCTATTTTATTATTGTATTAGCGACGCGCCCCGGCTTCGCACGGGTATTTTTCAAAAATTTCAAGATCCCCATTTTTTTTTAACTATAATTAACCTATATATAATAACTATAATATTATATAATCCACGAACTTTTTACATTTTTTTTTTTGAGTATTTATGTTTGTGTTTTTTATAATGAATAAAATATTATCTTATCTTATGTTACCCGGTTTAGCTTCCCAACAGTGAAAGATTTTTCAATCTATTGAGTAGTTTCGAAGCCTACTCAATGCAAACAAACAAACAAACAATCAAATCTTTGATCTTTATAATCTTATATATAAAATTTCCATGTCACAATGTTAGTTACCGTACTCCTCCGAAACGGCTTTACCGATTTTTACCAAATTTTATATGCGTATTCAGTAGGTCTGGGAATCGGCTACTATCTATTTTTCATACCCCTAAGTGATAAGGGTTGAAGGCAAAACAACGTTTGGCGGGTCAGCTAGTATTAGTATAGATTATTGTACGTATGCCTACTTTGAGGCAGAATGTATGCATTTAAATATCTAAGACCTACCTATATTTCTGCAAATAATCAATGATATGCTATCTTATCTTCTCCTGATTACATATATTTAACAAATTCGACAAAGTAGAAGTATTTTTATAATCCCCTTGAGTTTTATGAAGCAAAACGTTATCGATACTGAGTATCAGTAGTTTCATAGAAGGTTTTCCCCACATACAGAAAGCGTTATTGTAACCTACCCCTTACACATGTATACATATACATACATAAACACTCGTACAGTGCAGAGACGCATGGATCTCTGTAAGACGCGAACCCACGCGATGATCTCAGCATGCAAAGTAAGCCGGGGGCAGAACGATCTTGATACTTTACATTTTACGAGTATTACTCAATATTTTTTGTTGGTGAGAACTATTGGTTTATTTCTGCTGCCCTGCCAGCCGCCCCACTAGTAGGAGTGGAGGCAAATGGGATTTATCCTACGTCTCACCACATGGGATTAGAAGTGGTTTTACACAAGCGGAATTTAAGGGAAATAGAACGGCGATTTCTTGACGGACAAACCGACCAAAAAAACTGTTCATATTCTTTGTTTGTCTAATGAAAGATGCAAGTTATTAACATGAATTATTTTTTTTTTAAATGTGTGTGGGATAAAAAATAGACTTCATGTTATTCCAGGTCCGCAACTATACCCACTTATAAATTTCAGCCCAATCAGTTCAGTAATTGCGTAAAGAAAAACAAACATCCATCCTTACAAACTTTGACATTTATAATATTAGTAGAATAGGATTGACTATGTATTAACCGAGGCTCGCCGAGCTAACAAGCTTCCCACTTCGCTAAAGCTTGGCTAATCACTAACTTTGAAATAAAATAAAACAAACATCATTTCCGTTGAACCCGCCAACATGACAAACGAACACTCTGAATTTTTGAACTAGTCTCTAGGTACAAGCACTGACTGCAATAGTGCAAATACCTGATTATTTTGTTTTAATTTAGATTGAATATAAACAGCTTGTAATACTTAAATGAAAAGTAACAATGGTTTAACTAAAGCCTAACAGTTTCTTACTCACACACATCTAGAACTCAAATATGCTTGAACATAAATTTTTATAATCTAATGAGGTCAAGTAATCAGTCATTGTGGAGATCCTTAGGGGAGGCCTATGTCCAGCAGTGGACGTCGATCGACTGATATGATGATGTTGATGATAAGGTCAAGTAATTAAATGAGTAAGTAAACTCAGTTTTAAAGTGGTTTGCCCGTTCTTTATCAACTAGTTGTTAATTATACGTGTAGTTGAAGGTTTTCTTCAACTTCTCGTATGATTTTCCCTTAGAGAACAATAAAAAATCCTAAATTCTTCTCATATCACTTCATTAACGAATCAACCCCGTTTATCCCGATGATCAAGACATCTTCGTCCGTAATCCGACAACGACCCCCCGCCCGTATCCTAAGGGGCGGGCTCAGCCAATCTCAGCGCGTCTCCACCGCATCGACCAATCAGGAATCACCGCTTACAAACTAGATAACCAATGAGACCGCGCCAATTAGGGATCAGATTTGGGGTCGCTTCTGAACGTTTCTCGTTTTGTTAATATTTTCTCACTAGGTTTGTTCCATGGCTTGGCTTGTTTAGGTACTTTACTTGGATTTAGTTTTAGTGATTTTAGATATCGAAAGAGTAGGTAAGTTTTCTTTTATAAGATTTATATTATATTTTAAGGTAGGTAAGTATAGGTAATTACCTACTTCAAAAGGACTACGAGGTTTTAAGGAGATTGGTTTTGTGACATGTTCGTATATTAATGGTTCATTTGTAATTCCAACCCAACATAAGTAGGAACACATGTTCCACTCAATGTTGTTCATTCTAGTAGGATAATATTATAATAATTACACATGAACTTTTGACATAGAAAACACTATAAGTAATTGTACAAAGAAAATTGTATTGCTTGTATAAATTTAAGTACCTAATGCAGTAACAGTTTTATATAAAGAGTAAATCTAGGTATTGTTCTGAAAATGGATAATGATCAGCAACTTTACTGGTTGACTATGACGATATAACATTACTAGCTGACTCGCCCGCGGCTCCGCCCGGAGACTAAGAAGAATATTCGCAAATAAGACTCGTGGTCTAAGGTCAATTAGATCTGCACTCCAGTATCATAGCCATAAAACAGCAGCGTTCAGAGGTAGTTTTCGATATCTGGCAACGAAGTGTTGGAACAATATACCTCCACCTTTACGTAATCTCAACACTAAATTCACCTTCAAATCGCATCTGAAACTCTCACTGTTAAATAAACAAATCGAGGGTATTCCGAAAAGCTTCGTTTGTCTCAGATAGGAAGTACTGAGGCTGCTAATTCTACTTCTTAAACATCTAACTCTTAATCTAGCTTAATCATAGTACACCTACGACCAAATTGTACCGCCATAATACATCCACCAATATCTATTCTCTTGTGCTCAAACACTGCGTCAGTCAAGCACTCATCATGAATACAGAATTATATACAGAACAACATGCAATCATCACATCACACACTATTTGTTTTGTTAGTGCTTCGTTTTTCTGGTCGTCTCAAGAGGTAATACTGAAAATCAGTGCTTTGCTCTTCGAGCAAAGCTTTAAGCTGAGTTATTGCCTTTTTGACAAGCTGCAGCACACACATAATTTTCACTAATCCGTTCCTAATTTTAGATTGTTTAGTACCTACATAATGTACATGTACCGACTTTTTGTCTCCGAGCTTTGTTCCACCCATAATTTCTTAGTTTTTCTGTGTTATGATAATATGTATGATGTACCTAATTTAATGTGATCTTTGTTTTGTGTGTTGTAGTTGTAGTGTCAAATAAATATTTTATCTATCTATCTATCTAATATCCGACCATGCATTGTTTTATCATATTATTATCTCGAAGAGATTTCGATGAACTTCCGGGAGCGGCCGGACGGGAGCGGCCGGACGGAAGCGGCCGGACGGGCGGCGGCGGCGGCGGCTTGACTTTTTCCTTCACTTACTACAATAAAATTTATCGTTAAGGTATCATAAATAATTTATAAGGATTAATTAAACTTCCGACAACTCCATCTTGGAATATTTTGTAGATGAACGTAGTGAAAAAAATCCTAAATCTATGGAGCGTCCCTCCTAAATCTATGGACCGTCCCTCCCAAGTCTATGGAGCGTCCCTCCCGAGTCTATGGATGAAAACGGCTTGACTTTTTCCGACACTTCCAATAACTATCGTTATATTTCAACGAATTTACACAAAATCTTGACAGATTGTATGTACCTATATCTACACCTTTCTCATGAATCACTATCGATTGGTGAAAACCGCATGAAAATCCGTTCAGTAGTAGTTTTTGAGTTTATCGCGAACAGACCACGACACAAAAAACTAAAACTCACTTTGTTTGGCGCAGTTCTGAGTTTAATATACCTACTAACGTTTTTATTTCGAACAAAAATAACCAAAAATATAAAACCAATTGGCCATTAAATTAGTAAAATATTACGATCATTTGAGTCCAGTTGTCTGGTAGAGATCGATCGTGAGCGATAGTCACATTTCTTTTTTGTATCTAATTGTTTGTAAACTGTTTCGTTAAGTGTGCAATAAAGCATTTTCTATCTATCTACTATCTCTTATAAAATCAGTTAAAACCCTCGCGTTGTAAAATATTGTGGAGCACTCCTCGATGACAGATAGGACATGCGCTCATTAGCGCAGGAGATAAAGGTACTTACTCTCCCCTCATTGGTCTCTCGGGGCCGGTTTCACCAAACGTTAACAATGCTGTTAAAACTGACCTGTAAACTAATCCTACTGCCTACTATAATATTATAAATGTCAAAGTTTGTATGGATGGATGTATGTATATTTGTTACTTTTTCACGCAAAAACTACCGAACCGATTAGTCTGAAATTTGGTATGGGTATAGTTTGGGATCTGGAATAACATTATAGGCTATTTTTTATCCCGATAAAATGCGATGGCGCGGGCAGCAGCTAGTGTTAGGTACATAATAACTATAATAAAGTACCTACAACTTAATTCCCTGCGACCACTACATCAATTGGCAATTTATCTATCTATCCCGCCAAAAGGTGCGGGTTTGAGTCCCGTCCAATTAGCGGTGGAGGGCGTGAGATGGCGCGATAGGCACGCGCGGTGTTGTGTCAACAGAACGCGGGTCACACGGTTGTTCAGGTAGGCGTGTGCTCATTGGTCCTTAGGTTGCCTTCTAGAGATTGCACATGATAAAGCCGCTCTTTGTTTCCCACCATTCTGTAGAGAGTTCACGTACCTACCTAGTAAGCATTTGACACTCGCCATTTCTGGAATATTTTATCATATTGTGATCATGTGATGTGTGAACGCCAGCTTAGTTAACTCGCCTACGTTACTTCGGTTAACATAAATATATCGCCAACCTTTTTTCAAAAATGAAGTGCGCGTCTTGCGGATCTGACTTTACGGGCGGAATGCAATGCACTGTCTGTATGAGAAATTTCGATTTCGGCTGCGCACAAGTCACGGAAGCTGGATGGAGGAAGCTTGGCGCCGACAGGAGAGCGGCCTGGAAATGCTCCTCCTGCAAGGGTCTATCACCGAAGCCGCAACCGCTGCCATCGCCGGAGCCCGTCTCACTCGAAGGCATCATGAAGGAGATACGCGACCTCAAGCTTCAGCTGGTTGGTATGCCATCTCTTCTTCAGGACGTCAAAACCATAAAGGACGAATTGGTGGATCTCAAATCTAGTTGTGACTTTATGGGTTCTCGTCTAGAGAGTTTTTCCGCAAGAATTACGGAGGTCGAGTCCCGTGTTTCATCAATTGATAAAATGCAGGAATCGATTGATTGCCTGGAAAACAATGTGGCCGAGCTTAAGTACCAACTTGCTGTGGCCGATCAAAGATCGCGGCTAAATAACGTGGAGATTAAAGGAGTGCCCATGAAGAAAGAGGAGAATCTCTTCTCGGTCATCGAGTCTATCAGTAAGGAACTTAACTTTGACCTTCCAAGAGGCAATATTGACTACCTATATCGAGTTCCGCTCCATGGCTCCAAGGAGAAGGCAATTATAGTCAGTTTTACTAACCGCTATCTAAAAGAGGATTTTGTTGCGGCAGCCAGGGCTCGCAAGTCGCTATCGGCCCCCGACATTGGCTTCCACGACTCAGTTCGACGCATATTTATTAACGACCACTTGAACGCGGAGTCGAAGAACCTACTCAATAAGACGAAAGAAACGGTGAAGGAGAAAGGTCATGCCTATGTATGGGTCAAGTTTGGAAAGATCCACACCCGCAAGAATGACACAGCTCCAGTGATCATCATTAACAGGGAGTCTGATTTTAACAAATTACGTTAATCTATTGCTATAATTCAGGTACCTTGTCTTTTTCTTATATGTGTATGTCTTTGTTTTTATTTTACCTACATGTCAAAATAGCATTTTTTTGTAAAAATGTTCGCCACCGCTGAGCCGAATGCCGACCGGTTACTATCCTATTGTCTAAGCGCGCTCGCTTACAGCGTTGCTATGACTCATATTCATTTGCCTTCTCGCAGTTGCAGCAAATTATTTTATGCCTATCTATTTGTGCAGAGTTATGTTTGCCTACCCTTTTTTATTTTTATTTTTCTCTTACTTTGGTCGATATGTTACATTATTATGCAAGAATCTTCAGTTTCTATTGTATCACTATGTTGTCGGGACAGTTATGGATAGTTCGTCTTCAAATAGCTTAAACATTTACTACCAGAACACCAGAGGCCTTCGGACTAAAACAGTTTTGTTCAAACGTAACTTACATTTAACTTCATACGATATAATCATTTTAACTGAGACGTGGATGGTAGAAAGTATTATGGATTCTGAGCTATTTGGGGGTGACTATGTGGTGTGGCGCCGCGACCGAAATTACGGTTTGACTGGACAAACTAGAGGAGGGGGCGTACTTATCGCTGTACGAAAAAATCTTAGCACTTTGTATCAACCCTCGTATCAGTCTTCGGCCGAGGATTTATGGGTTACCGTATCACTTAAGCAAAATAATAAATCTAATTTAAATGTTCACTTGAGCTGTCTTTATCTATGTGATCAAAACCAAGGCAATCGTTTTTCACAGCAACTTGAGAACTACTTATGTAAGTTAAACGATATTATTATCTCAAATCCAGACGATAAATTTATTATAGTGGGTGACTTTAACCTAAGTGGCATAGACTGGTTGAGCTGCGCTGATTCGGTTCACCTAATGCCATCCCGCGGCTTCACCTTTTCGGAAAAATTATTCATTGACGAAATTTCTACTCACAACCTACTTCAATATAATCGTATTCGTAACATCTCAAAGGGAAGAATTTTAGATCTTGTTCTATCAAACGAGGACATTGTAGTGACGGAATGTTTCGACCCTCTGGTACCAATTGACCCACACCACAAACCCCTTCTCAGAGCCTCTTTTCTCAATGTACCCTGCCTAAAATCTCAGTCTTATTTAAAATATATGTTTAACAAGGGTGATTATCTATCTATTAACAATAAGATCGCAGACATAGACTGGAATGCTGAATTTTATTCGCGTTCGCTCGAGGAGGCAGTTACGTTTTTTTATTCGATTTTAGACCAGCTCAAACACCAATATATCCCGTCTAGGTTGGTCAGTGACAGCTCTTACCCTAAGTGATTAGCCCGGCATTAATTAGACTAATTAAGGAAAAATATAAGCTTTTTAGAAAGTATAAAACTTACGGTAGGCTTACTGACTTGGCCACTTACAAACTTTTACGTAATCGAATTCAACTATTGGAAAAGGAATGCTTCGCCGATTACATGTCTTCTATTGAGAATAGCATTGAACGGAATCCAAAAATGTTTTGGTCGTACATAAAAAGTCGCTCGAAATCAAATGGTATACCCACTCATCTAAATTATTTGGACGCCTCAGTATCTACAGGTGAATCTATCTGTGAAGCATTCTCTAATTATTTCTATTCTACTTTTCTTGTCCCCTCTGGTAATTGTTCTTATAACGTTGACTCATTAGCCTCCTCAGAGCCTATTGAATGCGATATCGGCAGTATTGAGATCGATTCTATTGAGGTTCTTAAATTGATCTCTAACTTAGATCTATCCAAGTCTGCTGGTCCAGACCACGTAAGTCCTGTTTTCCTCAAGTCGTATGCTAAGACAATTTACATTCCTGTTTCACTTTTATTTATTAAATCTATATCTTTAAGTACCGTACCCAACCTTTGGAAAGCTGCATTTGTATCGCCAATCCATAAAAAGGGCTCCAAATGTGAGATTAGCAACTATAGGCCTATCTCTAAGCTCTGCATAGTTGCTAAGCTTTTTGAAAGGATAATTTACAATCAGATTTATTCAGCGGTTCATCAATCCTTCTCCCCCTTTCAGCATGGGTTCCTTAAAGGGAGATCGACTGTGTCTAACCTTATTATCTTCAATGAGTTCTTGAGTGAGTCAATGGATAATGGCCATCATGTTGACGTAATCTATACAGATTACAGCAAGGCCTTTGATAGGATTGACCATAGCCTTCTGTTGCTCAAGTTATTTCGGATGGGTATTAGAGGGAATCTGCTACGTTGGTTTTCGTCGTACATCTGCAATAGGTCCCAGGCTGTTGTTGCCAATAATTATATGTCTAGCTGGGTTCTTATTCCCAGCGGTGTCCCCCAAGGATCGCTCCTGGGACCCTTGCTCTTCCTGATATTTATTAATGACATCTCTTCCTGCTTTGTCAATAGTCACCTACTTTCATTCGCGGATGATATGAAGATTTTTAAGATTATTGACTCGCCTCTGGATGCCCTTGACTTGCAGGCTGATTTAAATCGACTTTACACGTACTGTGCTAGTAATAAACTGGATCTCAATCCATCCAAGTGTTCAACTATTACATTTACTCGCAAAAAACCTGTAATCAAATCGGTTTATCTCTTAAAAAATCAGAGTCTGCAGGATTGCGCGGTTATTGGAGATCTGGGCGTGCTACACGATTCCAAACTTCTCTTTGAATCTCATATCGACTCTATCATTGCTAAAGCGTCCAAAGCTTTAGGGTTTGTAATGAGAAGCTCCGCTAGTTTTAGTCGATGTAAAACATATAAAATTTTATTTTGCACTTACGTGCGCAGCATACTCGAATATGCTTCCCAAATCTGGAATCCACGTTACGATACCTATACCAACAGAATCGAGCGCATACAAACCAAATTCATAAAATTTATTTGCTTTCGACTCAAGGTTCCGTATAATTCTGCTAGTTATGTTGACCTTTGTCGGAAGTTCCACCTCCTTCCGCTCAGTAAAAGGCGCGAAATTGGTGACCTGCTTTTCTTGCTCAAAATTACTAATAATCATATTGATTGCCCTGATCTTCTAAGTAAAATAACACTTAATGTTCCCCGTAAAAGAATAAGATTTAACGAGATCATTCATATACCAATAGTTAGAACAAATTATCGCCAAAACTCTTATTTATGGCGAGTTGGTGACCAATTTAATAAACTGTCCAAGCAAATTGATTTAGACCTCTTCTGCTCCAGTGTCAATTCCGTGAGGCAACGGCTCAGCTCTGACTTTTTCTCTTCCTCCAGTGAGGACGATGATGTTTCGGCATGAGAACAGTGCGGAGTACTTTTTGGTTTTCATTCTTGTTTTTGTCTTTAGCTTACAATTATATATTAACATCTGTATCTTTCAGTTATGCATGTATTCATCATCACTACGGTGATGATGATGATGAAGTTAATCTGACCCCACTAACTTTAGACCGATATCAGTACTGCCTACATTCAGCAAAGTTTTTGAAAAACTTATATTACATCAATTGCTTAGGCATTTCAATGGCAATGACCTGCTACATTGTAAGCAATTCGGGTTTACTCGCGGCAGGTCAACTACTGATGCCGGTGTAGAGTTGGTATCGCATATTTTCGATGCTTGGGAGAAGTCGCAAGACGCTTTAGGCGTTTTTTGTGACTTGTCAAAAGCATTTGATTGTGTACACCATGGAACATTAATCAGGAAATTACATCACTATGGAATAAAGGACAACTCTTTGGATCTTCTTACTTCTTACTTGAGTGACAGGATACAAAGAGTTGACGTAAATGCAAAACGGTCTTCGGGATCTGTAGTTACAATGGGTGTACCGCAGGGATCAATCCTCGGTCCTTTCCTATTTTTGGTTTATATTAACGACCTGCCTCATCTCGTTAAAAACAATCACGAGATTGTATTGTTTGCTGATGATACTTCTTTAATTTTTAAGATGATTAGACAAAACACAAATTTTGACGAGGTAAACAATGCAATATCAAAAGTAGTCCACTGGTTTGGTGTTAATAATCTTTTGCTTAACGAAACTAAAACTAAATGTCTTAGATTTATTCTACCAAATGTAAAACAAGTTAAGGCTGATGTAAACGTAAAAGGAGAAAAGTTAGAAATTGTAGACACTACCGTATTCTTAGGAATAACCTTAGATAGTAAACTTCAATGGGGCCCACACATAGATAAGCTATCGAAGACGAAGACTTAGTTCTGCAGCGTATGCAGTAAAAAAAAATCCGTCATCTTACAGACGTTGATACTTCCAGACTGGTCTATTTCAGCTACTTCCATAGTATTATGTCGTATGGTATATTGCTGTGGGGGAACGCTGCAGATATTAACACCGTATTTGTGCTGCAGAAGAGGGCTGTTCGTGCAATCTATAACATGGGTCCTAGAGAATCCCTACGTGATAAATTCAAAGAAATAAATATAATGACAGTACCATGTCAATATATTTATGAAAACTTATTGTACACTCATAAAAATATCGATCGGTTCCCTAAAAATTGCGACATACTTAATGTAAATACTAGAAATAAGAATAAACTCGCTGTGCCCAAAACTAGGTTACACAAGGTTAATGTATCTTTTAGAGGGCAATGTATACGCTTCTACAACAAAACCCCTAGCGAGTTGCAAAAACTTTCTATAAATAAATTCAAACAAGTTGTCAAACATATCCTTTGTAAAAAGGCTTATTACAAAATTTCAGACTATCTAGAAGATAAAAAAACTTGGGACGGATTTTGCTCCAACTCGAAAAATAACTCTAAAAATAACACCTAACAGGCTAAAGGTTTCTTCGTCGCTTCTTTACTTTAGTCTACATACCGAAGCGACCGAAATCAAAATATCACTTTATTTCCAAATCAGTGTTTAATTTTAAGAATTTGACGTGTTCTAAGTGTACATTTATTGTATTTACGGAAATAAAGAAACTTTGACTTTGACTTTGACTTTGAAAATTATTTGTATCTCTCATTAATTCTATTAAGTATGTATATTGTACCTTTAAACTGATGTTTTTAGTTTTTTTTTAAGGTTTTCAGTTTATTCAGCTTGTTCACACTTTTTATGTAACTATTATTATTTTTAACCGTGAAAACCTCTTAATAGCCTTCTGCTTCGACTTCTTTTATGTAATTTGTATGTATGTGCTGCTGGTTTTCCTTACAATAAATAAATAAATGTGTTCTTGTCAATTTTCTAACAATAGCTACCAACAAATAATATTACCAACTCGGTACAGCACTATTAAATGTCATAATCAAGTAATTCCGTTCATTGTGTTTCTTCTCCCGCCAAAACTAAATTAAAAACAGCGCGTGGCACCAATCAAAACAAAATGGCGGAAAATTCCAAAACTAATCTGTTTTGACGTTCACAAACTAAATTATAGCAGATCAAAGCAGTCGATTGAAAGAGTAATGCAATTTTCACCTTAATTCTGCTCTTGGTTATCATTATACGGGATCTGAAGGGTGGGGGAGCTCTCATAACAATGTTATAGCAACAAAGAACGGGCTTTGTAGCGTAGCGGGTGTTAGGGGTTTGATTCCCGATGCGGGGCAAAGACAAAATTAGGTAAGTTCCACGTAGGAACTCAGGTAACGTCGACGAAAAATACCTAGGTTCCAAGGTTCTTATAAAAACTTTTCAGCTATTATATTTATTTTAAGGTACTTATACCTACTTAGCAAAATAGAAATAAATGAACTTTGTTAAACCATTGTAACAACAGACGGTTTTTACAGATAGTATGTGTGGTCACACAGACTAACCACCAGTTTCTCTTCTTTAGTTTTTCTTTCGTAGGTACCGGTAGAATGGAGTAGAGTAGATAGGTACAATCCGGAGTATTCAAATCCCGAGAATTATCTGAATTTGTCACGTAACACGTAACGTTAGAGCAAGTCATGAATTTCTGAATTTGTTAGAAGTTTATTTTGTTTCAATCACCTTCAAAAATGCTCTAATAATTGACATTTGATTTAAAATAAAAATTTCTACCTACCTATTTAGCATTTTGAATTTAGACAGGTAGAGTTTTTGTGTCAAGTCAATGTGTGAGAATATTCAAGGAACGACATTCTAGTTAATAATTTGATAATTTACCTTTGTATACTATTTTTATTTAATTTTATTAGTTTAAATTAGCTTCCGCCTGAATTTTCCCTTGCTTTAGAAAACATTAAAATAGGTAGTAAGAGACCACATACATTTCAATAGGCAGAGTAGATTATTGTAATTGCTAAGTAAGGCATGATCGATGGCTGAATCACTAGGCCTTCGTCGGTTCTGCTTATTTTGAAAACGCATGATATTTCCGATATAATATTATCCTTAGTAAAATAACTGCTCTATTCACGCCTAGGGAAGCTAGCGATTAAATTCTCTCAAAGGGTTTTTTGCAGCAATTAGGGCTGTGCACAATTACCGGTGTCTTACCCTCCTCTCCCCTCAGGGCTGTCAACTGTCACGGGACGGGAAGGGACTGAGGACACTGGATACACACTGTCGAGGCGTGGTTAGGGACCTTAGATAATATGAAGCGCTAAGCTGTGAAAGCTGCTGCGGACGACCTCTGTGGCGAAGCGGGCGGGGTCCGCCCGCGACGCAGGTTGTGGGTTCGATTCCTACCTCGGAACAAATACTAATATTTATACGATCTGCAGATAATTCACAGTTGAAATCCGCAATTACATTACAACTTGATGGTCCCAGAATATAACACATCCATAGACCTTTTGAATTGGCGTAATAGACGCACAAAAATGCCCTGTAATAAGCAAAAAAAAAACACGCAACTCGTTCCATCCAAGATGCGCCATCTTTAACTGAAATAACGCAGTGAGTTGAATTGAATAAGCCATCAATTAGCACCTTGCCTGACCGGCTATTCTAACTCAATCGAAAAGTTTCAGTGACTCGAAATCTGACACAAATCTGGGAACTTCTGGGCAGCTCGTCAGCGGTTGCTGGTACTTCTGGGGGCACCTCCAGCGGTTGCTGGGAACTTCTGGGCAGCTCCTCAGCGGTTGCTGGCACTTCTGGGTCCGTAGGGTCTTCGTAGAGGGGGAGGAGTAAACTCGACTCAGTGCTTGATTCCAATTAATTTATTTACAAAAAATTTACAGTTTATATACTAAAATGTAGCGCAGCACGCACAGCAGTATTGCTGAGTCGTCGCTCTATTGATTGTTGGACTTAAGATAAATGCTGTTACTGCGTAAATGTAATTAGGCTAGTATAGTTTTGCCGTTGACTTGGTTCGTTTGTTGATTTATTTATTACAATTGTATTTTGTTATAAACTAAGCAGCTAATTATTATATAATATTAATATTAGTAATAGACATTAGGATAAATTAAAATTATACAATAATAATAACATGTTCAATGGTTTGAACAGAAGGCTTAAAAAATAAGCACTGTAAGATAAATCAAATTGTATGTATAGTGTAAACAGTTCTAACATGTCCTGTACCACAAGCCTCTACCGTACGCACGCCAAGTAAGTACTTATTGTTAGTGACGGAGTGCAACCTGAGACGACGCGCGCGCCACGCGGCCACTCACGGAACTAACCACTAGACACAATACACGCGCGCTGTTTAGATTTTTTACCGAAGTGTTTTTACTTAGAATATTATTATTTTTTCTTTCTTCTTTCACTTTCCTAGTAGGTAAGTGTAGCTGTAGTATAAAGCACTATGTACCTCGCTCGGGAGAATGTGTGGATTTGTAACTTTGTTTGGCCCTCGGCACAAATCGATCACTTTATCGGCTCGGTGTGCAATGTACCTTACCTAGTATAGCTAAGTATTACATATTTCCTACCCCTGACCCGACAGAAACTGAAATCGAAGGTGAATCGCTTCCTAGTTTTCTATGATTGATGAAAATCGATTCAGCTGTTCTAAATATGGTATTAATCTCTGAGTTTTTTTGTAAAATTATTTTGATTTTTTTTATATGTAGCATAAAGTAGGTAATCTATCGATAACTAACCTTCCGAAACAAAAATAATCTAAAACTTCTGAAATAAAATAACTACCTAAGGTGAGTAACCTAACTTAGGTTGGTTAGTTTGGTTACGAAGAATCCAATTAAGAGTCCTTAAACAAGCAAACTAATTTGATGGACAATCAATTTTCTAAACATTGCCATTGTGGTCGAACACCGCTATGAGACGACCCCCATCGTAGAGACCGCAGCAAATTCAGTAGGTTCTAGTAAAGCTGGTCGTTTATACAAGGGGAGGAGGTGTCGAGTTACTAACAAGTACAAGGGACTCTGAATCCAATCTGATGGAATGGATTGCTTACTGATCATTTGTTTTGGTTGTTTGAAGTGTTTGACTTTGAGCAGCTTTTTAAACTAACAATTTTTATGGTTTGAGGAGGGTGCGCGGTGTCATAGAGGTCGTTAGAGCCAAGCTTTATTTTAGACTCTCAGTATAAAGACATCGTCGTCATGATCCAAATAAATAAAACCCAGAAGCCTTGCTTATGTTGACTGTACTAAAACATTACGTAGATGAGTAGGAATAATTTTTTTAATTTAAAAAACGGTGCTGGATGTTCTTGGAATCTTTTTTGGATGTGATGGGAAGGTCAACTGAAGTTTTTAAACCTGCTGATAGCAGATAGCATCGTTTGAATTTTTTTGTTTCATTAATGAACGATTTTATTCTCAGAGATATTTAGGGTTCCGAACAAAAAAAGAAAAACGGTGCCCTTATAGGATCACTTTCTTGCCCGTCTGTCCGTCTGTCAACCCTCTTTACTCAAGAACGCGTGGAGGTATGTATCGAGCTGAAATACGCCGTTAAATAGGTCGTAATCTCTTGGAGCACGACCTTCGGATTTCATTTTAGGATCAGGTTTCGCGTAAATTGTACCCATTAGGGTCTTCACTCCTTACAATCCTAACGCGCAACGCTGTGTTGACACGCAATCAAAAGTTATAGCAGTTTATGCCCAATTTTTTTGAAATTTCCCATGTAATTTTATGCACACAAAACCTAAAGGGTACTACTTCTGTTGACCTAGAATTATGAAATATGACAAGAAGCAAGGTCTTTTAATAATACGGAACCCTCGGTGCGCGAGTCGACTCGCACTTGACGCTTTATTTGTAAGCTGGACAACAGATTTTCAAAGTGAAACGAAGCACTCGTACGTATAGTTCAATGCCTCACTGATATTTAGAAAGCCAAAAATAAAGTTTGATTTTCTATATTCATTCTAAAATTCATTATTAATTTTATTGTCTACTTATACCAGACACGAAGAGCCAACCCTACATTTAGAATTTTAGTATGCTTGTAACGCTATCTCTTGTTGAGAAGCTGAAGCTCAATCTAGTTTAGCTCTTCAACAAGAGATGGCGTTACATGCTTGCATGCACTTGGCAAAGTGGACTGCACTTTGCCAACTGCATGCATGATGTTGTGAATATTAAACCTATAACAAACCTACAGAGAGCATTTTAAAATATTACCTCACTGTTAGCTACGTATTTGTGGCGGTTCTAAATATAATGGAAATCAACTGCAATAAATCTTTGCAGTGTAGGTACTTGGTGTTTTTGGTTATGTATAAATGTTAGATGTAAATAAAAGTCAGTAATAAGAGAAATAATTATATTTCAATATATTTCACAACATGTCCGTACGCACTACGATACATTGTACGCTCCTAACGCCATCTACCTCTAGCATCACAAGTCACACATACACTATTAATAAATAAATATTGCTATTCCTATAAATAAGCGCTCTAATTATAACTAACTAAATGGCAGAACAAGAATAAAACAATTGTTGGGCGAAATCTAAGCAAAACTAAATTAAATATATAGTTCTTCTAACCTCAATTTGGCGTTCAAAAATTGATTTAACAAAACGGAGAATGCGCAGGAAAAATATTTCGGAATAAAATAAACTATCTAGACCCAAATCTAGAAATATAAAGGTTTCTAGGCCAAAAACTAGCTACGCTTTAGTATGACTTTAGTATAATAATATATGTCTGTAGTTGTACCTGATTTATATATTGTAATATCACTTTAATTTAGGTAAGTTTCATTATAACCATTCAAAAACAAGAAATATATCAGTTTTCACACAAAAACCGAGAATTTCTTAAAAACTATCGTTGACTTATTGAAGGCTTTTGAAAACAGCAGAACATTCAAGTTATATTGAAAAATATTAAAGAACTATATTTTGAAACTACAATCTTAGCCTCAAATATGACACAACACAAATACTAATCAAAATAGATTCAGCCTCATCGTCATCCTCGTAAAACATTCCTTGAGTTCATTTTGATAGATAGCCTACACAGCTCTACATCTGAGAATTTTAAATTCTAATGTCTCTACGTTAAATATCATAATTTTTTACTTAATTATAACTACCTCAAGTTTTTACATAAATACTAAAGTACATTATGTTTTCCCTTTCATGTATATTTCCAATATTTTCTAAAAGAAGTGTTACAATAATAGGTGTTTTCGTGAGGTTCAACCTTTCAGACCGGTTTCCGCGCGCTCTCATCTGTTTGTCGTGACTAACAAACGTCTGTTCAAACATTCGCATTTACATATATTATTAGTATGGTGTGATATATTTACCTATTCTCTATGACCGGATGGTCTTCTCACTATTTTTATTTTGAGAGATTAGGTAAATAGTTAAGTTGTGTGAACCAACTAGAGCTATATACTAAGTTATGACAAAATATAGAGCTTGCTTGTTTAGTCGATGTATACAGAACAAATTTTACTTATTACATATATATATGAAACTGATTGTTTCCTTTTGTTGGCGCAAGACTAACTTTTTGTAGAACTCTAAAAATATCAAATAGCGAAGTAATAAAAATTCTGCGCCGAGTTGAAGCGAACCACCATAACTTGGTGTTAGAGTATATAATATGTGTAGATATGAATTGTTTTAGTCAGTATTTCATCTAACTACGACGAGTTTCTATTTTACTTTAAATAACTTCTAACTAATTGAGACAATACAGTTTTTGAGGATTTAGATTAATACAATACAACCTTTGAACCAACTTTAGCACTTCCTGTGTTTATACATAATATACTTTATCTACCCAAATATCATAAACGCTCTCTAATGCATTCAAAAACCATAGGCAATGACGAGCATTACCAACCAACAGAAATAAACGGAACTGTAATGAACTCATAACCTACTGAAAACCGTAGGTTATAGAGTTTAAGTTTGGAACAGGTGTCAAATTCAAGTGAGTGTGCTATACTAGTATCTACATTCTAACTATAAATCGCACGACATTTTGATCTCGAGTGACACAAGAATAGTGACTTTGTTCGTTTGTCTATGATTTAAAAAAAAATACAGATATTCGAAACGCCGCCATAAGTTGAATAAGTTCTTTATTTCTGTCGAAAATGAGTGATAGCGACTCAGAATAAATAATTTGCTTCTGTATGTGTTCAATTTATTTTTTATTGCATTACACTGGTAACAATGCTGGTCATTTCCCTATGGTTCCTGAACCCATCATAGAGCCCTTATGATATTTGGGTAGATAAAGTAGTGTATGCAACTGTACATAATTAGGCATTACAGCACTCGTGCGATGCTATTAAGAAACTCGCCTTCGGCTCGTTTCTTAAACCCACACTTGTGTTGTAATGCCCTCCATTATGCACAGCTGCATAAACTACTATTACATAAAATAAGTAATGCAATTAGTAATTTACATTTTAGACATAATTATGCCAACTTTTGTGCAAAATTGTCTAAAATGTGTACAGAAGTTAGTTAGATAAGGATTATATGAATTTATAATTAAGTAGTTTTGATCGTTATTCTTAGTTAGTTTTAACAAGTGGTTAAACTGAGGTTTTTCCGCTAAAATATTATTCTTGTATAATATATTTTGCTTATAATACCTAAACTATATTTATATTTTAGTAAATGCTTATAATGACAAATAAAATTTTGTTCAATTCGAGATCGTTATAAAGTTCGTTTAGTTTCGTAAAAGAATGCACATTTTTGGAAACATCAATACCCAAATAACCCTCCTTATTCGAAGTCGGGTAAACTTTGTACTTTGGAAATGCAACAAAATAATACTGATTCTAGCACTTGCCAACGAGCACATTATATTATGTAATAATCAAATGTATACTATTAGCATGATTTATTTATTTGTATGAACAGATGGTAGTAATTAGCTAGGAATCATTCTCAACTTAGCACTATTAGTTACGAGTACACTTACTTCTAAAATGTACAAATTAAATATTTTTCGTTTTTAGTTTCCCTCGCTTATTTATTGTTATATAATTTTTTGTTCTTTTCATACTTGTCTTTTCTCTAAGTAACAATAATATATTTATATAGTTCATAATTAACTTTTAATCGAATAGAGAAATATTATAAACAATTGATTCATCCATTGCGACGTTATGTTGTATACTTGGTACTAGCTCTGTCTCGCTCACACTTATGCATAGTCCTATACCGTTATATTTAAAAGAGTAAGACAATAGATGGTTGCTTTAAGTAGACTAGAGAGGAAATCTAAATGAAATCACTTTGACCAGGATATTTTGTATAATTTGTTGTTTTTTAAGTTTGTCTTTTGGGTTCTTAGCTACATTTGGTAGGCCTCCATGCCCAGTCGCGGCGTAGCGTGAGCTGGTATCCGGGCCGGGTTTCAAATCGGGGAGCCCCCGGGAAACGGAAACAAAAATGCTAAGCCACCTCGGGGGTTAAAGCCAATAAGTGGTACATAATAATCCTGATAGTTATCAAAGCGGTTAGTTCCAGTCGTGAGCTCCAGGTGTCGCTGACTGGCCGGGGTGGAAGGTCTCTGCGAAGTCGCCGCTACTAGCGAGAGACAGCCTCAGAACGTCGTGAGAAGTCTCCGTCGGAGGCCTGGGTTTACTGTGGTCGCTGACCCACAGGAGTATTTTATATTTTGTTTCTACAGTGTAAAACATGGTTTCCCTACAGCCGGGTAGGCCATGTTGTCCGAGTTGTCCGGGTTAGCCAGAGTTGCCTGGTGGAAGCCACTATCTCGGTCGCACTAGTAGCCCGTCCTATAGCGGCGTCTCCCTCCGCCACTGGAAGGCGTTGCTCTTAACGGCCGGGTTGGCCGAGGAGGCGCTCGCTGCTAACGCTACGCCAGTTCTACGGATGTTGGCCGCTGCGCTGTCTGATATCACGAAAATACTATTATAATCTTTATTTCAGAATACATAAACAAAGCATACTACTGCATTGTGCTATAACAAGAAAAATTTAATAAAGTTGGACAAACACACAGCATCCTCTAGCCCCAGGCTAAGCAGAGCTCGTGTTATGTGTACTAGATGACTGATATCTGTACTTAATAGAAACATCATCATCATATCAGCCCCTACACATCCACTGCTGGACCTCCATAGGGCCTCCTCCATACTTAATAGATATTTTAATTTACATAAATAAATATTTTAACTATACAAAGAAAACACCCAGAACACTGGGAAATAATATTTAAAGATCGTCCCAAAGCGGGAATCGAACCCGCAACCTCCTGCGTCGCAGGCAGACCGTCGCCCGCCGCGTCATTGTGGTCACCTCAATGACGCGGCGCTCTATTTAAATAACAATAGTAATGTGGACTGCACTCACCCAGTCCGTTCCGTACGTTGGCCACGAGCCGCATGGCCGGGTTCGTCACGATGCCGTTCCGCTTGCCCTTGCTGCACAGACAGAAGGACAAACAAACATTACCAATCACATTATTCATTCATTATCATAGTAGGTGAGACAACTCCTTTTTTGGGCAGTCGTGTAAAAATATGACGAAATTCAGTCAAAATGATGAATATATTGTTCCTAAAATGTCAGTAATACCTCTTGGTACTAAGTATAGTATAGTATGATGTTATTGTCAGTAATACCTCTTGGTACTAAGTATAGTATAGTATGATGTTATTGTCAGTAATACCTCTTGGTACTAAGTATAGTATAGTATGATGTTATTGTCAGTAATACCTCTTGGTACTAAGTATAGTATAGTATGATGTTATTGTCAGTAATACCTCTTGGTACTAAGTAAGTATAGTATGATGTTATTGTCAGTAATACCTCTTGGTACTAAGTAAGTATAGTATGATGTTATTGTCAGTAATACCTCTTGGTACTAAGTATAGTATAGTATGATGTTATTGTCAGTAATACCTCTTGGTACTAAGTATAGTATAGTATGATGTTATTGTCAGTAATACCTCTTGGTACTAAGTAAGTATAGTATGATGTTATTGTCAGTAATACCTCTTGGTACTAAGTAAGTATAGTATGATGTTATTGTCAGTAATACCTCTTGGTACTAAGTATAGTATGATGTTATTGTCAGTAATACCTCTTGGTACTAAGTATAGTATAGTATGATGTTATTGTCAGTAATACCTCTTGGTACTAAGTATAGTATGATGTTATTGTCAGTAATACCTCTTGGTACTAAGTAAGTATAGTATGATGTTATTGTCAGTAATACCTCTTGGTACTAAGTATAGTATAGTATGATGTTATTGTCAGTAATACCTCTTGGTACTAAGTAAGTATAGTATGATGTTATTGTCAGTAATACCTCTTGGTACTAAGTATAGTATGATGTTATTGTCAGTAATACCTCTTGGTACTAAGTATAGTATAGTATGATGTTATTGTCAGTAATACCTCTTGGTACTAAGTATAGTATGATGTTATTGTCAGTAATACCTCTTGGTACTAAGTAAGTATAGTATGATGTTATTGTCAGTAATACCTCTTGGTACTAAGTAAGTATAGTATGATGTTATTGTCAGTAATACCTCTTGGTACTAAGTATAGTATAGTATGATGTTATTGTCAGTAATACCTCTTGGTACTAAGTGAGTATAGTATGATGTTATTGTCAGTAATACCTCTTGGTACTAAGTAGGTATAGTATGATGTTATTGTCAGTAATACCTCTTGGTACTAAGTATAGTATAGTATGATGTTATTGTCAGTAATACCTCTTGGTACTAAGTAAGTATAGTATGATGTTATTGTCAGTAATACCTCTTGGTACTAAGTAAGTATAGTATGATGTTATTGTCAGTAATACCTCTTGGTACTAAATAAGTATAGTATGATGTTATTGTCAGTAATACCTCTTGGTACTAAGTAAGTATAGTATGATGTCAGTAATACCTCTTGGTACTAAGTATAGTATAGTATGATGTTATTGTCAGTAATACCTCTTGGTACTAAGTGAGTATAGTATGATGTTATTGTCAGTAATACCTCTTGGTACTAAGTAGGTATAGTATGATGTTATTGTCAGTAATACCTCTTGGTACTAAGTATAGTATGATGTTATTGTCAGTAATACCTCTTGGTACTAAGTAAGTATAGTATGATGTTAGGTATTTTATTAGATTCCACTCCACAAGGCGCAAGACGTATTTAGGTGATACGTGACGCGCGTACCAACATATTTTTTTTTTATATTCCTTAGTTTCTTAAAGTTATTTAGGTAGCAGTAATGTAGTTTTGCTACCATTTTCTAAAGCCTTTTACTTTGCACCTACTAAAACAAACTTTGAATCAATGGTCGGTTTGGAGCCTATCCACGTTATGTTTATATACAAATATTTTAAATGTAAACAGATTCCACAACGAAAAAAAAAATGATCAGAATCAATAACTTTATATCTTTAGGCTTACCAAATAAGCCCTTAGATAAGTCAAATTTTATACTATAAACATAGTTATTAATATCAAATAAGAAATTAAGTGTTATTGATATTCTCTTCACTTAAATTTTTTGTCCACTAGTGGAAGAAGTGAAAAAGAAACCACTAGCACATTTATAATATCACGTAAGTGTCTAATACATTGTTATTTTGCCTATCTAAATATAAATTTAATGCGATTTAGATACATGTCAATATTTCTATAAAGCTAAACAGAACATTGAATTTCTTACATACTACTGACCCGCACTGTCAGTAGTATGTAAGAAATTCAATGTTCTGTTCAACGGAGCGACATCTGGCCAAGCATTAACATCATTGATGTAATCATCTATGGAGTAAAAGGCCTTCCTGATAAGATTTTGTTTAATGTACTGTTTAAATTTACGAATAGGGAGTTCAATTGCTTCAGATGGAAGCTTATTATAGAAGCGCACGCAATTGCCCATAAATGATTTCCCTACCTTTCGTAATCTATATGCTGGGATGTGTAATTTGTTCTTGTTTCTTGTATTTCTATTGTGAACATCACACTTTTTGAAAAAGCTATCTCTATTTTTGTGCGTATACATTAGATTTTCATAGATGTACTGCGATATAACTCTCAAAATATTTATTTTTTTAAATAATTCCCTCAAAGAGTCGCGTGGCTTTAGTTTGTAAATGTCGCAAAACGACCTATTTGCTAGCAAAATAAGTTTCAGAAATAACATAATATACATATAAAAATATTGTAAAGCCGCGTGTCTAACGTCATTGTCATTACGTCACGAACCACCATAAGGTTATAGCGTAGTTAGTAATTATCCCAAACTTGTCAACACATATCAGCATTATCAATAAAATGCCGATATAATGTTGCCAGGTATGGTCCAGCCCGAAGCAAAAGCGTGAGTCCGTTAGAGATGAAACAAATTACAAGTAAATATTAGTAGAATGCCTTTCTTCCCACACTAGATACAAAAATAACTGTATATAGATTTATTATGATATCCCAAAAAAAATCGATTTCGACGCGACCTGAATCCGCGACCTTCCCCTCAATACGGGACTGCGCTGACCAACTGCGCCACGAAATCACGAAATCAAGTACCCGACGAGTTGGAAATATTTGCAAGTTCCTTACGGACTCTTTTATAATAATATCAATAACGTTAGATAACCCCCATAGAAGTGAAAAAGAAACCACTAGCACATTTATACATCACTTCTGTTTGTGTCTTCCCACACTCCGTTTCGCATTGCATCGCGGTCGACACTCAAGAACCTTTACTCCCCAACGGTTATCAGTTCTACGAGCTATATGGCCTGCCCATCGGCACTTCAGCCTGCTGATTCTGAGAGCTATGTCGGTAACTTTGGTTCTTCTACGGATTTCCGTATTCCGGACCCTACCGCGTAGAGAAACTCCGAGCATAGCATAGCATTTATAGCTCGGTGGGATATTCATAATATAATACTTATTATATATATATATATATATATATTATATATATATATGTATGTGTGTACCGTTATGAAATTAAAAACCTCCCTCCATAGTGAAAGTGGTGTACACAGATTTGCTGAATTCTGTATACAGCCGAACACACAATGCGACGCCTTCAAGTACTGTGTTCACCATTTTATAACAGTGTTGTTTTAGTCCTGTTTAAATCATAAAATTATTGAACTTCTAAAGTACTCATCAAACTATAACAACTTTCTAAGTTTCACGAATTCGTTATGAATGTAAGTGCGTTAACTACGGACCTAGTTTGTGTTGTAAGAACGACCACGTTGCTCGACGAGGGGCTTTAACACAAACTAGGTTCGTTGTTAACCCGCTTACGTTCATAATGTACTGATGAAACATTACAAAAGGACATGGGCTCTCCCATCAAAGCGAAACTTTTTTATGATCGACGTACACCTTCCTTACAATCCACATTTCGCTTTAAAATATTCTACACTTTAACTAATGTAAGTTAACCTAGATATATATATATATACATAATAAACGACCCTATAATTAAAAAAATCACTTTGTTCTTTAACAATAACAATAGGAACTCCTACACCTACGAGATGTACATATGTATGTACATCCACCTATAAAACTATGAACGAATGATTGTGATGATGGTGCATGAACCAGCCAATCCCAGCGCGTGCTCCGTCCCCCTCACTCACGTTCGTTTCAGTATCTTCCCTCTCGCTCTGCCGAGACTGCCCACGAGCCGCCGGTACGTGCTCGACGCCTCTCTACGTTTATAGTTATAATATATTTTAGATGATTCTATTGCTAACCCTTCTGACCGGACTGCCACCGGAGGGTCATGAAGTTGCCACCCTATGAATGTATGTATGTTTGTTTGTCCCAGTTTTACATGTAACCTGCCCTTTAGTTGATAAATGCATCAAACATCTCGATCTTAAATTAATGTTTAATTACTTCAATGCCAATAAACATCTTAACACCCCTTTTTGATGATAAATGCATCTGAAGACCGTACGTACTAAGCACTCTCACTGTGAGGTATACTCCAATGTGAAGTTAGCTGAGAGACGCGCTCTACTAGACCTACAATACTTCTTATTCAGTACCTTATTATAAATACAAGTAACATTACCTATAGTCGCTTCTACAATACAATATTTCAATATTTTTTGTAAACAACGGGATCAGAAAACCAAAGAAATTTTGGTGGATAATATTTGATGGCACCGACGCTTCATCGGAGTTCGAGACCGTTCTTGATATTGACAGCTTTCGTTCATCTCTTTTCCATTTTATTATACTTGAATTTGAACATTTCAACAATTTGAACGCTGTAGTATTCATAAATCTATAGTCTTTGTTTACCAAAAATGTCTTGGATTCTCGAAGAGAGTATAGCTGTGTCCTGTCATGACCGTTGTTGACAAAGTATTGTGACGTCTGATCTGCTGGCCAGTCGGGACGGAACCCAGACTAGACTGAGTCAAGATTCGCCCTCACTCGGCCAACATTCTGGCCCGTATTATAGTCATAAGATTTTCTATGGCAAAACCATTACTCAAGCATATTGGGTTAGGTAGGGCGGCAGAATTGAGCAACACACTGTTTATTTATTTCAACAAGAAGCCGGATCATGAAAGCTTGCTCAGTCATCGATCTATGCTCGAGTCACGCTTTTGTATGGCATAAATGTCACTCAAGCATCTACCGAGCAAGTTTTTTTAATACAGGACCTCAGTACAGGACTAACTGTCGCATACCTCTCTCTCTCGGGCGCCGCCTCCCTCCCCAGTATGATCCGCATGTGCGTGTCTCTGTTGAAGTGCGTGTCCGCCACTACGCCAGCGGGAGCCGTCGTCAGGCTCGCCGGCTGGGAACCCACTGTAAACACAAACATATACATTTTAGACTAGCTGCAACGCAAAAAGTTCATTTATCTACAAATGCAAATAAGAGTACATTATTCAACGAGGCGAGAAAGTGTCCGACTTCTACCATGTGTGTCATTTGAAGCCCGAGGCGCAGCCGAGGGCGTAGTGGGACGGAGTGTTTTATAATACACCTAACGAGGAAAATAAACGTTTTAGAATATTTAAATCATTCGAGTAAAGTCTTATTGTAAAATCAAATGGCAATAAATACGCAGTCGCGCGATTTTCGGTCGATTCTTTTTTTGAATTATTGTTCCGAAAACGAAAGAGGCCGATCTCATATGACTGACTCAGAGTAAAACTTATTGTCGTTTGAACTATAATGAAAATAGCCATAGATAGCCGCTCGGCCGTTTACATGACTAGTTCCGAGGCAAGAGGCAAGCCGAAGAGTGCAGAAGCTATGCTCCACTTCAAGCGACAACGCGCTCATCTCACGACTATCGTTGTTTCGCTTTCTCGCTCTAGGGTGGTATGAGTCTGTCTCGCTTACACTTACCGCAGTTAATAGTGGGACTGGCGAGGTCGGACACAGGACTGTGCGGGGGCGAGGCGTACAAAGGACTAGCGTTGTCTCGCTCTGGCTCGTAGATTGCGTGGCGCTCGTCACGGCGTCTGTCTCGCTCGCACGCGCGGAGGTCGCGGTCGCGTTCGTGCGCTATGTAGCTTCGATTGGACGCACTGAGAAAACAAATAAACATATTTATAGAATTAATAACAATAAACAAGTAATTATTCAGAAAAAACAGAACTCACTGCCCACCATATTTGATTTTTAACAATAACTTTTAGGAAAGTTTATGCCAAATAAATTTTATGAACACTCACTCTAGCTTATTGTCCTTCTCTAGCGCCTGGTCCTCGGGTATAGCATCCTCTCTGTCCCTCTCACGGCGCGTGCGTCCGCAGCGTGCCACTTGCGCCGCGAACGAGAGAGAAAGATTCGCGTTCTTCGACTGAAAAAAAAAATTATTTCTCATACGTTTTTTGTATGCAAGGCAATCTTTGAATCTAAGACGGAATGAAGTTTGCGGGGTCAGCGAGTTATTGATATGGTAAATGTTATGAAAGGAACGAACCTTCTCATCGTGTTCGTGCGAGTTGGTGGAGCCAGCGGTCCTGTTGGAGGACCGCGTCGAGCTGGACGAGTGCACGCTGCGACGCTTGCTCTCCGGGGACCCTGCGGAGGTACACCAGTTGTTTAGAACTAATCATAATGTTTCAGACTTTTATCCCGGAATTTGGTTGCAAAGCCGCAGGCGTATAAGTTACCGGTCTTACCGGCGCTGGACGGTCTGAGAGGCCCGGGGTCCCTTGGCACGGGGTCCCTCGGCGCGGGCGCTGCGGGGGCCCAGCGCTCCAGCAGCCGGCAGATGTTGCCGTGCCCCGCTCGCCACGCCACCTTGCCGGGGGTCCGACCTAAATAATTACATTCGTTTATTTACATGAACAGCTAACAGGACAAAAACATTTTCAACATTTCAGTTTATACAAGCATGCTGCGACAGCGAGCTTGTGTCATTGTGACTTTCGTTGGTAAAATTATCGGATCACTAAAGAAGAAGAAAGGTTGAGAGTAAATTGTAGTCCTCATTCTACGTCGATCAAATGAGGGCGTAAATATTTGTCAGTTTGTTAAATACTTCTTTTCTTTGGTAAAATTCTCACTTGTAACGTTTATCGTCTTAATATCTTCACATAGTGATTGTACTTTCTCACGCGACGGCGACCGTGCCGTGACTGTGTCGTGTGTGCCATACATTACTTCATTAGGCGGCTCGGCAGCCGTAACATGAACTTATGCATGTGAAAAGGTTCTCAGGATATAAACATTTCGGGATATTATTTAATTTGTAATTCCTCAGATCTCAGCGCGGAGTGTCAACAAAGCTCACCTGCATGATCCGGCTTGTTGGGGTCCGCCCCGTGCTGCAGCAGCCACACCACGCACTCCTCGTGTCCCTCCTGAGCTGCGATGCCTGGAAGTAGTAAAAAGTTACAGGCACGGATGTTGAGACTCTTCTTTTCTAATCGGTGCAAGTCATCTGTCATCTGCACAGTTTTTAACGTGGCTGGTCAATCATACATTTCAATCGAGAGACGTCCCAAACGAGGGAGGTTTTGCCATAATCAGCACGCTTGGCAGGCGTATCGGTGATCGCGGTGCTTCAACACAGGAAGTTGCTGCCTTTCCTCTGGTAGGTTCATTAAGTCGACTCTTACGACATACACGGACTGAGTCGGAGAGGTCGATGCTTACGGCGCGACCGTCATGACATGCGACTGTATATTTAACAGTGGAAACTACTTTACCAGGGATAAAGTTCACCAGTGTTTTGTACGGTCCGTACACCATGTACTAAGCTGGATATATCAGAGACACCAAGAGATCAATTTTAACTGATATATTTAACGATAAACTGCGATTTAGTTACTAATTAAATAATATTAAGACGCGTGAGTCTATTGACAGGTGATCGCGAATCGTGAATATAATAAAAAGTATTGCTACAATGGCTGAGTGGCGTGAATGCGAGGTAGACATTAATTATGGCAGTGCACAATGTACGAGCTCGTACACAATACATTAATGGGATAGCTGATTACTCTAAATTTATATCATATTTAATCTGGGATAATTCACTATTGGTACAAGCTTTTTTATTTGTCTCGTGCTTCTCTCACTCGAGTGTCATCTATGTATGTGTGTCTGATGTCAAAACAAGAGCTAGCGTTATGGATCCTATGAATCCAGGTACTGACCAGCGTGTTACACAGAGGGCGTTCGCGCACTCAGTGCGGAGAAAATGCGCTCGCAACGAGACGTATTTTAACACACGGCGGCGTAACGTATCATGCTCGCTGGGAATAGTACTTTACGTCCCGTAGCACCTGTCAGTACCCGGTGTTATCTCGAGTCGTATTTGTCTGACCTAGTGGGGTGGCGCCCTGCGTGCAGAGCGCGGAGGGATCCGCCCCGAGCGCGAGAAGGGCCCGCAGCGCCGCGCCGCGCCCGCGCCACGCCGCCGCGTGAAGCGCCGTACGCATGCAGCGGTCACGAGCGTCCACCGCTGCACCACCTAGAAAGGGTAAGGATAAGAGATCTATTATAGCATTGCAGTAACTTACTTACACTAACCAACACCAGAAAACTATACGAAAAGGAAAAACTAAAACGCACGAAAATTACAAGTATTAAGATATATATCATAAAAATGAATGTAACACATCTAGCTAACAAAGCTGACAACGACCTTTATTGAACATACATTTACATCGAAATACATACATATATATATATATATATATAATGCCTCCAAGTCCTATAGGACGTCCGTTCTGTCTGAATATTAAGTGCAAAGTGAAATAGAGAACACTCTGCAGTGCGCCTTTATATGAAGGGTGGTGTTCGCACGACGCTTGTTCTTCGTGTGCGTGTCCTCGTGTCCTATCAGTTCAATACACAAGTGTTGTCTTGTGTCGAAGATGCACGGGCCTGCCTGGTTCTGCCTTAGGACACCGTGTCTGTTCTAATTCCTCTGAGTTAGTCAAATTATGTTAATTTACAACCTTCCCTACGTGATATGTATTGTGTACCAGACCAGAACTCACCGACTTTGACGAGCAAGTTGACCATGTCCGTGTGACCCTGCCAGGCCGACACGTGCAGCGGAGTGCGACCCTGGAATTAACTTCTTCTGTAGTGGACATAAGGTACAATGTTGTATCAAGTACCTTATCACAAGTGGTATGATAACACATACATCTACACAACCAGACGCTTGGAACTGCGTCATCCATAGACGGTGGATATACCATTGGCCCGCACTTAGCGCTTCAGTGAACCGCCAAGTATGGAACGCCCTACCGGCGGCGTCTGTGTTTCCTGATACATACAATCCAAAGGTCTTCAAGGCGTGAACAAGATTCTTCTAGACAAGCGTGCTACATCCTCGGCCGTATCATCACTTACCATCAGGGGAGCCAAACGCAAGCATCAGACGTTTCACGTGCTCCACTGTGTTCGCGTCTCTGATGCAGCCAACCCGACGTTTGTTCCTATCTAGAGTCCTCACCTCGTTGTCAGTAGTGTCGACAGTAGCGCCGCACTGCGTGAGCAGGTAGCGCGCCATGGCGAGCCGGTTGTCGAGCGCTAGCACGTACAGGGTGCTCCGCCGGTCCGCGTCCAGCGCGTCGGGGTCGGCACCGCGCGCGTAGAGGGCGCTCACCGTGTCGAAATGACCTTCGAGGGCCGCCAGTCTGAGGGAAGATTACGGAATTATTATAGATAATGTATCTAATGATTTTGAAGATTCGACAAAGATTCTCTCGAACTCGTACGTGTATAAAGCACTATGTACCACTCGAGGGAAAGTGCGATTCTTACCTCGTGTGTTATTGACTCCCTTATCGGTCACTTTCTCTCCTTGGTGTAAATAATCTCTACTCCCATCGGACTCACCGGAGCGCGGTCTTCCCGTCGTGCGCGTGTTGGTGTGGTGGCGCTCGCCACGTATCTACGAGACACTCGCACAGGCGCGTGTGTCCCTCCTGCGCTGCCAGTAACAGGGCTCCTTTGCCGTCGTTGTCTGCCTCGTCGACCTTCGCGCCCGCTTCTAGGAGCGCCTCGCAGACTTCTATGTGGCCTGGGAGGTGGAATGAGACTAAAGAAACCAGATCTGGTCAACCAGAACCTCAAGAGGCGCAAATATGCAGGTCTCGACAGAGCCTACGCATTTGCTCCCCTCGAGTCGAAACCCTAGGTCCGTGGGGTACCGAGGCTCTCCGGGATTTTGTGAGTTTTAAAAAAAATATCTGACCGCCTGGTCGAAGCGACGCGTGACCTGAGAGCTGGGCAATGCAGACAGCGTCTTGGGGACGCTTCCGACTGGTATTGATATGGAGCAGTTGAGCTACCTAATCTAATTGTAAATACTAGTTCTAATTTGTTTCTATTATTTAAAAATTAAATGTATTGTAAATATAAAGTTGAATGTAATAAATAAACAGTTGCGATCTAACAGCGCTGGAGTAGTATCATTTATATTCCTCTGTAGCTCTAACAGATGGTCAGAAGGTGTATCCTATTCGGATTGACCCCACAAAGATTGCATATGTGATGGAACGGATGGTGGTTACCTTCGAAGGCTGCGTAGTGGAGCGGTGTCCAGCCGGAGTTGTCCCGGTGATGCTCGTCGAGGCCGCGGTCCAACAGCTGTCTCACCACCTCCACGTTACCTGACAACATTCACCATACCACCTTGTACCAAGCTTCAACACTGACCGACCATACGAACATCATACACTTATATTAAACTAGCTGCTGCCCGCGCCTTCGCCTGCATTTTATACGGATAAAAAATAGCCTATAGGTTATTCCAGGTCCCAAACTATACCCGTACCAAATTTAAGCCCAATCAGTTCAGTAGTTTTTGCGTGAACGAGAACAATCATCCATACATCCATTCTCACAAACTTTGACATTTACATACCTATAATATAAGTATGATAGTATACCGCTGCGTGAGTAGAGCACCGCGTATATCGTATATGTACCTTGTGCCGCGGCCGTGCTGAGCACAGTCCGCCCCTCGGCGTCCATGTTGTCGACGCAGGCGCCCCAGAACAGCAGCAGGCGGACCACCCGCGCGTGACCGGCCGCCGCGGCCGCCCACAGCGCGGTCCGTCCGCTCGCGTCCATCGACTCCACGTCCGCTTCCGCTTCCAGGAGAAGTTCGCAGATCTCGCTGGAAAACGTTCAATAATTCGTCAGCACACAACATGTGGAAACAAATGTCAGGGAGAGGCGCCACTTCAACATCGTAAGAAAACCATGCAGTAGACGAATAAAACAAAAACCCTATCAATCCTTTTTGTCTACGTCGGGAGTGATGAAGAGAATGTTCTTCTGATCTTCTTTCACAGGGACGACGCGACGTCTTTCGAGCCACACCACATTTTCAGACATTCAAAGTCTATAAATACAAAAATACAGACAAGTTCTAATACAACAAAATAAATAAATAAACTTAATTTAGGCTGTTAACACTTTCACTGCCAACGACGCACATGTAGTCGGCTTGCCCCTGCGGGTCGCGCGGCAGAGGGTGGACAGTGAATGCGTTAATATTGAACGACTGTTTAAAATGATCTTGCATTACAAGTAGTAACTCACGTGTGTCCTTCGAAGGCGGCCACAATCAGCGGAGTGGCCTTGTCCCTGTCCGCTTTGTTGACGTCCGCTCCCTTCTCTATGAGCAGCGCGGTCACCTCCGCCCCTTGCGCGCACAGAGACGCCACCGAGAGGGCTGTGCGACCTACAGACAGACGAAACTAATAAGTGTTCATAAATATGCAACGCTTGTAGGAAATAGCACCCCGCGCTGGATCGGACATTGTGGCGATCTATGGGGCAAATGTTTGTCGGAGAGGTTGAGACTATGCTGATGTAGTGAACACCTGTCAGAAAGAAGCGAGCAACATCGCTATTGGCAATGGTGCGGTCCTCTGTCCACTAATTCGCTTCGACTATTCACATAGTTTATTTCAGTTACTTTCATAGTATTATGTCTTATGGTATTTTGCTTTGGGGACAGGCAGCTGACATCCAGACTATCTTTGTTCTCCAGAAAAGAGTGGTACGCGCAATTCACAAATTAAAGCCACGCGACTCTTTGAGGGAATTATTTAAAGAAATAAATATTTTGACAGTAATATCGCAGTACATCTATGAAAATCTAATGTATACGCACAAAAATAGAGATAGCTTTTTCAAAAAGTGTGATGTTCACAATAGAAATACAAGAAACAAGAACAAATTACACATCCCAGCATATAGATTACGAAAGGTAGGGAAATCATTTATGGGCAATTGCGTGCGCTTCTATAATAAGCTTTCATCTGAAGCAACTGAACTCCCTATTCGTAAATTTAAACAGTACATTAAACAAAATCTTATCAGGAAGGCCTTTTACTCCATAGATGATTACATCAATGATGTTAATGCTTGGCCAGGTGTCGCTCCGTTCCGCACTGTCAGTAGTATGTAAGAAATTCAATGTTCTGTTTAGCTTTATAGAAATATTGACATGTATCTAAATCGCATTAAATTTATATTTAGATAGGCAAAATAAACATGTATTAGACACATAAGTGATATTATAATGTGCTAGTGGTTTCTTTTTCACTTCTTCCACTAGTGGACAAAAAATTGAAGTGAAGAGAATATCAATAACACCTTATTTCTTATTTGATAATAATAACTATGTTTATAGTATACAATTTGACTTGTCTAAGTGCTTATTTTGTAACCCTAAAGAAATAAAGTTATTGATTCTGATTCTGATTCATAGAGAACTCAAGAATCATGGCATATGCTAAACATTGAATGGTCCTCTCTCCACCAGTTGTCTCTGGTTTTGCCATCGACGGTGTGGCCATCTCTTCAAAGGCTCTCCACTTTATGAGCTAGATGGCTTGCAGGTGGCGAGAAATACGGGCGTTCTGACTACCATACGGCCCTCTCCTCTCCGGCTATTGTTCCCTCTCTGTGTACATACCGTCGTGGTCCGTGGTGTGTACACTGGCGCCGGCGGCGAGCAGCGCGCGCACGATGTCCGCGTGTCCCATGTAAGCGGCTGCCAGCAGCGGCGTGCGTCCCTCCGCGTCCGCGCTCTCTGCCGCCGCGCCCGCCCCCAGCAGCCGGGAGACTACGCCCACGTGGCCCGACCATGCAGCCGCTCTGGATAGTAACAAAACATAGCATTAACATTTGTACTCATTCGCTGATTTCTTTAAGCCTTTAGATTCGTTCATATACGATATTCTCGATAAAATCTTTAACATGCCTAAATATAAATAGATAAATATCTGCGGTATATACATATACCTGAGTGCGGTCCTGCTGTCCGCGTCCACAGCATGCACGTCGCAGCCATGCTGCAGCAACACCTCGAGCACGTCGGTGTGTCCGGCCCAGGCTGCGGCGCGCAGCGGCGTCCAGCCGTCCGCGTCCGCCGCGTCCACGGCGGCGCCCGCCGCCAGCAGCGCGCCGGCGCAGGCGGCGGCCCCGCTGCGCGCCGCCGTGTGCAACGCCGAGCCGCCGTTCACGTCGCACGACTCTACCAGCTGCGGGTACCGCTGGAATCAAACGGAACTCTTACTACCAAGCACAATATTCAATGTAAATATCTGTTGTTTTGCCCATTGGTAGCAGATTACGACAAATGATGTTGTAACATTTATGTGACAAGGTGACATCCAAAGAGAATACAATACTTACGTAACATCTGATTTATTCATCACAAACACTACCAGTGTTGCCATGCCACCTACAATAGGGTGGCCATCTACGATAAGCAGTATAAAACAAATTAAATAAACATGTGTTACCTTCAGTAGCGCGGTAAGCGTGTCGACGTCCTCTCTCGCGACGATGTCGTGCAGAGCGCTGGGCTCGTACGCGAGCTCCTCGGGGTCGGGCTGCGGGCTCGACAGGCGGGAGGAAGGCTCTTCCAGCAGCTGTAAAACAATATCATTGTAAGTATTATTGAGGAGTCTATCGTAGGCCACATCGTCGCTGGACCGTGAGAACACACTTCGATAAGCACCTATTTTGTTTTTGGTTTTGATAAAATTAGACAAGAGCAGACCGTTCATACAGGATTTTATCGAAATCACCGACAAAACAGAAACAAAACAGAAACAAAATAGGATCTCGATAAAATTCTATCAGCACGTTATAGAATAGTACCGAGCTCCGCGCTCGCACTCCTGGTGCGGTGGAAACGGAGGTCTACAAAAATATTAGCAAGCAATGATTCAAAAAAACAATTATTAAAATAATACCTTCATCAACATTTAGTTGGGACTTTGTTTCAAAGGAGCAAAGAACTAATAAAGCAATCCTTTGCAAAAGCTGACCAGCTTTATCAGCATCTTTAAAAATTATTGTGTTAAAATATTTTCTCTAGTAATACATACCAGAGCGTGTAAAGTTGTTTGCGGCTGTCGACTTAACGCTGTGAGTGCGCGCGTCACGTGTATGTCGCGCGACAAGCACGTGTCGCGCGACAACGAGAGAGACAGCGCCGGCATCACGCCCGACAGACCGCACACACCTGTGGAATTCATTATAATTGAAGTACTGCAGCGCCTCGACCGCTGCAAGAATCCACCACTCCAACTCAGCCCGTCGATGACTGAGGGAACCCACCAGAGGAAGAGCAGGAGCTTCCTGCTATGTATTGTTAACACCTACACTGCGATCACCGATCCCCCTATTTATAGCGCCGGTCATAACAAAAGCCCCTTTGGGAAGCATAATGTATTCAGCATCCGACGTACGAGAGGACATGACTGTGCTAACTGTTCTAGTACTTTAGTAATGTATATAGCGTTTACACCTCGCAGAACTCATCAAATATTATAACTAGCTGTTCCCCGCGGTTTTACCCGCGTTAAATTATAATTTCACATTTCTGGGTGGTTAAAAACGGTATTTTTTCCGTAAATCTCCCAAGAGAATTTGATGTTTTACCAGGACAAAAAGTATCCTATGTTACTCTCCATCCTTTCAATTAACCCTATGCTAAAAGGAAAGTCAATCGGTTGCTTAGTTAGGGTGTAAAGGAAGTACAAGCAAACACACTTTCCCATTTATAATTGTTCGATACATCGATCGCGTAGGTATATTAGCATCTTGAATGGAATTAATAAAAGCGATGACTTATATATATATTTTTCACTTCAATAATTGTTATCATTCTCTCCAAAAGGTTACTGTTTATTTTCGAAGTGGTAACTATGTATGTAGGTTGGTTTTTATTTTAAACTAGCTGACCCGTGCCCACTTCGTTGGGTGGTAATCATTTTTAGTAGTCTATAAAACTCGCAAATAACGTGGTTTAAACGATGCCTGTTTAAACAAATTCAATAGGTAAAAGAATTTTCAAAATTGGCTCAGTAGATTCAGAGATTACCCCCTACAACCGCACAAACCTTACTTATTTTTATTAGTGTAGTATAGTATAGATTTAAATAGGTATACCTAGATTTTATTGACTGGACGTCACACAGCTCCATATTTACCTAGGTATATTATGCGCTTCAAAAGCGTTTGATAGTACCTACTGGAGAATAGGGCACTACACATCTATTGTCCAGTTCTAAAACTGGAATGAAGAATCACCAGTCGTCCTAAATCTTCACAATTTCTATCTTGATTCATGGCGTCTCGCAGGTCTACATAATTCTCAGCGCGCAGTCTTCTCTCATTAGTTCTGTTCTGATGTATACCAAACGCTTCGTTTTAATTTTGGCGTAAGTTTCCACCAGCTATTTTAATTTTAGCGTAAGTGTCCACGAGAAAACGGTTAAACAAACCTCGAAACCTTTGCAGGTGAGCAATGCAAACTTCTCTTATTGGTAAAATGTATCTAGGCGTAGAATTCCATTGCAGAAACTATTTAGTGTCCATTCTTGTCAGTTTTCGGATTCACATGTCGAAGATCAAAGTTGTATCCGTCTTCGCCACGACAGTTGGTATATAAGCGAGTAGAGACTGAAGAGCATCAAATGCCTGGTGCGTTTCGCCAATGCATTGCAAGCGGTCATCCCGGGTAAGCAGCACAATGTCCGGCCTGTCACAGTGCTGATCTACCAGGACGACGGCAACATTATTGGTAGCGAGAGCTTTGTACCAACCGGATGCTGTCCAGTAGGACGTTTATCGCCACTAATAACAATTTTGTAATCATTTTGTTGGCTTTGGGGTATGGACTCGTATTTTATGTCCTTCCTCTTAGTATGAACTCAAATCATGCTAAGTATCATTCGAATCCGTTCAGCAGTTTTTACGAATTCCAAGATAAAAAGTATTACATGACCTTCTTCGTAGTATGAACTTAAATCATACCGAGTTTCATTTGAATACATTCAGTAGTTTCAGCGCTATGCGCAGCCAAGAAATTTTACCCTACTGCGGGGGGGGCACTACGAGGGCTACTGGGGGTCCCTGGGCAATGTGGGGGCCCACTGCGGGGGCAAACTGCCCACTGCCCCCACTGCGGGGCAATGTGGGGGGCCCACTTCGGGGGGCCATCTGCCGGCGGCCCCCACTTCCGGGGCCCCACTGCCGGTGCCCTCACTGTGGCGGGCTACTGGGAACGTCCGGTTGTGTGAGGGGCCCTACTGCTAGGGTCCTCACTTCTGGGGCCCCCACTGCCTGGGGCCCCACTGCCTGGGGCCCCACTGCCAGTGCCCTCCACAATGGGGGGCTATCGCTCTCTACCGCCCTTGCCCCGTGCGCCATCCTGCAACGCGCAAAATTTCACTTTCTCCCTCATAGGGAATCCTTCTGAATTCCGGGATAAAAAAATATTTTATTCCCTTTCTTGTTATATGAACTTAAATGATGCTAAATTTCATTTGAATACCTTCAGTAGTTTCGGCGCTATGCGCAGCCAAGAAATTTTACTTTCATTCACTCTCCCAAGGGAACCCCATTGAAATCCGGGATAAAAAGTATCCATGTCCTTCATCATAGTATGAACTCAAAACCTGCCAAGTTTCAAAAAATTTTACTTTCATCCCCTCTCCCAAGGGAACCCTATTGAAATCTGGGATAAAAAGTATCTTATGTCCTACATCATAGTATGAACTCAAAACCTGCCAAGTTTCAAAAAATTTTACTTTCATCCCCTCTCCCAAGGGAACCCTATTGAAATCTGGGATAAAAAGTATCTTATGTCCTACATCATAGTATGATCTCAAATCCTGCCAAGTTTCATTTGAATACATTCAATAGTTCCGGCACTATGCGCAGCCAACAAATTTTACTTTCATCCCCTCTCGCAAGGGAACCGTATTGAAATCCGGGATAAAAAGTATCCTATGTCCTACATCATAGTATGATCTCAAATTCTGCCAAGTTTCATTTGAATACATTCAGTAATTCCGGCGCTATTTTCATCCCCTCTCCCAAGGGAACCCTATTGAAATCCGGGATAAAAAGTATCCTATGTCCTTCCTCGTAGTATGAACTCAAATCTTGGCAAGTTTCATTTCAATACGTTCAGTAGTTTCGGAGCTATGCGCGGCCAAGATACAGACAGACAGACAGACATGATGGAAAAAAATTACATTTTTGGCATCAGTATCGATAATAGAGTGCACTCAAAAAATATATTTTTTTCAAAATATCTTCAATTTACAGCATTGGACCTGTTACAGTTTTATTATAAGTATAGAAATGTAGATATAATAAATTCGACGTACCTAGACCTTCTAGATATACGAGAATAGACTTGCAACTCGCAAATAATGCACGCCTTACAGAGATCCAATATATGTATAGCAATAGAGCTATCACTTGTTTATCACTTTCGGAAGAACAAAATTAAAACAACAATTAATTAATTACAAAAACACGTCCAAACTCACAATAATTCATGAAACTAATAAATTCCGTACATTGTCCTGCAATGCGAATAGGAAAATGTTGTGTATTTACAACCTTATCAGTGAGGATATACAGCTCATGTTGTCGTATCAGTTGTGTGAATTGAGATGAATCATTTTACGAATAAATTTAGATAGTGTATAGTTCACATTTTTATCAGTGCAGTCTCGTGTGTAGGGTTTTGTTGACTACAATGGCGTAGTGGAATAATCGGTTAAGATTTATTAGTTGCAGGTTTAATTCCGACCCGGAACCTAGCATCAATCCATATCCATACAGTCTCTTTGTTCGTCTGTCTGTTACCTTTTTACGTGTGAGCAGCTGAACGGCTCTTTATGAAGTTTGCCACGGAGATACATTACATCCCGGGAAATATACTTTTACCAAGGAAAACTGCGTGCGATACCATTGTTTTTGTTTTGTTTAGTGGTATAGTAACCATCGCTTATAATAAAGGCTCGCTTCGTAGGGCACGACTAGGACTGTGCCAATACACCATAGGACCTCTCATAGTTGTAAATTGTAATAGCGTGTAAATGAGACTAGACTGACCTGACAAGGACTCCTTGCCTTCCGACTCCGGGTCTGCATCTCCATCCTCTAGTTTACTCTCAACCTAAAATTAAATGAATGATTTTTATTTACCTTACGAACTACTCGTACGTACTAAACAAATTGTATATATATGTTTCATTTGAATATAAATCAATGTGATATTACATTCATGTAGGTACATACTGCAAAAACATCATCATTTTTCCTTCATAAATGTTGTGGTCGGGTAGAAACAGGATACTGGAAATAGTTTCCTGTTTTATACATTTTATTTTTAAATTAGTGAAAACCTAGGTGTTATATGTGTCAGAGGAAATTGATACGTATTTATTAGATTCTGTGCATGTTTATCATCTGCACTGCGTTCACCAATCCGCCTGTGAAGCGTGGTGAGTATGACGTCACCCTCGTTGTTTGGACGAGGCATGTCCAGCGGTGGACAGGACATGGTGGTGTGTGTGTGTGTGTGTGTGTGTGTGTGTGTGTGTGTGTGTGTGTGTGTGTGTGTGTGTATGCGCTGGTGGAGGAGGTACCTGCAGGAAGTCGTGCCTGAGCGCCGCGTCCACGTCACAGCCGGAGTCCAGGATCCAGAGGAGAGTCAGGGTGTGCAGGTCCACCGCGCCTTCCACACTGACGGACAAAACAAAACAATTCAATATACTAGTATTATGTACTAGCTGTTCCGCGCGGTTTCACCCGCGTTAAATTCGAATTTCACATTTGTAAGGGGATAAAAAGGTATTTCTTCCCGTCAATCTCCCACGGTAATTCGAAGTTTATATTGATTAGGATTTTATTTATTGTAACTAAGTGGCGCCATCTCTGCGCTACTCCTTGAACTAAGTAGCAGCGGGCGGTCGGGCGTGTAGTCAGTTGCTTGCTATCAATAAATGCGGCGGTTGCGGCAAATTTCTATGTCAAGTCGCGGTAAAAAGGTATTTTTTCCCGTAAATATCCCATGGAAAACTTTTGTTCTACCGGGACAAAAAGTAGCCTATGTTACTCTCCATCTTTTCAACTAACTCTATGCTAAAAATCAAGTCGATTGGTTGCTTAGTTAGGGCGTGAAGCAAGGACAAACAAACAAACACACTTTCGCATTTATAATATCAGTTAGGATTTATTTCGTTACGGCCATAGTACGAGAGGAAGACTCCAATCCATTGAATACCAACAAGAGGTTGCCTGCATTGTCCCGCTGTAAGCTTGTTGTGAACAACTCACGTGTTCTTGTTGGTGCGTTGTTCCGCGAGGTGCCGCTCTAGTTGCGTCATGTGGAACACGTAGTGATGGATATCCAACGCACTCAGTCCGTAAACAACTCACGTGTTCTTGTTGGTGCGTTGTTCCGCGAGGTGCCGCTCTAGTTGCGTCATGCGGAACACGTAGTGATGGATCTCCAACGCACTCAGTCTGTAAACAACTCACGTGTTCTTGTTGGTGCGTTGTTCCGCGAGGTGCCGCTCTAGTTGCGTCATGTGGAACACGTAGTGATGGATCTCCAACGCACTCAGTCTGTAAACAACTCACGTGTTCTTGTTGGTGCGTTGTTCCGCGAGGTGCCGCTCTAGTTGCGTCATGTGGAACACGTAGTGATGGATCTCCAACGCACTCAGTCTGTAAACAACTCACGTGTTCTTGTTGGTGCGTTGTTCCGCGAGGTGCCGCTCTAGTTGCGTCATGTGGAACACGTAGTGATGGATCTCCAACGCACTCAGTCTGTAAACAACTCACGTGTTCTTGTTGGTGCGTTGTTCCGCGAGGTGCCGCTCTAGTTGCGTCATGTGGAACACGTAGTGATGGATCTCCAACGCACTCAGTCTGTAAACAACTCACGTGTTCTTGTTGGTGCGTTGTTCCGCGAGGTGCCGCTCTAGTTGCGTCATGTGGAACACGTAGTGATGGATCTCCAACGCACTCAGTCTGGGGAAACAAATAACGTTTATTTCTATTAGCTTATAAAATCAGCTAATAGATTGAATTTTTATCAGATCATGATCATCTCGCCAGTTTTTGTAGTTCTTTGTAAAATTGACAGGTTATTGCTTCGATTATTAGGCCCCTATAATGCAAAATTTCTCAGTCATCTAAATATATGCTTGAGTATCGCTTTTCTATGGCATAACCGTCACATAAGCGTTGTGGTAGAACTATGGGGTCGTCCATTAATCACGTGATGTTGTTTAGCATTTTTTATAATGTGATATTTCGTGATTTTTGTCGAACCCCCTTCCCCCCTTTCGAGGCTCACGTCATTGATGGACGACCCCTATGACCGAGCAAGCTTTCATAATAGGAGCCCAAGTTGTGAATGTACTATCATACGCAACTCACTCACCTAGTAGCTGTCAGAGTGTAGTACATAGCGAGTGCGCCGTGCCCCAAACTAGGCGAGGCGAGGTAGCGCTTAGTGCAGTGCTTCACGTCTACCAGCCAACTTGCGAACGAGTGGTGGAAAAGACGGACATGCCCCGTGTCCGCTGATATTACCAGGATCCTAAAAAAATATAATAATAAAGTTTTTACGAGATCAAGTTGGTAATGACAAAAGTCGGAGACATGATCAGATCTAACTTCTAAATTAAGAAAAAATAATACTCAATGTTCATTAATGATATTTTTTCCTAATATGGAAAACTATTTATAAAGGAAGTAGACATGTCAATGAACACATTACATTACGTGCTACATTAGACACTGACCGTTTAAATATTCTGGTAACTGTCTCGTTCCTACACGTCTTCGTATAGGAAGGAGTCTCCCGAACTCCGTTATTATTATTATTATTAGTAGAGCTCACGTAACAAACGACCCCTCCATCAGCCGACGCAGCTTCCTTCAATGTATTTCTAACAGCAATGCGACAATCAACGGCAGCCATGTTCAACAGTGCACGTGTGCAGTGAGCGTAGGTCACAGCTGGTACCAACCGTCTTAAGAGATGCATCCTCCGGTTGAAGTCGTCCCGTGTGACACTATACTCCTTGGTGAGGAGACACTTATACAGCATCTCTTCCGTGACGCCGCAGCGCGCGGCCAACAGTACGTCAAGGAGCAGTCGAACCTACGGCAAAACAATGGTTATGTATGACTAGTTGCTGCCTACGGCTTCGCACGCGGTTTCTCTTTGATACCATCAGAATAATATTTGGATCTCGTACCTATAAAATAAATAAAAATCATTCTTTTCAGACCCTTAATAGTGGTCTATGCACAAGGGCCTCAAGCTCAAGGGGCCCTCGGATCCTGGTCAACAAACTTCAAACTGAACTTTCGATAATGTATCCCACCCATTGTATAACAAAATAAGAGCTCAAGTCTCAAGTGAGCTCTTATTTAGTGAGACCTTTTGTTGCGCTGACTCGATATCTAGGTAGTATCAGTGATTGAAGTATAAAATTGAATGATGAAGTCGGTATAGTAATGCTAGTATTATATTATCTCTGGTAATACAAAAGTGAATGAATAGTGTCATACCTTTGAGAATCTCTTCCCGTGGAAGAGTCGTTGTGCGAGCCACAGGTAGAGTCCGTTCAGAGTGCCGGGGATCTGTTTGATCTCCCGGAGTGCGATGAACCCGTCCGCTACTCCGTCCAACACCTGCAATGCAATATACAACAACATACTTTACTTACTAATCAATAACTAGACAGATTATACTTTCTGTGACAGATAATCTTTGAAACTTGTGAATTTGACTAATATAAAGCTTCTTTTTAATTCCTGAGGGGATCGTAATGGTGATCGGTGCAGTCAGTCATAGAATAAGCATTCACACATTGTCATTAAATAATATCAATGAATTAATGTAATTAATAAATTAAATTTTACTGTCTATGCTTATACATATCTATATGCTTATACTATCTATATGCTTATACTATCTATATGCTTATACTATCTATATGCTTATACTATCTATATGCTTATACTATCTATATGCTTATACTATCTATATGCTTATACTATCTATATGCTTATACTATCTATATGCTTATACTATCTATATGCTTATACTATCTATATGCTTATACTATCTATATGCTTATACTATCTATATGCTTATACTATCTATATGCTTATACTATCTATATGCTTATACTATCTATATGCTTATACTATCTATATGCTTATACTATCTATATGCTTATACATATCTATATGCTTATACTATCTATATGCTTATACTATCTATATGCTTATACTATCTATATGCTTATACTATCTATATGCTTATACTATCTATATGCTTATACTATCTATATGCTTATACTATCTATATGCTTATACATATCTATATGCTTATACTATCTATATGCTTATACTATCTATATGCTTATACTATCTATATGCTTATACTATCTATATGCTTATACTATCTATATGCTTATAACCACAAACTGTGCTATGGTTATAGTTTGGGACGTGGAATAATATAAAGGCTATTATTACTATTATATATTTTTTATCCCGATCAAACGCGGGCGAAGGCGCGGGCTATCTATAAGCTAAGTTATCTATATTTAGACTGTATCGTAGATAATTTTCGGGGCAAAGTGTGCCAAAATGAGTAAATATTCGGTTACCTATTCGTATGAACCATGCATTATAGTTTGTGAATGTTTGAAGCGTACCTTCTCCAAGTAGAGCAGACATCCGTCGCTCTTGATCCTGAGATGGTCCAGCGCGGCCGCCGCCGCAGCCGCCACGCTCGAGTCACTCGACACGCGAGCTCTAAGGAATAGCGTCACCGATTACTACTATATCATAGCAGCGGAGTATCATCTCCTATGACCTTCTGCTCTTCTGGTACTTTAAACATTATAAACAGCGGTACCCCATCTTTTCGACAATACCGTCGCACTTGTGTCGTGTTGAACTATTGTCAATGTGTCTGCAGGGGTTCCTACAGTTATAAGTTTAGTTAATAGTTAAATAGTTAGAGGGAAGGAAAACGTACGATTCAAACCGCCGAGTGCTAGTTTGACACTGATTTTATTTGTAATTGATTGAACAATAATAGTACTTAGGTAAGCAAATTGTTGTAGGTATATATGTAGATGACCTACTTAATTCTACCTACCTATCGTGCGGTACACCGTACAGTGTCGAAATAATGTCAGTGTATTAAACTATTGTCAGTATGTCGAACTATTGTCAGTGTGTCAAACTATTGTCAGTATGTCGAACTATTGTTAGTGTGTCGAACTATTGCCAGTGAAAACATTTATTGTTGCAAATTATTTTAGTCCTAACTCAATTTATTACGCGTTAACCTAAAGAAGTGGCCTGTCAGGGAATAGTTTTTATGTGAAATAGTGCGCAAAGATCTCCGCCAGATCTGAGTGAACAAGTGTCTGGTATCTTTACAGAAGTTTGTTGTGTAGTTACCTGAGCCGTGGCTCCGTGTCCAGTCTCGCCAGTACATATCTCTGCACGTCTGCCGAAACGTGCGCGCGACACAACTCGTCCAGAGTTATCTTGCGGAAGCCTGCAACAAACGAACAGGATATAATGTCTATGATAGTCCGCTGAAGAGAGCCACAGCGTCCTGTGTCCAGCCACGCGCCACGTCCAGCATTCGTCTGCAGGCTAGCTAAGGCAGGTAACTTACTGATAACAAATGTGGAAAGGTTTCGAAAATCACTTATATGAAGTTTGATGCAAAAAGATAAGACTTTTGCATCAATGCCATGTCGAATAAAATTAAAATAATTAAAGACGTAAATGCTTAATCCTATTTTAGGCTAATGTAAGGTGTTACCACAATGTTAGGTGATTCACAAGAGCGTCTCTAAATCCCTCCCCTCCAAGTATCGCCCTATCTCCCTTCAAGAGCGTCTCTAAATCCCTCCCCTCCAAGTATCGCCCTATCTCCCTTCAAGAGCGTCTCTAAATTCCTCCCCTCCAAGTATCGCCCTATCTCCCTTCAAGAGCGTCTCTAAATCCCTCCCCTCCAAGTATCGCCCTATCTCCCTTCAAGAGCGTCTCTAAATTCCTCCCCTCCAAGTATCGCCCTATCTCCCTTCAAGAGCGTCTCTAAATCCCTCCCCTCCAAGTATCGCCCTATCTCCCTTCAAGAGCGTCTCTAAATCCCTCCCCTCCAAGTATCGCCCTATCATCTCCCTTCCGGTGTTCTCAAAGTTATTAGAAAAGTTAGTTAATCAGAGTGTTATCAAATACCTGGAACAACGCTCAATTTTATATCCATGCCATTTCGGATTGAGGGGCAGGTCCACTGAGGATGGCGCGCATTCGCTACTTGAAAGTGTAGTCACGGCTTTATAGTAAAGGAGAAAGTGTATGGGCGTCTTCTTGGACCTGGCTAAAACCTTCGATACTATCTCTCCAAAAATCCTTCTGAGAAGGCTGGAACGCCATGTTTCTAGTATTTTAAACTAGCTGCTGCCCGCGCCTTCACCCGCGTTTTATCGGCATAAAAATAGCATATAATATGTTATTCCAGGTCCCAAACTATACCCATACCAAATTTCAGCCTAATCAGTTCTGTAGTTTTCGCGCGAAAGCGGAACAACATCGATCCATCCATTCCTATATGAAATGATGTATAATCCAAACTAGAAATGATTTTACTCGATCAATTGACCGACACGCCATACTCTCACATAGAGTGACTGTCTGATAATGTAAGTACCTGTGAACATGTTGGAGACAGCTTTCTTGGGTCGGGGGCGGGTGGTGCAGACGAGCAGTAACCACTGCGGCAGTAGGTGTTGGTGCCGCGCCAGCAGAGTGCCCACGCTCTGCGACCCGCTGCCTTCGCTCTCCAAGCCTGCGAGGGAGAGCAGCTGTTACAAATATTAAAGAACAGTACGGTCGTTCACATCGATCTAGATAACGGCGACCCTAGACAACACGGATTGTCATTTCTATAATGAGCCCTAATATGGCTCGCCAGACCGAACTTGTTCTTAAATACCCTACGACACAACAACAGTGGCACACTAGTCTAGTAACTAAAACTATTATATACTACAGCACCTACGAGGAAAATCGTTGATTTTCAAAATCACTCGAGTCGAGTTATCAATTGGAAAATTGAAAGTAATTATATTAATGTCAAGTTTGTACAACCAATGTGCACAACTTTACTGTTAAAATTGTTGCCTATGTTTTTGTACTTCGTTATGAGTACAATTCATGTTTTTACCTTCTGAAAGTACAACAATCCTGAAATCACCAAACCTAGTATTCAATATTTTAGTTCGTAAGGTAAATAAAAATCTTTCATCATCATCATTCATCAACTACAAAATATTTATTCAGTAATATAAAAGATCCATAGTTGAAAACACATTTTCAACTTTAATGAAACTGGGTGTCTTTTTCTACTCGGATCAGTCGATCGTTCGTCGTCGAAATCGTCAGAATTAATAAATTACTTAAATAATAAACATAAATAGTTGTGGTCACCTGTGCTCCCCTCGTCGATGCCGTCCACCAGTAGGAACAGACAGTGTTTGGGCGCCTCTATCTCCAGCAGCGGGAACAGAAGCGCCTTCTTGAAGCATTCGTCGGGCGAGCGCTCCAAGTGCTGGGGTAGTAGGGCCTTGAACAAACAATAATGTTAATAATTTGATTTCATTTACTAAACTCGTTCAGGGGAGTTACTTTAAAATAAAGCTAGACAAGTTTTTTTTTTGCGGTTTGTGATGTTTTTAGTTCCTTAGTACTTGACATTGCCAAATATTGCCAAAGCTCTAAATATTAGTTAAATCTGTAGGCCAACTTCAGTCGGCCAGATCGAAGTTTACAATCAGTATAAAAAATAGGATCGGTTGGCATCAAAACATTCGTTTGTGTAAAATACATTTTACCACCACCTTTCTTGTTAACAATTACAATTACAAAATTCTTTATTGTACACCACGAAGAAAACATTAAAAATAGACATTACATAAAACATGTACAATGGGCGGCCTTATCGCTTAGAAGCGATCTCTTAACTTTTTTGTTTTTGAAAATCCATATAAGACCATCTTCCTTTAGCTACGCCGGTTAAGGTACTTTCTCTTACTGCCCCGTACTAAGAATTCCCCCTGTATAGCTGTACCCAAATCAGATTAGTGAGTCAGTCCTCTACACACCTGTTGTATCTCGGGGTGCGCCAGCAACTTGTCGTAGTAGAGATTAGCGATGAGCGTCCGCGGACTCACGGGCAACGACGGTATGGGCGGCGGACCGTCTTCTAGAATGGGAGGACTGTCTTCTGGTACTGGAGGACCGTCTTCTACGTCTTCTGTGGGGAAAAAATCGTATTATACAGAATCCCGAAAATTCCGGGATTTGCTAAATAAAATCCCGAAATTTTCGGGATCGAAAATCGGGGATCCCGGGATCGACTCCTCTACGAACATGTGACCTAAGCCGAATTTGATCATAAAGTGTTTGAAAAGAATAGATAATCATTATTGTCCAGTGTAAAGAGCTACAACAAAATGAAAGTAAAACTTGGTGCGCGGCGCAATATAATGGACTCGTCAGACGAGTTTACACATGTTTGATGGCGGCACCGCTGACGGTGATGCAATAGTTCATCGATCAAGACTGACTGAACGCAGAGTATATTGTCATGAGCGTATCTTACGTACGCGCCTTCACGTAATTATTCAGACAAGCACATACCAGCTTCAAGTGAAAGATTGTTGAAGTTCCATACCGTTTCTGTCGGAAAAAGAAAATCAAACTTTCTGATTCTTTTTCGTACAAAACCAAGTACCATGTCACTTGCTTAAAACAGCATTTGCACGAAAACGTATGAAACGTACGAAAATCCAAAGTTTTTCAATCAATACTATAAAGATTGTACAAACCTGTTCCCTCTCCACTCCCAACACAATGATCACTATCCTGAGCCTCTTCATTCAAAATATTCTGATACTCCGGCAACTCCTCCTCTTCTTTCTCCTCCCTCTCCTCTTCCTCTCTTCTCTCGGCCTTCTTGGGCGAGTTCTCGGCAGACTTCAGCTCGCTCTTGTTCGGGTATCTGAAGTTAGCGACGGGTATCCGGGACTTGGGGGGACTTTCTATTTTGGACTCGTTGGTTTCTGTGGTGATATTATTGTATGTAAAAAAATATTTAATGAGCGCAAATGTTTAATGTTTTACATTTCTAATATTGAAATAAATACTACGTTTGTATAAGTCGTGTAAATTAAGAATGGGATTGACGATGACAGCAGGACAATATGCTGTCCCGCTTTTTTGTCCAATCCCATTTATGTGATCCCGCGCTAGAAGGGCCTAACACAATAGAGCGGGTGCACACTTGCTATTGCTGGATTAGAGAACTCTGTTGAAAGTGAAAATGATGTAGAATGAATAGATTGTTATATGAGAAGAGCTTCTGTATTTCCTCGTTGCAGTACTGGATTCGTTCGAGAATTTAATCTATACATAAGTAGGTATGTGCGAGTGGGTCGCTGACAACTATAACGTAATCTATGGCCTATTCGGAGACCATGTACTATTTTAAATTCTGTTTACCGCAAATAATGTTCCATTTTAAACTCTATCTAAAACCAAACTTGATGAAATATCCTAGCGGAGACTACTACTATGCTACTAAGCACTTTATATAAACGACTTGTAAGCCGTGGGGTCGCGGCGTACGAATATCGACCCCTCCAACTCAACCCGTGGATGTCGTAAAAGCCGACTAAGGGAACCTACCAGAGGAAGGGCAGCAGCTGCTTTCTGAGTATTTTTAAACACCAACACTGCGATCACCAATCCGCCTGCCAAGCGTGGTGATTATGGCAAATCCCCCCCCCCCTACATGGGAGACCATCCACTCGATGGACCGACGACATCGTAGCGGTCGCAGGGAGTTGATGGATGGAGGCGGCTCAGGACCGCTATTTGTCACGTCGTACGGGGGAGGCCTATGTCCAGCAGTGGACGTGTATGGGCTGATGATGATGATGAGTGGAGTGGTCGCATTCGAGTTCGACAATGCTCAAAAGGATCCCGGTGACACTCTCCCCATACACAGATGGCTACCAAAACGTGCCGTGCTATGAACCGATGTGCCATCACAGAGCATGCCTGCACAAAGTATGTGCGGAACGCTTCGCTCGTACCTGTCGAGAGAGACTTGTGCAGCTGGCCTTTCCTCTGCGGCGTGGGCTCAGAGCTCTGTCTCTGCAACCTGGCCTCTGAACTATTTGCAGATATGTTGCGCAGGAATATGTTCTCGTGGTTCTCGTAGAGGGGCAGCTCGGCGGGGGGCGAGGCGCGCGGGGAGGCGGCGGGGGCGCAGCGCCGCGGCAGCACCGCCGGGAGCTGCGGGGGAATAAAGATAGTTTAGGGGCAACAAATTGTTGTCTCGCCCCAACACGAAATTAACAATGTTAAGTATTCATTGTTCGATTTTGTCAGTGTGATTCCAGACTGCGTTCTCATCTTACTTATTTCCCAACATAAAATTACACGCTATAGATAGATGTCAGCAACAACTCACGGGATCCTGGCTGAGCTCCGCCGCAGGTATCATGGAGTCCAGATAGGCCTCGCGCTCGTGGATACGCTCGATGGTGCGGGTTCGACGCCCCACGGACTCCTCCTCGTCCGTACGGTCTGGAAATAAAAAGTAAAATAGGTGAATAAACACGAAAAATACTCATTCAGTCATATTATGACAAGAGGAAAATCACGTCACGGCCATAGGGGAATACGTATGTTACCTTCAGAGTCAGCGAGCAGCGGCTTGGAGCTGTCCCGGTCCTCTCCCATGCTCCTCAATCGGTGCAGCAGGCGCTCCTCTTCAGAGTCTCGTCTGAAAATTATACTTATTTTACAAATTCTGTTTATAAAAAAAAAATACAATCAAATAATAGAAACAAATTAGAACTACTATTTACAATTGAAACAATCGAGCTAGGTATCTCAACTGGTTCATATCAATAACAGTCGGAAGCGACCCCGTTCTCTTTATTGTTTACAGATTCTGGCAAATTTTGGGGGAGGCCTGCGTCCAGCAATTGACGTCCGTCCGCTGTGATGATGATTGAGGTGAAATATGGTTAGGAAACCACAAGGGCTTGTAATTTTTTGCACGTGAAAAGAATTCTAATTTGATCTACATAAGCGCCATCTAGTAGATTATTTGCAGCTCAAAGTACTATTGACGCCATAGAGAAATAAGTAGGTGGAGGTAGCATAAGTAATTTCCGGTCTTATATCTATGTATCACCATAGTTGTCATGTATCTTTGTCTATCCCTCGGAGTCAAGCTATGAGTAAAAGAGATAGCTGGTGTACGTATAGCTATACTGCACTGTCAGTGTCAATCGTGTCAGCTAGTGACTGACTAGTTAGTTCAAAGTTGTGGCAAAACTGATGAACTTTATTGAAATTCTAAGAAATTACTGCGTTTTACCTAAACCTTTATTGAAAAAGTGAAAATATGTCGTGTTCTGCTGTGTTCTGTCCTTCAAAAAGCACAAAAGGTGGAGTAAAAGTCCCGGATTTGTCATTAAATGCGTAAGCTTTTCGCTCAGTATAAATACGAAAGTAATTATTTTTATTACTAGAAATCTGTAGTAACAACATTTTAACAATCTAGTTCATGTGTTCCTATGGGTCTAGGATACAAATAATGTCCAAAACCATGAAAAATCTGTGCTAGTGATGCGCTTACCAATCAAATTTAGTTTTCGGGTTATACCGCATTCAACCCACTAGTTTCGGCCAAAACCGGTCCGAATCAGGAAAATAAAATTGATAGCTGATTTCATTCCTGATTCGTCCCATTTCAAGATTTCGTACAGAAAAGTACTGTCTTTCACACTCTTCTCAAGCATGTAGTATTGATTTATCATTATTGTTTCCGTAGGATTTATTTAACTCGTTTATATAACTCAAAGTACGAGGAAAAAAGAAATACACAAGATAATAACTTTAATAACCTGAAATTATTTTCACGCGGTTTTTTCCGGAAGTTTTCATTCCAAAAGTTAGGTAATTTGATTTTAGTTAAAATATTAATTTTTCGTAGGTATTTACTTTGTTTATATTTTTCTTTTATTATGGCACAAACGATACAATATCCTTAAATTTAACAGTATATAAATATATATGTATACATCAATCAAAATGCCAATGCCACTAATATAAACATTATTTACAAAAAACAACAACGTTAAATCAACCATGCGGGCAAAGCCGCGCGCATTTAGCTATATAATAATATTGTAAGGTGATATCTTATTTATTGCCCCTATTTTTTATGTATTTTGCAAAATTATATTCTTCATCTTACAAAATGACATCGACACCAATGTAAAATTTTGAGCAAAAACAACATATAAACAATTACAAATTTACGCAAAATAAGTCCTTATAGCTCATCCATTAGACTCCCTGAATGAAGGATGTTTCACACCCGTGACTATAAGTTCAAAGTGTCAATTAGCGCTCTAGACTATACACGCAGGAAATGGAAGGATGAGCAAAAAAAAATCAGTTTTTATAGCGGCACTTGCCCAAAATCACCAAGAAACTAAGACAAAGGAAAGTGGAGCGAACACTAACCCTTTTTTAGATTATAGCATCGCGTGAGTGGAGCAAAAAAATGACCAAAAACATGTTTTTTGTGGAGCCCCCATTAATTTTGATAGTAAGTTATTATAGCTGCAAATGAAATACATACTCAAAAATGCAAGTGTCTACCTTTTACGAATCATGAGATACAATAAAGCCCGATAGATGGACGGACAAACAGACAGCGGAGGGCTAGTAGTAGGGTCCCGTTGGTACCTTTTGTTTACTGAACCCTAAAAAAGTGCGTAGCTTTTCTATAAAATGTGTATAGTATTTCGAAACTCCGTAGAATCATCTACATTGAATTAGTGTGGCATACTTGGTTCGCGATTCCGTCCGACACGCACATGGCCAAAATCAGCATCAGGTTATGTGTCAAAAAACGGTATCAGCAACAACCCTGGTTGAAAGTACTAAAACGTGCCTGTTAAATATGGGACGAATCAGGAATGAAATCGGCATTCAAGTGTATTTTCCTGATACGGACCAGTTTGGGCCGAAGCCAGTTCGGCTCGGCAGCAAAGTCACTTCCCTAGTCATGCACACTATACAAATCTGCAACTGCACACTAATAAAAACGGACATGCGTAAAACTGAAAGGCGGAGTCCATAAAATTATTGGTCCTAGATCGACGCTGTCTCCATTAGATAGATGTCACCACAGGCGATGAATGACATCACAACTTATTTAATTTTAGAATGAAGTTTTATTTATTTAGAAACCAGCATAGCATCATAACAGGTTTTGTTATTATTTGTTAAAAGAGTTCAAAAATTAAGTAAAAAGTCCTTACATACAAAATACCATAACACAAGCTCAGCTTACTTGGTGGCTAGATGCCGTGCGGATAGTACAGCATAATGTACTATATATGTTTATTACCTGTCTGTGTGCCTGTGCGCATCGCTATTGTCGTGCGCGACCTTCGTCCGTGAGGAGTGACTCAGTATCTGCATGGCCAGGGAACGCACGAACTCGCCGGGACGCAGGCTGCTCTCCGTGTTGCTCTGGAAACAAACGGACTGATTTATTTATTTACATTTAAGAATAGAAAAATATATATACACACATACAAAATTACGAACAGTGCACAGTATAGAGTTGGTGTGGAAGTTGCAAGGTGAGGGATACAAGATGGCAGATGAATCTCGATTCTAACACCCATAGCAATGTCATAACTACGAGTTTTATTAGAATAGAAGTCGGCTGAGGATGCCTCGAAAAATAACTTAAGACCGTAGGTACGCTTGGTCGATCATTTTAGAACTCTACTCCATTCACACAGTTAAAGGACCGTTGGATGGAGGAATCATCTGTAGAAGCAGATGCTGGGTGCAACAAGCTGAAGACGGGACGCTCTGACGTAGATTGAGGGGAGCCATGTTCAACAGTGGACTAATAATTATAGGCTGATGTTGATGATGGACTCTTGTTTAGTTGAAAATTATTTCGATGGAAAGTTACCTGTAGAAAGTGCCTCGCCAGTAGCCTTCTGTTCAACGCGCGTTGCTGCCTCGCCTGCGGACCCTGGCCGGGTGAACTGAGCTCCTGGCACAGAGCGGTCTTACCGCTGCCGGCATCACCTGCAACCAAACACCACTTATATTACGAAACTAGATTTTTACATGTGCGCGAGCTGCAAGCAACTCGTGCTGGGCTCTGCCAAAGATTATTTTCCACCTCTTTTCTCATAGAAGTTGAGAACAGTCGCTTCGCGAGCCGCGCTGTTGTCTGGTGACGCATGCTACACCTACACGCAGTGCGGAGAGCAGGACAGGACGATTGAGGATGATGACGTGACGTGACGGCACGGTGCGGTTCGCTTCGCCACTCGCTGTTATCGGGTGAAGCATCGAGGCTCGCTTCGTCTCGCTCGCGCGTTATCGCAGTTTCTGTCAGTCACAGTAACAAGCCCTACCTATGACCAGCGCTCCATTAGTTTTGCTGTGGGGCCGCTGCTCAAGACAGTGCGCTATCTTCTGGAAGGCCCACTCGCGACAGAAGAAGCGACGCTGGTCCGTCGATATCGCCGACTCTGTCACGCGGTGCGCCGAGGAGGACTTGCGAACGGGACGGTCGCGGGGGGTGCTCGGACTGAGGGGGGTGCCTGAGAAAGAGATCAAATGTTATTTAATTTTAAGTACACAAATTATTGTAGGAAAACGAGAGAAATATGGACCATAAAGGCTTATGAACCAAAATAAATAAGGCATATCTGAGAACTCTAGATGAGATCCATGCTGAGCTATTGTTATGATGATTCAACGGTCAACCCACCAGAGTCAACGGACTGAAGCATCAATACCCATCACAAGTTAACTGAACAGATTTCGTTGTCGAAAAAACAACTCACCATCAAACTCTAGCTCTCTATCTCTGTCTCTATCCCTGTCCCGCTCGCGATCGCGGCGATGCTCCCTCGTGCCGTCCCGCTCCCGCTCGGGGAAGCCGCGATGCCGGTCAGTCGGCGTCTGGTCGTGGCCTCGAGAGGACGTCACTTCGTTTAGAGGGAGAGATCTAGAAAAGTATAGACATATTGAGACAAATTCATAAGCTGTCGGTTGTGTTAGGTTCATCAATAGAACAGTGAAATACTTTGAACCTCTATTGTAAAGTGGAAATGGGCAGAACACGATGTCAGCCGGGCAGATATTTCAATGTTGGATGACACATCGAATGCTATACTGTTGTACCCGGTAGTTGTAGGGCGTCATCGATGCAGACAACCAAAACAAGGATGAAGAAGAGGCATCGATGTCATGATATTAAACTCGATGGCGCTATAAAATCATTAATCAATGTTAAACCTGACATACCGTAAGTTGACGCGGTGCTCCGCCTGCCTGACGGCCGCGTGTCGGTGCTGGTTCTGTTGCTGGCGCATGTTCACTTGATACTGCTTCAGGTACGCCTCCACCTTAAAAATACATAATATTTATTCAGACATTGAAAACACAAGAAAGTTTAACAGAATGAGTTGTATAAAACTAAGCACTCTGCATATTGCGGAGGAAACGTTAGAATTCATTTGTTCTAACTTGTTTCCACCTGGAAACCCGTGAACAAGAACTGAATCTGAGCTTTTCCCAAGTGCGTAATTTAATTTAAAGAAAATAAAACTTAACGAACCTTTCCATCGCTCGCTTCGTTCTTCTGGTTTCGCCTCGAGCGTGACGTCTCGTTGCTCCTTCTTTCCTTCTTTTCTTTGTCCCTCTCTTTATCTTTCTCCTTCTCTTTATCTATCGTCGAAGAGAAGTTCCCTCCGTTATTAAAGTTCAAGGGATCAAACTCCCTCGTCCGGGTTTTAGTCCCTTTCGATCGGAATTGAGATTTCGGCAGCACTTGGCTGTATATGGGCATCTGATTCGACATCTTAAAGCTACCTTTGGTTCAAAAATATAATTTAAAAAGGTTTAGAGGTAGTCCACCTATCACTTTGGCTAATTGACATCTACATTTAATTCTAGAGGAACGGGTCTAGTCTAGGCCTGTACGTATGGTTATCACAGTTGTACCACACTTTTGTTTTGTTCACTTGAACTTTCGTCAAGAATGTCTGGTTGTTCTACCACCAAGCACCAAGGGACGAGACATTCTGCGGGAAACTATCTCATAGTTCTATTAGAGACAGCGACATCTTGTGTTTATCTGAAACAAATGAAATAAAAAATTTACTTATTTTTGAAATTGTTTCCAACGCCATCTATTGGAAAGTTCCAACAGTACAAATTTTTTTTTTGTGCTTCTGACCCTTATTGTGAGCTCTTCTGAGTGTCAGAAGAGCCGTATAATTCTTGGCCTATGTTTCGCTGGTCTGTTTGCTGCTTTGGTGGATGACCTGCTCAAAATTTTATATTTCCTTAATAAATTCCAAGTAAACGTTTAAAAACCTATAGAGTAAGGTTTTTATCCCCCACATCGGCCTACTAGTGAACGTTCTTTAAAACGGTTTCCTCGCACGCGTCCCTCCCACAATGAATAGTGAAAGGAGCTCGCTCAAAGGAACTGTAACGAGGCGGTAAACAGTTCTTTGAGGCGCGTGATGCAGGACTGTAGGCACGAGGCCACGCGCATTTGTTTATGACTTATTCCAGTTTCCTCCTTGACAATGAGCGGTTTTCGATTTGCATTTTTATAAAGAAAAAAAATTGTTCCAAATATCTCAATAGGTGGCAGGGGACGTCAACTGGAAATTAGGGTATGTCAATGTCAAATAAAAACTTGAAAACGTTTGTTTTCATTTCACTTGGCATTGGTATTACGTATTATTACTTCTTCAAGCGAAAACTACCCAACGGATCGGCATGAAATTTTGCATAGATGTAGATCTAAACCTGGAATAAAACATAGCCTACTTTTATCCCATAAATTAGTTTCAACGTGATATAATTATCCTTTAAACGTTTCAGTGCGCGATACGCATGAAAATGGATGAACATCCATGCACATTTGGCCATATTATAACGTTGCGAAGTGAGAATTGAGAATGACGACATCTGTCATGGTGTCCGGCTCATTGTCGGTCCCTATTCGATCTGAGCGGGACAGCACGAGAGATGACGTCATCCTCAATCCCGCGAAGTAGCAACCTAATCGAGCTCTTGGCAAATAGAAAACAATAGCTCTAGAATGTGAGCTCCATCGAGACAGTGCACTTGACGCCATATTATATGTATAACACTAATAGCACGTAGTTGTTTTCAATTTTTATAGAATGAAATTGCGCTCCCAAGCGCGGATAACAGAACACCCTGTAAATTCGTAATCAGTCCAAGTAAGAGCTTATACAATCGTAATAAGGTTCATTTCATCTCAGCAATAATCCATTACAACAGGGTGCATAATCGCTTGATTCATACTAAAGTGGATTCCCTCATGTTCCAGAAATGTAAGGGATAAGGATGGGAGTTATTAAATATTTTGGCTACCAGTTATTAGTTGGGTATTTCGTTTCAATACCGCCAGTACCAACTGGTACCCAATAACGTTACAATACTCTATACCGGTCCTGATTTCTACCCGATTTGGTTAGAAATACCAAATACACACATCAACATCGTCTAGGGATATTTCATATTTTCTCAATTTACTCAAAATTTGTTATAAATAACATGCAACATGTATATATTTTTGAAAAGCCCGTTTAGTAGACTAGACCTTCGAATACAATAGAAATATTTTTATTGGGTAAATAAAATTTTATTCAATAAAAAACAAAATATGAAAAATTTTTACATTTAGGATGTTGTGGTTTTTAAAAAAAAAATGCAAATTTTGCGAAATTTCCTGTTTTTTGCAATTATACGAAAAATCAGTAGTCAGTAAAACTACCCATGACGTTACAAACGGTCCTGCAACGGGTTTTCATGCTTTGAATCAAGTTATCAAAGTCTTGCTGCGGGATATTGTCCCAGATCCTGCTAAGATGCAAAAAAAGTTGCTCTTCAGTCGCGATGTTTGCAGGAAAATGGTTCATAGCCCTTCTTTGGAGCATGTCCCATGCATGCTCTATGGGGTTTAGGTCTGGCGATTGCGCAGGCCAGTTTAAGACCGACACGTCGTGCTCCTGTAGCCAGCTGGTCACCACTCGCGCTGTGTGCGGACGAGCATAGTCGTGCATGAGCGTGAATTCTTGGCCCATTTGTAGTCGATGGGGGTAGACTATTGGTACTAGCACCTGGTTACGGTATTTTTCAGCGGTCATGGTGTTTCTGATCCAAACGAGATCTGTTCTTCCACCAATACGTATTCCCGCCCAAACCATAACTGTCTCACCGCGGTATGGATGGACTTCCTGAGGGTGTTGCAGACGGCTCTCACGACCAGGAACTTGCCATACACGTACTCTTCTTGAATCGGGATGGAAACCGAATCGGGACTCATAGGTCAACAGCACCGCAGACCACTGGTTCTCTTCCCAGAGCAAAAGTTCACGAGCCCACTCTAATCTTCGTCCACGATTTCCTGGGCGTAGTGCTGGAGTACGAAGCGGTCTGCGAGCATGAAGGTTGGCTTCATGCAGCCTTCTCCTCACAGTTTGGTCACTCACCAGAAACTGGTGCTCTGACTGGAGCCTTTGAACCAACTGCATTGCCGTAACATTTGGTTGTCTTCTAGCGGAAACTTGCAAAAATCGGTCTTGTCGCTGGGTGGTTATGCGCTTCCCGCCTGGGTGTCTTTCAGCCACTTCACCGGTAGCACGATAACGTGACCATAACCTTGAGATCACGTTTTGTTTTGTTCCAATCTCCTCAGCAACACTCAGCTGAGTAGCCCCAGCTTGGAGCATACCTACTGCCCTTAACATTTTATCTCTAGTTAAATGGCGCCGCCGCATGATGCATTTAGTAGTATAAAATCGAAATTAATTAATAACGTGTATTAAAACTTCAATTTGACACAAAAAATTACCATAAACTATGGAAGATAAATTGTAACTTTCGACCTTCGCTATAGCAATGCCGCGCAAATCTTTTGTTTTTATTCATTTGTTCAAATTCAAATTGTGAATCATTCAAAAAGGCCTAAAAAATAAGGTTTCTTCAAAAGATTTAAAAACCGGCCAGTATTTTTAGAGTTCAAGAACTTTATACAAAATATCCCTAGACGATGTTGATGTGTGTACTTGGTGCAGCTACATAACTTTACGGGTGAACGGTCCGCTAGTACCTATGCGTAGATAGGTATTGAAGCGTTGGGTAGTTATGGCTCGCGGTCGGTTAGGCGCGATGCTCGCTTTGCACAGTTATTCCCTAGCGGTATGTTGATTTTACAATAGCGTTAGATATTTTAGGACCATGCTAACAGGTACTGAGTTAGTTATTGAATACCGGACTCATCTCTAGTAAGGGATTAGATCCGTTGAGCTAATTTAAATTATACTCCTTTGGGATACAGACGGATTTAGAGCGGGATTTATCTGAACTTTTAAGGTCGAAGCACATTTATACCGCATAGTACCCGTACGGCTCTTCCGGTTTAAATCGCACTAACCCTACGCCGTCAACTTTCAGAAAGCTCGCCAACCATACACGGTCTGATATGAAACGCACGGTTGTGTAACTTGCTTCAAGCGAGCCGCCCACGCGGTTAAAGGCCTCTTTACAGCCGATAATTTTGATATGTTTTATTATTTAACTTTTGTGTTATAATTTCATTTCAATAGCCTTATTATTATTATTATTTATGTACCAAAATTGTACAAGTAGAAATGTTCTGTATGTATGTTCCTAGGGCACAATAAATAAACTGAAACATATAAGCACGTTACCGTGCGCCACGGTCTGTTAGTTTATGTCGGTGAACTTAAAGTGTAACTAAAGATGACGAGTCTAACCCCATTATTTGAAAACCTACGTAAAAACTAGAATATTTCTTATGATAATTTAATTAAACTTGATTATTGATAATTGGTGGATGGGTAACTACTTACAGCGTAATTATGTACTTAATCTAACTTTATTTAATATTAAAACCTACTGTAATTAGTATAAATTAGCCTAACGACGTTCTAATTACGTCAATAAATAAATTACAAATTGCAAGTATATACGTTTTTGTGTTGTGCAGGAGCGATGCAGCGTAAAAGTCATACGACCTTTAGCTTTATCTAAATATGTAGGTCAAATAAATAAAAGCCACCTCTGATGCACTTTTTATATGACTGTAAATCCGAGAGATAAGGTAACCGTCCCCCGGCCCGCGCAGTATTAACAACTTGGATTGCTCAGGTTAGATTGGAAGGAGAGGCAGAGTCCGACAACAATTAAAGGTATAGCCATGCATAGCACATTAAACAAAATCTTATCAGGAAGGCCTTTTACTCCATAGATGATTACATCAATGATGTTAATGCTTGGCCAGATGTCGCTCCGTTCCGCACTGTCAATAGTAGGTATGTAAGAAATTCAATGTTCTGTTTAGCTTTATAGAAATATTGACATGTATCTAAATCGCATTAAATTTATATTTAGATAGGCAAAATAACAATGTATTAGACACGTAAGTGATATTATAATGTGCTAGTGGTTTCTTTTTCACTTCTTCCACTAGTGGACAAAAAATTGAAGTGAAGAGAATATCAATAACACCTTATTTCTTATTTGATAATAATAACTATGTTTATAGTATACAATTTGACTTGTCTAAGTGCATATTTTGTAAGCCTAAAGAAATAAAGTTATTGATTCTGATTCTGATTCATGCTGAAGGACGGTCGGTCGTTCTAGACAAGATTATAAACATACCTCCAATAACTCACCAACAGCAGAATGACAAAAGTAGATTAATAAAAATGGTTTACGATGATGCGAAATAATAAAATATTGAAACTATATAAAATACTAGCTTTGCCCGCGACTTCGTCCGCGTGGAACATTGTGATTTTGATACAAACTTTTATCCCCTATTCCCTTTGATATTTTACCACCTTGAGGGTACAATTTGCAGAAACTTTGAATGTCATTTTTATTTATATCTAATTAACAGACTAAATAATACATTCCAAGCTTTTAGCTTTAAAAATGACAATACTTCTATACAACCTTACAACCCTTTTTTCGCATTAAAAAGTTGCCTATGTCCTTTCTCAGGCTCTAAAGTATCTGTTTACCAAATTTCATTTAAATCGGGTCAGTAGTTTTGGCGTGAAAACGTGACAGACAGACAGACAGAGTAACTTTCGCATTTATAATATTAGTAAGGATAATAGAAAAAGCATATGTCCACTCTATTCTAACTTACAGCACCGCGCCTTGGGTAGGTTAGGTACACGGCGGAGGAGGTCATACTCTGTGAATATTTCAGCGAGCGCCGAGGCGAGGGTGCGGAATTTGTAATGAATGTAATGTGCCTGCTGGCGCTGCTGGGGCTTACATTTACTTATTTCATAGGAGCAGCCGTTTAGTCGTTATTAAAACGATGACAAAAAAGGAATCGCTTGCGCGACTGATGAGCCGAGCTGATAATGATGAGTGACTCAAACTCATTTTCGTCCATAAATCAGTCGGACTTAACAGCATTTTTTGTACGTATGTTTTTTCCACAAAGAATTCATCTATCATTTTCAAGTGTTCTTTTAGATCTTTCTAGTATATTAGTTATAGGATGCGAAAGTTTTATTAGAAAGAATCTATAAGCTTGGTTTGATATGTATTATCTAGATTAGGATATCCTGTCACCAAGCAGTAATAATCTCTCCGCGTCGAACCCGCGACCTCCATGCGCCACACATGTGTCATCTCCATGGTTCGCGCGTTCCTCATGTTGTTGTAATCATCTTATTGGACGCACATGTCCCGAATATTATTACGCAACTCTGTTACACTGCGCTAGCTTATAAACGAGCCTTTGCTCATGTTCACTGATTTTTCAACCGACTTGGAGGTGACAAGAAGGAGGTTCTCAATTCGACTGCATGTTTTTTCTTTGTATGTGTGTTACGCGATCATTCCGGCAATTATGGACAGATTTTGATCATTCTTTCACTATCATATAGAAAATGATCCCGAGGTGAACCCATAAATTTTATCACCAGGGGATTAGTATTTATCCCGCAAAACTGAAAAATAGTGTTAAAGTAAGGGTTTTCGGAGTCGGTTTTTTCAGTGTTCGTCTAGTTTCAGTCCATAATTGACGGAGACATTGACGAACATGCATACAGTCAAGCTCCTAATTTTTTCGAGGTCATTAAAAAACTAGGAGACGATTAATTCAAAGCGTGCGAAGCTAGTTATATGAGCATTCCGCACGTGCGCATTGAATGCGTTAACGCGCTGCGCCACACACCACGACGGACCTACACGTAACGTGATGCATGCGGGCACTCTCACACAATTCACTTCAAGGAGTGTGGGGCGCGGGCGGCCCACGCGCTCCGCTCGTAAATATGCTTGTTGATGGACTCCCGAGTCTGGTACACTTTTTACAAGCTTTAATTCTACTTGCCCTGATAGTTTGTGGGACAAATCTTGCAACTGAATGTTATATCAGTTATCCTCAAACGATTGAGCTGTGGCATACTTATGTAAGTTATGTGACATTGCAATGTCATGGTACCATCGAGCTGGTCTGATGATGGATACGGAAGGTGGCCATAGGAACTCCCAAACGAAACGACCTAACCATATGTAGAGTTTGTGCCGTTGTGCTGTTTAACCATATGTGGATTTGTCTTCCCAAACACTTTGGTCTTATAAGTTTTTAAAAGTTTATATTTTAAAAATATGTGTATGTGATGTGATGACTTGTGTGAATACAAGGGAAACATATGGAACAAAAAACGGTACCTCGTTTGTGTTGGAAGAATACCAACGTGTCGACGAGGTTCGTAGTTAATCCGCTTACATTCATAATGAATTGAATGAAAATGGTAAAACTTTTATGAATATAATTCCATATTGCAATGTTACCCAAGGACCAGGCGGTACCCTAGGATATATGCAGGTTAGGTTATAATTCATAAACGTTCGAGTTTCATATCGTTTTGCTTTCTATTCTTTTAAGTTATTTCCCTTGCTCAGCCCTCGCCTAATATAGAGGAACAATGCGCGACCACTCAACAATAAGCCACCATAAAGAACTTCACAGATTCAATTCAAGCCTCGCTCGCTCCACGTTCAAATTCGAATGAGAGCGTTCCATTCTAATATGGCGGCGGCCAAAGATGTAAATCGTTAGATATGCCCTGACACCAAAAACTGAGCATTGTCTTTGAAGTGTGTAGACGTGCGCGCCGCGCCGGCACGCGCCGCTGTTTTCTCACGCCGCCGCCGCCGTCTCTATCAGTCGCTTCGGTGCGACGACCAGCAACCAGACCGGAGAATCTGTTCAAAACTCTCCAATAAACATATCATTTATCCCTCCAGTACTTAAGAATGTAGTCTCCTTCAAGGTTTTCTGTGAATGCGGTTGCTAGAAGTAGAAATCTTCAGCGCACCACTGCTATGTTTCTTAGAGAGTTTTGATAAAACAGATTATCTATACACTCTGGTCGCTGGTCGGCGCGCTGACTGATCGACTACACATGGGGCAGCGGCGGCGCGGCAGTGGATAGTCTCGAAAAAACGCTCGCTCCTTTCGCTGTTATTACTAGAGATGAGTCCGGTATTCAATAACTAACTCAGTACCTGTTAGCATGGTCCTAAAATATCTAACGCTGTTGTAAAATCCGCATACCGCTAGGGAATAACTGTGCAAAGCGAGCATCGCGCCTAACCGACCAAATATATCAAATATCAAATATCAAAGTGCTTTATTTCCTTTAGACCTTACAGGACCCTTGGACACGTCACAAAATTAAAATTACATAAGTAAAACAGGGAAATAAAGTGATCACTTTGATTTTTTGTTCACTTCAATCTTTTTAAGGTAAAGTAAAGAAGCGAACAAGAAACCTTTACCTTGTTAGGTTGTTAGTTTTCGAGTTGGAGCAAAATCCGTCCCAAGCTTTTTTATCCTCTAGATAATCTGATATTTTGTAATAAGCCTTTTTACAAAGGATATGTTTGATAGTTTGTTTGAATTTATTTATTGATAATTTTTGCAACTCACTCGGAGTTTTGTTGTAGAAGCGTATACATTGCCCTTTAAAAGATACACTAATCTTGTGCAGCCGAGTTTTGGGCAAAGCGAGTTTGTTCTTATTTCTAGTATTTACATTATGTATGTCGCAATTTTTAGGGAATCGATCGATATTTCTATGAGTGTACAATAAGTTTTCATAAATATATTGACATGGTACAGTCATTATATTTATTTCTTTGAATTTATCACGCAGGGATTCTCTAGGACCCATGTTATAGATAGCACGAACAGCCCTCTTCTGCAGCACAAATACGGTATTAATATCTGCAGCGTTCCCCCACAGTAATATGTCATAAGACATAATACTATGGAAGTAGCTGAAATAGACAAGTCTAGAAGTATCAACGTCTGCAAGATGACGGATTTTTTTGACTGCATATGCTGCAGAACTAAGTCTCTTCGATAGTTTATCTATGTGTGGGCCCCATTGAAGTTTACTGTCTAAAGTTATTCCTAAGAATACGGTACTGTCTACAATGTCTAAAGTTTCTCCTTTTACGTTTATATCAGCCTTTACTTGTTTTACATTTGGTAGAATAAATCTAATACATTTAGTTTTGTTTTCGTTAAGTAAAAGATTATTGACACTAAACCAATGGACTTTTTTTGATATTACATTGTTTACATCGTCATAATTTGTGTTTTGTCTAATAATCTTGAAAATTAAAGAAATATCATCAGCAAACAATACAATCTCGTGATTATTTTTAACGAGATCAGGTAGGTCGTTAATATAAACCAAAAATAGAAAAGGGCCAAGGATAGATCCCTGCGGTACACCCATTGTAACTACAGATCCCGAAGACCGTTTCCCATTAATGTCAACTCTTTGTATCCTGTCACTCAAGTAAGAAGTAAGAAGATCCAAAGAGGTGTCATTTATTCCATAGTGATGTAGTTTCCTGATTAATGTTCCATGGTGTACACAGTCGAATGCTTTTGACAAGTCGCAAAAAACACCTAAAGCATCTTGCGACTTCTCCCAAGCATCAAAAATATGCGATACCAACTCTACACCGGCATCAGTAGTTGACCTGCCGTGAGTAAACCCGAATTGCTTACGATGTAGCAGGTCATTGCCATTGAAATGCCTAAGCAATTGATGTAAAATAAGTTTTTCAAAAACTTTGCTGAATGTAGGCAGTACTGATATCGGTCTAAAGTTAGTGGGGTCAGACCTACTACCCGATTTAAATAGTGGGATTATCTTACTACGTTTCATCAGATCAGGAAATGTGAGCCATAACTACCCAACGCTTCAATACCTATACTTACCTAACCTATCATCTACGCATAGATACTAGCGGACCGTTTACCCGTAAAGTTATGTAGCTGCAACAAGTATTTGGTATTTCTAACCAAATCGGTTAGAAATATATTGGGTAGAAATCAGGACAGGTATAGAGTATTGTAACGTTATTGGGTACCAGTTGGTACTAGCGGAATTGAAACGAAATACATAACTAATAATCGGTAGCCAAAATATCCAATAACTCCTATCCTTAGTTATTACTGTGTACCTTAAACTAAATACCGACCTATCAAATGAAAGCTCTTGTAGCCTAGATCGAGCTGTAATTTTTACTTAGCGACTCTTTGACCGTTCATCCAGGAGAAAGCAAAAAACAATAAGAAACCCATTTTTAAATGGTTTATTGATTTTTTATTATTTTTGCGCCTTACGTCTGGCAATGGCATTCTCAAACCGTCATAATATATATCTCCGGTAAATTTATTGTAAACTATGAGGATGACATGATCACTCTGATCAAACCCTGTTTAATGAATAAAGATATTAAAAAAAACTCGATCTGTTTCGAGTTTTTTTTAATATCTTTATTCCTCTTATTCGATTCAAATTAAAACAGTCACGACGTTACGGTTAGGGGCTAACTACTATTTAATTTTAAATACCTACATAAGAGACAAAAAATCAAACAACGCAGCGCGGCGACGCGACGCCGCCACGCTGACCGTGGAGGTCGGCGCGCCGCCGCCGGCAAATTTAAGGTCGGGTCGCACGTGTAAGTCTGTGTACCACAGATTAGCTGGTAGTTTTAATTTGTTTATAGTCCGGTCGCAACGCTACAGCAGCGGAAGGAAAAATAATAGTTATTTAATTATATCGCAATCCTAAGAGTGAAATGTTACGCCTTTGGATTTATTTGTATTTTAACAATTTATTGTTGCATTTGCGAAATGCACGCGATGGCATTTTGAGACACTTTTCAACAAAAAATGCCAAAGTTAAACAGGTCCAGCTAGCACCGTGTTTAGATGTACACTGATTCCAAATGAGTGAGCGATCTCATTTCGCGTGGCACACAAAACGGCGCGGTCTCACTACGGTAAGGGCCTATCTAACGATTTACATCTTTGGCGGCGGCGGCGGCGCGAGGGCGCTCATTTCCCGCGCTTTTTATTTTCCCTTTAGTTTTATTTTATGCACAACTGTCTGCCGGATGGTGCACGCATGGAACTCTAACCTACTTATATTCCCAGCGCTTTAAGTAATGGAATGCTCGAGTAAGTAGTTGAAAAGCTATGTTTATCAATACAAACTTTTCAATCCGTTCGTTAGTTTTCTACGTCCAGTTGGACTGCAATTGCAAATTGATATTTGAAATTCGATTCGATAAAGATGGTTAGGAATTTTAAGTTTTTATCACAGAATTCTAATAGGGAAGCAGAATAAACATTTCTAAAACTATTTGTGCCAATTACACCTACATACAAATATCACGTACACATGGACAATCTATGGGCCGAACTCAGGGACAAGGGGGCGGGGGCATTACAACTGTGGCATTATAATCTATTCCGATATACTGCCACATTTACAAATAAATAAACACAGGTTGTATGTTCTTTATTTTTAAACAAAATACTTGTTTTAATGATTTATTTCCGTTGAATTGCTTTGCTTAGTATTAAGTTTTATTCTTAAATCTACATAAAATTGAACAATAGCCTAAATCAATAAATGCAAATGATCAAAACCGTGTTCGTCACTGGTCTTAAAATCACAAAAATAAATAATTAGATTATTAAGCTATACATAATCACACTAATAAAGTGTATTTCCTTTAATATGTTCTTCTTTTTCCAATTTATTCAGTTCATGTTTACCAACCAAGTATTCGTTTGGTTTTCATGCTGTGGAAACCTGAAAAATTTTAATATTGTTAAATAAATATATTATTCAGTCTATTTGATACCTATCAAAGGTTTTCTCAAGAATGGATACTAAACCATAAAACTGCAAATAAAACTTCGTCACACACACTTCTAAAACAGCTAGACCCAGGCTGGACCTAGATGCGGCCCTTGAAAATAATACAAGTATATGAAAAGTCAAAACAAAGCAACAAAGTTTAAAAAACTGATAAATGTTATTACAGGACTATTTATAAGCGACCTTAGTACATGTTTTACGAGATCCTGGACATAGAACAGTTAGTCACTGTATAAATAATGCCGAATTATCGCCAAATATCCACACAGTAATCCAAAAACAATTTGAGATATTGTAAGGCACAACAAAACTTACCGATGAAAAGGAATTTCGGGTGTTTTTCAATACGATGCCTTGCCGCACAAAGGTGCACTACACTTCGCCATTTATTTCAGTCTTTTTCGAACATATTTCACAAGATTTATATAAAATAAAGAAGTAACAACACGCACAATACTTTCATAACATGACAATTGGGCTGACATTTGCCCTTTGTTGCTTAGCAACAAATCATGGAAATTTGCCTCGTTTTCAATTTTTGTCTATGGTGAGTTAGCGTTGTTACAATAAAAAGAGGTGAGATAGGCTTATTCATTTTTAGTTAGAGAGAAAGTGACCAAAACTTTATTTGATTCTTTTCTATGTAATTGTGAAAATATTTTCGGTCTGCTTTAGGCGTAGATCTACGATGTCTGTGGTTTTTATATATATCGAACAAAAAGAGATTTAACCTGTAGGCACTCGTACAAAGTAGAACCGTACCTACTTACTTGTAGCCCTGGCTAAGTAAGGTACACACACACACACACACATCAGTATATTTATCGGAATTTTGCATGATTTTGAATACCTACCTTGTTCTTGTTGTTATTTTGTTTATAACTTCAAACTCCAACAGTTCTCTCAGAAGTACTGGAGTGTAACGTTCTCAAGGGCGCTATAAAATAAAAGGCGAAAGAACACAAATACTCATAAATTAAGATTATGCAAAGCTCAAGCAAAGCTGGGTTTTATTGATTTGTTGAAAATGTGGCAGCGCGAGCTACAGCCGCGTTGACACGATCAGTCTCCTCGGACAAGGTTCGGAGCGAGTGGACTGGTACTAACTTCATACTAGTGTCCTAGGATAGCTGTTCATAGTTCACTCGGATCATTTTCATAGTCAACATCGAAAAAAGACATGAGACGCCATAATCGCAGGCGGGTTGGCGATCGCATTTTTGGTGGTAGGTCTGTTCTACGGGGGGCGCTGTCCGCTCCCCGGTGTATAACCCTTAGTCGCCTCTTACGACACCGGGAAGAGTTGGGGTGGTGCATATTCTAAGCCGGCACCACACGGCGAGATCCTAAGGGGAGGCCTATTTCCAGCAGTGGACGTCGATCGGCTGAATGGTGATGAATAAAATACGAGTAGCGTCCGAGTAAATATCCGAGTCCTCTCGGTCCAAGCAGACTCTGGTCGTGTCAACGCGGCTTTAGCCAGCAGTGTGGGCGTGTAACTCATGAACACGAAATATAATGCAAGGTCTCTGACGTTATTTATTTGAGCACCGACTGACTCCAAGAGCCTTCTATTTATTGCTCCCCCTCTGTTTTTCCTGTCTATTACAACCGGAGTCAAATATCAAATATCAAAGTGCTTTATTTCCTTTAGACCTTACAGGACTCTTGGACACGTCACAAAATTAAAATTACATAAGTAAAACAGGGAAATAAAGTGATCACTTTGATTTTTTGTTCACTTAATCTTTTTAAGGTAAAGTCAAGAAGCGAACAAGAAACCTTTACCTTGTTAGGTTGTTAGTTTTTAAGGTAAAGTAAAGAAGCGAACAAGAAACCTTTACCTTGTTAGGTTGTTAGTTTACGAGTTGGAGCAAAAGTCGTCCCATGCTTTTTATCCTCTAGATAATCTGATATAGTATCTTCAAGACATTGTGAATTCGGGTCTGTATTGATTACGAAGGTCTAAAACCTTCCTAATACATACCTCTGTCAGTTAAACTTGACAAATGTGTTGAGAAACAATAGTTTATGGCTCCTTGCTCTGAGGTTTATGGAGGTTTATGGTCTGTATTTGACACTTCTCTATGGTCACTGCGAAATAAAGACAAGACAAAAAATTTGGTTGTCATTATTATTTAATTTTGTAGAATTTAATAAATTGAAGGTCTATCCGAGATTTATTTGGCTTATACCAGTTTCCCCCCCTAAAATGCCCAGGGGAAAACAGGTATTAAAAATATAAATTCAGTTTACCCCTTAGAAGATTCACTTAAGAGGGAAAAATGGAATCGATAAAAAATTATATTTCAGTTTTCCCCCTTGAATATTCTTCTTAGGTGGGAAAACTAGAATCGAATAGAGTTGTTATTAATTTGTACATTCTCATCTCTGTTCATGATTCACTAGCAACCCCAGTGCACTGCGGAGGGATCAACATCTATGCCAATAATATCATACATTATATAACATACACACATTAGAGCTGTTTACGAATGTTATCATTAGAGAGTGCTCCAAACAGAATTCCAGGAACGAAGTGGATGCAACGAACAGACAGACAAATGATCAAAGCTATGTCTTTTGTATTTATAACAAGCAGTGTGTTTTTTTTTTCACCAATAACGTAAGATATACCTAGTTACTATGTCTACCGAAAAAATTATGAGAATTCTAGACACAAACAGATATATAATATGAGAAATATAAAAAGGGAAAATAATATGAGATTAAAAGAGAAGATTCAAGAAGAGACCACAAACATGAAATGGAGGAGGCCTGTGCCCGAAAGGGGTCCAGCTACTTATAAAATACCTAATTTATTATAAATACTATTAATATATAAGTATTTAAATTCAATATCTAGGTGTTATCTAACCATTGTAATGCATGTAACTCAATTATTTTAATACTATCTAAATATGTACCTACTCAACATTCAATCAATTCAATTTAACTTTTGTAATTATACCTACAAAATATATTGTTAAGCATGCTTGTTGTTAAACTTATGGAATAAAGGCATTTTTATTTTATTATTAGTGTGTTTTTTTAAGTAATTGTTGAAAGAGTTTACAATTTTTTTTTATAATAAATCAAATCATATTGATCACACCTAGATTGAACTTGTCCGTGTGTCTGTCTGTCTGTCTGTGCCATCATAAGGATTAAATTATTTGTAGTCAGTTTTTGTTTAAAATGTGACTCGATCAAGTGTTCTTATTCTAAGCTACGAGTATGTTCGATAAAAATCGGTGCAGCTCTATCATCTGTTCTACTGAAACTCTCATCTCTAGCTGAGTTTCAAAGCAAGACAAATATTACTTGTTCTTTAGGAAACCGTGAACAAAGCCGCGGACAAAAACAAGTGCAAAGATACAACAGTTCGCTCTTATCTAATGACAAAGTTTCAATTCCAAAGTTGTTTCTTACTTGTTGTTGATTACTCAAAGACCTACATAAATAATAGGTACGCTTTATATACAAATTGTTAAGTCGACAGAGACGTCTGCTCTGCTCTGGTCTGGCTCTGGCTCTGGCTCTGGCTCTGCTAGACACTCTCAGCGGTGTGTACTTAGAGTGCCTACTGTCGTGCTGTAGGTCACAGGTAAACGGACTGAGTATGACGACCTCAGTGGGGCGCAAAAGCTGAGGCCCGCCTGCGACGCGCCGGATCAAATGTCTACAGATCGTACAATCGTTTGTCCCGGGGCGGGCATCGAACCTCCTGTGACGCAGGCGGACCATCGTCCGCCGCGCCGCAGAGGACGTCATAAAATACAATAAGGTTAACAAAAGCACAGCGGTCTTCATTAGGATAACTATCGATCATACATAACATTCATACATAATATAACACATAACGTAACGCACGTTATCAGCGTTATGTGCGCGTGAAAAACGCGTTACGCTAAATATAGCGCGAATAACGCGTTATAGCCTAAAGATATAAACGCTCATTTCACGTAAATAACGCTGATGACGTGCGTTACTTTATAATACATAGTTAGCCTACTGATCTATATAAAAGTCGTTGCTGTAACATTAGTCTACAAAATAGTGATTCCAGTGCGTGACCCAGCCCCAGCGACCGAGAGATCGTGTTAGATTGTTCTGCGCGACCTAACGAGTAACGACCGAGGACCGGCTGGATCCAGACGAGACGACTCAAGGACGGGAATTCAATCAGAGGGAGCTTAGCCAAGGGCATTGTTTCAACTTGGAGTTTTTGAATGTGATGATAACACACCCAACTGTTATTTATTAGGTACCGAGGTACATACTTATAGATATCGTTTACTAACGAGAGTTCAATGTTCATATCCTAACTGATATTATAAATGCGAAAGTGCGTTTGTTTGTTTGTCCTTACTTCACGCCCGAACTAATCGACTTGATTTTTGGCATAGAGTTAGTTGAAAGGATGGAGAGTACCTATCATCAGGCTACTTTTTGTCCTGGTAAAACATCAAATTCCCATGGGACATTTTTATCCCCCTAGAAATGTGAAATTCGGTTTAAAGATCTACTACTACTACTAATACTAAAAAAAAGAACAAACAAGTTCACTTAGAATGAGTATACATTGGTGAAACCACGGGGAACAGCTAGTAAATAATAATTTCAATAAACATCTGTTAGAAGGAAACTGTCTGATAGAATCAGAATTAACCAACTTTATTCCCTTATGCATAACGAAAATTACCATTTTAATTAAAAACAACAATATATTTTTTTTTAGGTTATCAGCTGTACCGGCCACTTGCGGCATTGGAATCGCCGCCTCGCCTCCACTCGGCCCGTGGGTGACGTAAGAGCTGACTAAACGAACCTATCAGAGGAAGAGCAGCAGCTTCAGAATGTTAACACCTCCACTGCGATCACATATCCACCTGCCTAGCGTGGTGAGTATGTCAAAGCCTTCAACCTTGTTCAGCAGTTCACGTGTGCTGACGAGGTAAGAACATCAAATGGTAAAGTGAAAATACAGATCCAGCGGTAATAATAATAATTAATAGTAAGGCACGGAACTAGAAAGTAGGTTCCTACTAGGACAAGTAGTATTATGTGGATGTGTTCCCCATATCACATGTTCTCTCGTGTCGCATTGGCGCGTCGTGGCGCGTCGTCAAATGAAGCACAGGCCAGACGGGTCCTTTTATCTCGGGTCTATCGACATCTAATATAATAGGACAATTAATGTGTGTCGATCCACAAGAAAATCTCCTCGCTCGTGCGCAGAACATGGGGCAGTACCAACACCATTTTTTTTTATTTGCTTAGTGTGGCTTTAGTGTCACAGCGGCCATGGTAGGCCTATTGTGATCGCCACTTCGAGTGTTCACCCTTGGAAGCTGCGGCGTTTATAGTTCGCCACTTACCCTTGCAGCTGCGAGGAACTGTAGGATTTTCTTCGGGGTGGTGTCTCGTAGCTCGTCTGAGCTGAGCAGGTGCTTGCCCAGATGAGTGCTACGTTTTTGCATCAGTGCTCCACACTCTCCTAGCAGATGGAGGGCCGTTCGATCTGCCTCCTCACAGAGTCTGCAGGATTTTGTGTCGCATAGCAAATTGAACATGTGCTTGTTAAGGCGACAGTGTCCGGTTAGGGCTCTTGTCATGATGCGAAGGTTGTCTCTGCTTAGCGCTAGGATTTGGTTGGTGCACCGTTTATCGAAGGCTTTGATCAGAACTTTTGAATGTCTCATGCCGTTGGAATTTATCCAGAGCTTGGTCGATTCCTCGTAGGAGGAGTTCAAAAGGATTCTTTGAGCCAGGCTTTTTGGTATGCCACAAAACGGCTCGGGGCCAAACTGAGTCCCCTTGGCCCCGGAACGCGCCAGTTCATCGGCACACTCATTGCCGTTGATTCCCGCGTGTCCCGGTACCCATTTTAGGACAACTCTGTTGTTCAGCCCCAGAGCGTTCAGGCGTGACAAACAGTCCTCGACTAACCTGGACGTGATGACCTTCGAATCCAGTGCTAGGGCAGCCTGGCTGTCAGAGTTGATGAAAATGTTTTGGTTGGCGTATCGCTTTTGCAGATTTATATCGGCGCATTCAAGAATGTCAAATAGTTCTGCTTGGAAGACGGAGGCGTAGTTACCCAGGTTAGTGCTACTGCTGAACCTAGGTCGCTCTCCATACACTCCATAGCCTACGTCCTGACCAATTTTGGAGCCGCCTGTGTACCAGGATAGGCTCCCGTCCTTGCAGAGTAGTTGGTTGTTTGACCAGTCTTCTCTGGAAGGCAGTTCCACTGTGTAGTGTTTTTCAAACACATGTCGTGGCAGCATGGCATCAGTGGTCATGCTTAGGATGGGTGATTCCAGAGTAGAGTCTTTCAGAGATCTCAGTTTCTGGGAGAGCCAGTTCCTTCGGCCCAGGGTGCTGGCCATATACATGCTGGTCTTTGCCTCTTTATGTATGTACATGTGAAGTGGAGGTAGTCCCAGCAATGCTTTTAGTGCCAGCCCCGGGGATGTGGACATGGCTCCCGTGGCCATAAGGCAAGCAGTCCTTTGCAGGCTGCTTAGTTTGATGATTGCGGTCGACTGAAGGGCCTTGTCGTACCATACCATGGAGGCGTATGTGATTATCGGCCTCACAATAGCAGTGTACAGCCACAGGGCAATTCTGGGTTTGATGCCCCAGTTGTTGCCCATCAGTCTGCCGCTGGCACCCAGTGCCATCTTAGCTTTATGCAAGACGTTGGCTAGGTGAGTGTTCCACGTCAGTTTTTGGTCGATTGTAACGCCCAAGTATTTTACTTCTGTGGAAAAGGTTATGATTTTACCCTTAAGTTTAGGCTTTACAAGCTTGTCAAGCCTTCGCTTATTTGTGAAAGGTATAATCACAGTTTTGTCAGCGTTGACTGAGAGTTCGCTGTTGCTGCACCAGTCGCTGACAGTGTTGAGGGCTCGCTGCATGATGCTGGAGATTGTGGATTGACAGAATCCTCGAACAACGATCACAAGGTCGTCTGCATAACCCTGGGCATCGATGTGAAGGTCCGCCAATGCACACAGGAGCTCGTCCACTGTGAGGATCCATAAAATAGGCGATAGGACTCCGCCTTGGGGGCAGCCCCTAGCAGTGGATATCTCAATGGTTGTTTGGTGAAGGTCTAATATTGCTCCCCTATGTGTTAGCATATCCTCCACCCATCTGGTGGTGGTCGGGTCAACATTCTTGTTTTTCAACCCGTTCACCAGCAGAGAGGTAGGGGAGATGTCAAAAGCCCCTTCAATGTCAAGGAACGCACAGAGTGCGATTTCCTTTTCCTCCATAGCCTTCTCCACTCTGTCAATGAGGCTGCTAAGCGCCGTCTCTGTGGATTTTCCCTTGCGGTAGGCATGTTGGCTATGGTGGATGGGAGATGTGGCAAGAGCTACATCTCTTATGTGTCTGTCTACCACTTTCTCCATAGTCTTGAGTAGAAAAGAAGAGAGGCTTATTGGTCTAAAGGACTTTGGCTGGCTGTAGTCCTTCTTTCCAGCCTTGGGTATGAAGACAACTTTGACAGTAGTCCATGGTTCTGGCACATGTCCCCAGGCGAGGCTCGCCCTAGAGTTTTACCAGATATGGAGTGAGGACGTCGATACCCCGCTGTAGGAAAACAGAGAGTATACCATCCTCGCCACATGCTTTGTTTGTTTTGAGAGAGTTAACGGCCCACCTTACCTGATTCGGTCTTATGATCCTGGCCGCCCTATTCCAGTCCTCGTTCCGAGGCTTGTAGGTGTTGGCAGGTGCCAGTTGCGACGAGTTTTTATTCCGCGAACCAGGGAAGTGGGTCGAAGCCAGCAACTCTAGGGTTTCCCTTTCGTTTGTTGTGAAGGTGCCGTCTTCTTTCTTAAGGAGACCTATTTGATTAGTATTGGCTTTAGATAGCAGTTTGTGAAGTCTGGCACTTTGAGGCGTGCTTTTGATTTCCTCAAAACCATCCTACCCACACCATCCTACAGGTTGTACGCAGCAAGTTTGCTTCGCCCATTATGCAGTCTTTCAGGAGGGTCCTAACTCCGATGACCACAATAAACACAAAACAAAAAACTATTTTTGGGTTGAACGTAGTGAAAAAATCCTACGTCTTTAGATTAAGTGTATGGAACGAAAACGCTGTCTATTGACACCTTTTTCGACGAAAGCGGCTTGAATTTTTCCAACTCTTCCAAAAATTATCGTTATATTTCTTCCACTATACACAAAACCTTGATAAATTATATACCTACCTTCCTCATGAATCACTCTATCTATTGGTGAAAACCACATGAAAATCCATTCAGTAGTTTGAGTTTATCGCGAACAGACAGACAGACAGGCGCTGCGGAGGACTTTGTTTTATAATACATATGTAGTGATTTGAAAAATGTCAACGAACATGGAATCGACCAGAAAATAATTATTTACTAGTAGGACGTAGATAGCAGAGTAATCAAAAACGTCTCAAGAGTTAAAATCACACGCATACTCTATACTTTTACAATTTACCCAGCGGACTAGTGATCTTGGAATAACGGTTTACAGTTCCTTCCTACAGTTACTAGCAAATGGCTCAGTAATGTGCCCCCATGCGGCATGTCATCGCGTCCTAATTACCTTATGTAATAATAATTATAATGCCGGGGAAGTTCCTGGTTCTCGTCTCCGCTTGCGGAGTGGTACCCCAAGAGAACCAGATCCCCACCTCTTGCTTGCCTTCATTGGCCGGTCTGAGTGGAGTCGCGAGAGATGCATCTTAGGATGTAGACTCGGGGGTGGAAGTATCTAATGGCGTAATAACGAGGAAGCCCGCTCACGTGTCTTCGTGATGGTGAAATCGGGGCCGCACCTCTCGACACCCCTTAGTCGTTTGCACCGATGTTGTTCCTTTACCGGCATATAAGCCAACATTTTGAGGAACCCGTCCAACATTCGGCAAGCCACCGTCTGCCGCTTGTAACAGTATTGAGAGTATGTTTATGGCAGGCGTCCATAGTTTCCCCCATAGCCCAATTACTCAGTCCATCCATTCACCACAATAACATGGCTTTTTTCTTATTTTCATTTTCCTTTGCAATAGTCTCTACACCTGGCGGATATCATCTTCGGGTGTATCATATTGTGCAACCAAGGATGATATCCGCTATGTGTAGCTCTCGCCTTTAGATTAATTCTCATAAAGGGCCTCTGTGCTGTTGGCTTCGGCTCCACGCATGCCTCCCAAAGGACCGGGTCACTATATGGCCGATCATGGAAATGAGAAACAGAATTATAATGAGACAACAATGCCAAGCAACGCATTCATAATTATGTTTGTTTACTCAATTAGCAGAGATGAGATGTTTTTATAGATTACTTACTAGGTCCTGTTCGATTTCGCACGCGTTTTTCCATGATACAAAAAATATAGTTAAAAACTAAAACCCGACTACATAAAAGTCTTAAACAAGCGTTCACCTATTGTCCATAGCATTTTATTTTGATACTTAGGTAGTCGGAGGCCTTTGTTACTAATTGTACCCTAGGTATATGGGGTAGGTGCCTCCGACTACCTACAGTACTGTTCGAATTAATGTGAACATACCATAATTTTAACAATTTCCCCTTTTTCGTAGTTGTCAACACGTTTATTTCATTAATACCCGCAATTTTGTTTTACTGCCTGATCCGTTAGTGAATTATAAGAGGCACAGAGATACGAATGTGTTGATTTCTATTTTTTTTTAAGAATTATTGTGATTTTAGTGATTTAAGCTGAACTTCAGACTTTATTTGCTTCATAGTTTTGAAAATGGATATAAATCCAAAAAAGCGAACTAAGATTGTTACTTTGGGTGAACACACGTCAATGACTCAAAGAGACATTGCCAAGGAGTGTGGTGTGAGTTTAGGAACCGTTAACAAGATTTTGAAGCAAAAAGAACACTGGGATGATTGTTTTGAAAAGAAAAGGAAAATGTGGAAGGAAGAGAAAGACATCAGCAAGAGATGAAGCTTTTTTAATAAGGGAAAGTAAATTAAACCCTAGAAAAACAAGCCAAAAACTTCAGCAAGACTTGGCACATGCTGGAGTTATTGTTCACGACTCTACCGTACGTAAAAGACTCATTGAAGGTGGCAGGAAAACAATCAGACCTCAAAAAAACAGTTGTTGACTGCTGTTATGATGTAAAAACGATATGACTGGGCAAAAAAATATAAGAGTTGGACCGTTGAAGATTGGAGAAAAGTGCTGTTTTCAGATGAGAGGCATTTTTTGGTACAAGGACAACGTCCCGTTTTGTCAGAAAAAGTGACAACAAAAAGCTTACAGCAGCCCATATTGACCAAACAGTAAAACACCTTTTAAAGAATATGTTTTGGGGCTGCTTCATATAAAGGTACCGGATCGCTTGTGCCGATCGAAGGCATGATGAACTCGCTAAAGTACAAAGACTTACTAGAACAAAACTTGCAAGCTGAGCTAGAAAAAGTTGATGCTAATGGTGGGGCAGTTTTTCAACAAGATTCAGCTCCATGTCACGTGTCAAAGGTTATGATGAAATATTTCAAGGAAAAAAATATATCGTGCCTTGAATGGCCAGGAAACTCACCAGATCTTAACCCTATTGAGAATCTGTGGGCTATTGTAAAAGCTAGACTTCGAAAAATTGACTGCACAACAAAAACAAAACTGATTGAGGCTGTAAACCAGGTATGGTTTCGAGACCAAGAAATATCAAATCCATGATACAAAAAATATAGTTTTTAACTATATTTTTTGTGTTAAATATAGTTTTTAACTATATTTTTTGTATCATGGAAAAACGCGTGCGAAATCGCGAACAGGAGCTAGTAAGTAATCTATAAAAACATCTCATCTCTGCTAATTGAGTAAACAAACATAATTATGAATGTGTTGCTTGGCATTGTTGTCTCATTATAATTTCACTTCATTTATTTTAAATCTCATTAAAATACATTTTTTACTATAGAAAATACAATAGGTAACATATAAAACTAATCTACAGTAAAAATATATCAAAACGGTGGATCACCGGCCGCGAAGCTAGGCTCAAGCGGCCGGTGACTAGGGCTGCAGAGAGAGGAACTTCCTGACGATACGCGCCGAGTCCAGGAGTACCGCCTTTTGAATCTGACCCTTGATCCAACTTCCTAGCGAGAGTCTCATAAGATGTTGATCGAGGCTCTTCGCTATTACGCCATTAACTGAAACGACTACTGGAACGATGGTCGCTGAATCAACATCCCACATGCTGACAACTTCGTTAGCCAAGTCAAGATATTTACTGAGTTTATCTTTCTCAGCTTTAACGAGGTTAGCATCATGTGGTATGGTGACATCAGCGAGCACCGCCCTCCGTTCTAACCGATCTATCAGTACAATATCAGGCTTATTCGCGAGAATAGTCCTGCTGTAATGATAGATCGGTCCCAATAGAGCGTGGCACGGCCGTTTTCGAGAACTGGCGCCAGTGTGTACTTATAATACGGAACTTCAGGACCGGTAAGGCCGTATCGGAGAGCAAGTTGCTGGTGTATAATTTTGGCTACTTGATTGTGTCTGTGCAAGTACTGAGAGTTAGCAAGGTGCGAACAACCCGAAAGTATATGACGGAGGGTCTCCCCAGGAATATGACACGCTCGACAGATATCGATCGTGCCATCTTTCATAATATACTTCCGGTAGTTGTTCGTCTTTACCACCTCATCCATAATTGCACAGACAAAACCTTCGGTTTCCCCAAAGAGGTCACCGAAGCGTAGCCAATTTACTGAACTCGGGAGATCTACATCAGGTCCTGTGAGAACCTTGTAGAATCTCCCGTGTAGCTCTTTGCTCTCCCATATAGCCTTCCTATCCTGAATGCTCATCACCGTAGGTTTGCGCCAGTTCTCGTTAGCTAAGGAGAGAGGGGTAAGGTTCTTATCAACTGCAACCACATCGCGATGCATCTGGTATTCGGCTTGAAGGAAGTAATTTCTGAGATTGCATACCTCACGGTTGTGTAGGGTCTTGGCGTTTAAAAAGCCTCGACCACCACATTTCCGCGGGATATACAATCTCATAACCGAAGATCGGGGATGTCGCATGCGATGAGTGGTTAAAAGTTGACGAACCTTACAGTCCAAGGCGTCTAATTCAGTCTGAGTCCATCTTAGTATGCCAAAAGTATAAGTGAGCAGTGGCATAACCCAGCCGTTGAAAGCGCGCACCTTGTTGCCACCTGACAAAAGGCTATTTAGCACTTTTGTAAGGCGACAAAAGAAACGTTCCTTCACCGACTGCTTCATGTCCCTGTCCACTATACCCAACGCTTCTGGCATACCGAGGTACTTGTAAGTTTCACCTTCTGAGAGAGATTTGAGGGAAATTATCTCTGAAAGTTGTAAATTACTAGAATTTACAACTTTCCCCCGATGTATTTGTATGACCGCACACTTATCAACATTATAATCATTATAATTATTATTACATAAGGTAATTAGGACGCGATGTCATGCCGCATGGGGGAAACTGTAAAGAACATAATGATTCTATGCCAAAACGCATTGAAGAAGTTATTAATGCTAAAGGAGGACATATTTCCTATTAAAATGACTTATGTGTATTATCTCTTTTTTTTACTAATAAATGTTATTTTCACAAATTATTACTTGTGTTCACATTAATTCGAACAATACTGTAAGTATCCAAAGAAAATGCTATGGACAATAGGTGAACGCTTGTTTAAGAGTTTTATGTACCTAGGTAGTCGGGTTTTAGTTTTTAACTATATTTTTATACCTTTTTGCTAATAGCTTGAGAATCGTTAATCTAACAAAAGTTTAAAAAACGGTTTTTGGAAAGTATAAACAAAGACCTTTGCAACGATACCACACACGAGCATATTTACTAACATTGAAATTTTCGACCCTTTCTTCGACCCCCGCTATCTCGTTAGACCCCCATTTTTATCTGACGTCACATAGCCTATTAAGACGAATCATACGACACCTCATTTGTCGAAATCGGAGCAGTAGTTTCAGCGCTACGTGGGAACATAAAAATCGCCTACATACATACATAGGGTGTCAAAATCATAACCCTCTTGTAGTCGGGTAAAAATAGCCTATGTGTTACGGAGCTATGTAAGCGCATTATTTATGTACGTCGATTTCTCTCCGTCACGTATGGACCCATTTGGATAATTCTTTTGCACTTGTATAGAGGATAGTCCCGAAGTAGTTCCATAAAACTGTTATTCCCAAGAGATTCGTATTTTCCGGCAAAACTTAAAACTAAGGGATTCTAATTCGGTTTTAGTTATTTCAAAACAAACTTTCTATAAAGTTCCCCCAGTCACGCGTCGCGTCGTTCATAAAGCCACCATTTGACTACACCTGTCGAACTCTGCTCTGGGGACCTACTCGTAACTAAATCGAAGTTTCTGTTGCGTTTTCGTGCAAACGTAAATCTTAAGCAAGCGACTTATGAGTTGATATTGCTCGAAAATAAATCAGAAACTTCGATTTTCCTTTTCCAGTAGACCTCCTGAACGGTTCCGAAAACGTAGCTGAAAGCAGTACCTACCTAAAACTTACTTAACATATAAGCGAAGTAACATTACCTAATCTGTGACCTTAGTATGTAAGCTAGTTAAGCCACGCTGCAGGCTACAGTAAACTCCAGAATTAACCCCTCGGCACGTCTCTCGCTGCGTCTCGAAGATGCTGGTATCTCGCTGAATTAATGTATAATAAAACTCTTTGTTTACACCTTCAAACATTTTTACGTGCAAGGTGATCTATCAAAGCGGATGGAAAAGATATGTGAAAGAAGCACAGAATTCTAATAGGGAAGCAGAATCAACATTTCTAAAACTATGCGTACCAATTACACCTACATACAAATATCACGTACACAGGGACAAGGGGGCGGGGGCATTACAACTGTGGCATTATAATCTATTCCGATATACTGCCACATTTACAAATAAATAAACACAGGTTGTATGTTCTTTATTTTTAAACAAAATACTTGTTTTAATGATTTATTTCCGTTGAATTGCTTTGCTTAGCATTAAGTTTTATTCTTAAATCTACATAAAATTGAACAATAGCCTAAATCAATAAATGCAAATGATCAAAATCGTGTTCGTCACTGGTCTTAAAATCACAAAAATAAATAATTAGATTATTAAGCTATACATAATCACACTAATAAAGTGTATTTCCTTTAATCTGTTCTTCTTTTTCCAATTTATTCAGTTCATGTTTACCAACCAAGTATTCGTTTGGTTTTAATGCTGTGGAAACCTGAAAAATGTTAATATTGTTAAATAAATATATTATTCAGTCTATTTGATACCTATCAAAGGGTTTCTCAAGAATGGATACTAAACCATAAAACTGCAAATAAAACTTCGTCACACACACTTCTAAAACAGCTAGACCCAGGCTGGACCTAGATGCGGCCCTTGAAAATCATACAAGTATATGAAAAGTCAAAACAAAGCAACAAAGTTTAAAAAACTGATAAATGTTATTACAGGACTAATTATAAGCGACCTTAGTACATGTTTTACGAGATCCTGGACATAGAACAGTTAGTCACTGTATAAATAATGCCGAATTATCGCCAAATATCCACACAGTAATCCAAAAACAATTTGAGATATTGTAAGGCACAACAAAACTTACCGATGAAAAGGAATTTCGGGTGTTTTTCAATACGATGCCTTGCCGCACAAAGGTGCACTACACTTCGCCATTTATTTCAGTCTTTTTCGAACATATTTCACAAGATTTATATAAAACTAGCTGACCCGCCAAACGTTGTTTTGCCTTCAACCCTTATCACTTTAGGGGTATGGAAAATAGATAGTAGCCGATTCTCAGACCTACTGAATACGCATATAAAATTTGGTAAAAATCGGTAAAGCCGTTTCGGAGGAGTACGGTAACTAACATTGTGACATGGAAATTTTATATATAAGATAAAGAAGTAACATCACGCACAATACTTTCATAACATGACAATTGGCTGACATTTGCCGACATTTGCCGTTTGTTGCTTAGCAACAAATCATGGTAATTTGCTTATTCTTCTTCAATTTTGTCTATAGTGCGTTAGCGTTGTTACAGTAAAAAGAGGTGAGATAGGCTTATTCATTTTTAGTTAGAGAGAAAGTGACCAAAACATTAATTGATTCTTTTCTATGTAATTGTGAAAATATGTTCTGTCTGCTTTAGGTAGCTCTACGATGTCTGTGGAAAGAAGCCTATAGCATGGCGGCTTCTAAATTGTCATATGAAGATCAAGCAAGCCATGAAGGACCTTTAAAAATTATATTAGAGTTGCTATTGGTTGACTGTACACAATGTCTAGTGGATTTCTTCGCAGTTAGACCAAAACGAGTTTTTTTTTTTACAATTTTTACGGTAAGTAATGTAAAGAAAAGTCACGTAATAAATGTTAATGTAAAGTCACGTGATAAATATTATTAACTGAAAGTTTTTTAAAAGCATTCCACGCCGCCATCATTATTATCGAGTGTTGATATAAATAATAGTGATGTAGGTACACTATCGACACACTATCGAAATATCGACAGAGCTAGCAGTTTGATGGTTGCCTTAGACAAGATCTCCTAACGAATTCTAATGGGGAGTCAGGTGGAGGAAAGGGAGGACTTTGCCCTGCAACGGGACAATACAGGCTGAAAATAAATAAATCACGACATATTATAAAACAAAGTCTTCCGCCGCGTCTGTCTGTTCGCGATAAACTCAAAAACTACAGACCGGATTTTCAAGCGGTTTTCACCAATCGATGGGAAAATTCATGAGGGAGGTTTATGTATTTATAATTTGTCAAGTTTTTTTGAAAATTGGTCGAAATATAACGTGAATTTTTGGAAGTGTCGGAAAAAGACATGCTACCTAGGAGCTTTCATAGAATATGCTGCTCTTTCAAATCAAATCAAAATCAAATCAAATTTGATTTCAGTTTTTCACCATACATTGTTAGTACACCTACCTACTACTATGTTAGTAACCAAATTATTCATATTACATCAAATTATTATTGCAAAAATAAAAGTAAAATTTACTTAATACATACGAGGCGACCCCCTTGCGCATGATGGCGTGGAAGTCATCCACTTGCACCTCCGCGAACATACCCGATGCACTGCAGTAGCGCGGCAGCCCCATCAGCATCCGGAACGCGTTATTGTATTGCACTCGGAGGGCGTTGTACGCCCCGCTCGAGTAACGTTGATCCACAGGCTGCAGGTGTAAAACGATTGGCAGAAGGCCCTAAACAATGTAATTTTCACCTTTTCGGAGCATTTTGCAAACCTGCGGATCAACATGTTACTCCTCACCACCAGCGCCCTCCTCTCCCTCTCGACATCCATGTCGTCTTTGAGGGTATCGATGACCCAGTGCCCCAGGTACTTAAAGTACGACACTTAGAATGAAGAAATATTTAGTAACAATTCCGCGTATAACCTTCTCTGATAGTATTCATCAAAGTAAGTTGTCTACTAGTTTCATTTGGGGGTTATTCCATCTTACATTAAAATTAGAAGTAATACAAATAGTAGGGCAGCTAATGTTGCTTTGATAAGGGCTAGGAATACTTGGTTAAATGAGGAAATAAAACATTGGTTTACTATCAGAGACAACTATAAAACTCACTTGGGAGTTTTACACATGGAGTTAGCTTATTCCTTACACAACATAGAATTTGATTTACTAGATAATAAAGCTAGGGAATACGCTGCTGAGTTAGCCCACAGGAAATATATAATTCAGACAGGGAAATTAGATCGATTAGTTAGAGACAAACAGAGGGTAGACCGACTAAGGGGGAATAGTAATACTGTGCAGCAACCATGTCCTCATACGTTCTATCAACGCGTAGAAAATCATAGTGGCGTCCAGTTCACAACTTCAGAATTATCACTGTTAGAAAAGGGTCTTAAATACAACTTACAACCAGTTTTAAATAAGAAAACTTTGGAGATTTTGGCTGTTGATTCAGAGATGGCAATTGTTAGGGGTAAAGCTGACGAAGGGGTTAAACATGAGGTAGCCTCTTTAATAAAGAAACCAATTAGTTCAGCTATAGTTCCAAGTTTACCAAGGGAATTAAATGTTTTTAAATCTTTAAGGAATAAGGTAGATCAAAATAGCTTAGTGATAACAAAAGCAGATAAGGGTAATACTGTAGTTATCTTAGAAAGAGGTACTTATGTGCAGAAGGTTAATGAGGTTATACAGGGCAATGATTTTGAATTATTGAATTCCGACCCAACCAAAGTTTTCACACAGGAATTGAAAGAAATGACAAAAAACTCATGCTTTATTTCTCCAAACTCTCTTAAATATTTAATTCCTATGAATCCAAGAACACCAATGTTGTATGGTTTACCTAAAATACATAAAAATAATATTCCAATCCGGCCCGTTGTCTCTTACATAGGAGCACCAGCATATGGTTTATCAAAATATTTAAATTACGAATTAAAAAGTAGATCTAGATTCAATCCAAAGTATAGCTTAAAGAATAGTATGGACTTGGTCAACAAAGTTAAAGATGTTAGCCTGCCTCACAATGCAAAGTTATTATCGCTGGATGTAGAAAGTTTATTTACAAACGTACCTTATGAGGAGAGTTTGATAATATTGGAAGGACATCTTGAGCGACAACGAGTACTTCCGGCAGAAAAGGAGGAGTTAATATCTTTGACTAGAACTTGTATGCAACAAAATTACTTCCAATTTGGCAATCAATATTACAAACAGAAAGAAGGGTTAGCTATGGGTTCACCACTAAGTCCACTTATGGCAGACATTTTCATGGACAGTTTTGAGAATAAAAACATTATAGGGGAATCAAACATTTTATATTATTATCGTTATGTAGATGACATTATCATATGCTGGACTGGAAGTTTGCGTCAAATAGAACTGTTCGTTAACAAACTTAATGCAATTCATCCAAAAATAAAATTTAAACTTGAATTAGAAATTGGTGGTTCACTGAACTTTTTAGATTTGACAATAACTAGGTTAAACAATAGGCATGATTTTCAAATTTACAGAAAACCTACTTACACAGATATTACAATACCAAATTCATCTTGTCATCCATTCCAACATAAGCTATCAGCTTACCGTAGTTTTGTCCATAGAATGATGTCAGTCCCCTTATCTCAGGAGAACTTTAACAGAGAGCTATCTATTATTTACCACACGGCTGAAAGTAATGGATATAGTAGAAAGATGGTTGATGGTTTAATAAGAAGTAAACAACAAAACATTATCCGTTCCTTATTGTATCCCGTAGCTCCAGAAAGGATAGACAAATTTGTGGGCAGTTTAACTTATTTAGGTCCATTGAGTGACGGAGTTTCAAGAGTTTTGTCTAAACATAAAGTACACGCAGCGTTCAAAACAAACAATTTATTAAAACAGATTTGTAACGGTAAAGATAGGTTAGATAACAATAAAAAATCGGGTGTTTATAAGTTGGTATGTGACGAATGTAATGGTATTTATGTAGGTCAAACGGGTCGTAATTTTCAGGTTAGGTATAAAGAACATTTAGCTGCTTATAGAAACAATTATCCAGAAAAATCTAACTTTGCAAAACATTTATTGGAATCTGGTCATTCTTTAAGTCAAAATCATTGTTTTTCTATTTTACATACTTGTGATAAGGGATTTAGGATGGCAGTCTTAGAAAATTTTGAAATTACAAAATATAGTAATAATACACTGTTGAATGAACTTAGTACAGGTTTGCCTCGGTCACCGTTATTACGAATCTTTTCAAACAATAGTACTGCCACACACACACTATGAACTTTGTGTGCGCACTGTTTGATCCGTGACTATATAAAGGGGGGTTTTGCGGGCATTGCTTCACTTGGCGCGCGGAGCTCGGAGAGGCAACATCACTGGCGGGACTCTGTCGGTGTTGCTGTGCTTACCAATCTCAATGTCAAGGTCGAGTATTGTGGTGTCCTGAAGATGTCTCGTGGAGAGACGAAACTAGTAGACAACTTACTTTGATGAATACTATCAGAGAAGGTTATACGCGGAATTGTTACTAAATATTTCTTCATTCTAATATTGTGCAATGGATTTCCGCAAAGTAACGCCTGAATCTATTATTTATTTATTTTTTATTTTTTTTAGTACGACACTTGTTTGAGCGCAGTGTTAGATAGTGTGTCAGATAGTACTTAGTTCCCGCTTTGAATATCAATAGTTTATTTGAGGAGTTAGTATCCGCTGAATCATCCTCGGGCCAAGTTTCTGTTGCAGGCTCCAACTTACACACAATTCAAACTATTAGCTTCACTGAAGTTGACTCAATGTGTAATGTGGGAGCTAGCAGCAAAAACAACAAACACAAGTTTAGCAAAAATAAGTTAAATATTATGTTAAAATAAGTAAGTTCATAAAAAAAACACAAAATTTATAAAAAAACCAAAAACAAGTAGTGTCTAAACTAAATGTATTAGATTTATTCTACCAAATGTAAAACAAGTAAAGGCTGATATAAACGTAAAAGGAGAAACTATAGACATTGTAGACAGTACCGTATTCTTAGGAATAACTTTAGACAGTAAACTTCAATGGGGCCCACACATAGATAAACTATCGAAGAGACTTAGTTCTGCAGCATATGCAGTCAAAAAAATCCGTCATCTTACAGACGTTGATACTTCTAGACTTGTCTATTTCAGCTACTTCCATAGTATTATGTCTTATGGCATATTACTGTGGGGGAACGCTGCAGATATTAATACCGTATTTGTGCTGCAGAAGAAGGCTGTTCGTGCTATCTATAACATGGGTCCTAGAGAATCCCTGCGTGATAAATTCAAAGAAATAAATATAATGACAGTACCATGTCAATATATTTATGAAAACTTATTGTACACTCATAGAAATATCGATCGATTCCCTAAAAATTGCGACATACATAATGTAAATACTAGAAATAAGAACAAACTCGCTTTGCCCAAAACTAGGCTGCACAAGATTAGTGTATCTTTTAAAGGGCAATGTATACGCTTCTACAACAAAACTCCGAGTGAGTTGCAAAAATTATCAATAAATAAATTCAAACAAACTATCAAACATATCCTTTGTAAACAGGCTTATTACAAAATATCAGATTATCTAGAGGATAAAAAAGCATGGGAGGACTTTTGCTCCAACTCCAAAACTAACAACCTAACAAGGTAAAGGTTTCTTGTTCGCTTCTTTACCTTAAAAAGATTGAAGTGATCAAAAAATCAAAGTGATCATTTTATTTCCCTGTTTTACTTATGTAATTTTAATTTTGTGACGTCTCCAAGAGTCCTGTAAGGTAAGGAAATAAAGCACTTTGATATTGATATTTGAATAGTTCGGTCTTTGTAGAGTTGTACCTGAGGCCATGTGTCACCGCATACCGCTCACATATGCCTACCAGCTTCCGGAGGGCGCTAATCGATGGGATCAGTAACGCCATATCATTGTAATTGTAAAATTTGGCAATTTGTTGTAAATTTTGACAGCCATGTTGTAACAATTTCGACTATACAATTGCGTTTTTTTTTGCAGGTAGTGCTAATCGGTCTTTATGCCTAGAGTTAAACTTGTATACTTGTTCAAAAGTTTTAAATAAGTCCCACGGAGGCCTGTTGAAAATTGCACGTAGGCATTTTTTTTGCGCTATAAATAAGGCCTTGACATTAACTGCGTTATGTACCGCATATAATAACATTAATCTAGAATCATCTAAGAAGGGATGCTACATAGCCATGATACGCTAGGGCAGTTTTGTGATCAGTTATGTTTGCAATATTCCATAAAGCGTAAATAAAACTATTCACTTTAGATCACATGTTCGATGTGTGGTACCCATGAGCATATATTGTCTAGTTTCAGACCAAAGAATAAAACTGAATCACTTTCCTCTATTTCTTCATTATGATAAGTCACCTTAAAGGTCCTCCCTTAAGGTTCCTTTTGGTTTTCGATTATAGAATTTAATAAATTTAGTTTTTGTTACATTTACTTTTAGGTTATTTTTACTTAGCCAGTCAATACAAACTCCGACTGTGTTATTTAAGTCATGTATGTGCTTATGTTCATTGTCATCAGTAACTACTATAGAGACATCGTCGGCAAACAGTGTAAAATGGTTTTTAGTAATGTCAGGTTAATCATTAAAGTATAATAAAAAAAGGAGTGGGCCAAGAACACTGCCTTGAGGCACACCAAGTGTATTATGTCTGAAAGGTGACCTGAATTCAGTAAGCTTATTTTTGTCATTGAATTTTCTTACTTCTACGCATTTGTGTCCGTTTTTCCAGGTAGCTTTTGATCCAATCATAAGCAAGTCCACGAATACCACACAGCTCACACTTTGCTAAGAGTCTTTTATGACAAACATAATCGAACGCCTTGCTCATATCAAAGAACACTGCAGAGACAAACTTACTACGGTCAACATTCTCAAGTATAGCTTTAAGGGGGCCCTTCCCGGTCCTACCATCGTCAACGCGAGCGTGATTGAAAAGCTTGTTGTTTCATCCAGCGCAATGTTAGAAAAAGAGGCAAAGTGAAAAGAGAGAGAAAGCGCCTGAGCGCTCGGTTGGCATTCGGTTATTTTCGCGAATAGTGCGAAAGTAACCGAATAGTGTGCGAAAATTTCATAAAACTTGTTCCAGGAAATACGTGTTTTTCAGTAAACCTTACAAGTTTGTCAAATAAAACTTTGTCGAATTAGAATCTCCATTATATTTGCAAGGTTTCTATTTTAATATTTTCTTTACTTTTACAATTTATGAGTACATTATAGACGCTCAAAGTTCACGTAAAATTTGTGCTAAAACGCAGATTTTTGGTGGCTTATACTGAATTTGTTTCTCCAAATTTCGATTTTTTGTTACGATAGAAACCTAGATATAGTGCACAAGATTACCTATTAGTTAAAAGTTTCAAAGAATGATCTGTTATAGCGCCATAATCACGTACGAGCGTTTGTATGAAAAGTAAGACGGGTTGGCCGCCCTTAATTAGATTAACGGCCAAAGTAGTCGAATTGCCTTTCTGAAATCCGTTCTGATTACTTTTTATTATGGTGTATTTGTTTAGATAATTCGTAGGCTTCCCCCGTACGATGCCACAAATAGCGGTCCTGAGCCGCCTCCATCCATCGACTCCCTGCGACCGCTACGATGTCGTCGGTCCATCGAGTGGATAGTCTCTCATGTAGGGGGGGTTTTGCCATAATCACCACGCTTGGCAGGCGGATTGGTGATCGCAGTGTTGGTGTTGAAAAATACCCAGAAGGAAGCTGCTTCCTCTGGTAGGTTCCCTTAGTCTGCGCTCTTACGACATCCACGGGTTGAGTTGGAGGGGTCGATATTCGTACGCCGCGACCCCACGGCATATTCGTACTCTTTGTGATACATATAATATAACAAAACAATTCAAGGTGGGATGTTCCTCTTTTAAATCTACAAACAAGTCCGTCATATATCTATCTTTTAAGGATAGCTTTCTATTATAATTAATATGCTCTACTATCCGTGCGAAGCCGGGCCGAGTTGTTAGTAAATAATAATGTAACCTACCAGAGGAAGGGAGGGAAGGATCACCGATCGTCTACCAAGCGTGGAGAGTATGGAAAAGCCCCCTTGTGTTTGAACAAGGGATGTCCAGCAGTAAACGTTCGTGTGCGGCTTTGTTATTGCGTAAAAACCACCCATCCTTTATTGATATTTGAATGGTCTTGAAAGCCGTTTCAATACAAATACTAAAAATAAACTACAAAATAATTTATTTAAAAATTAAATATACAAAACAAGTGACAGGCAGGTATCCCTAGTTTCTGTTTTAGTTTAAGTAATTTAAACTGTATTACAGAGAAACAGTATTTTCAATGTCCTTCCTATGCCATACAACTGCAAACTATGAAAGCCATTCAAAAGGGCTTTCTTTCTTCAAATCTCAATATAGGATGGCTGGTTTTTTAGTATATGAGATATTATAAATAATAAATAAAATAATGTTGGACAATCCACACAGCATCATCTAGCCCCAAGCTAAGCAGAGTTTGTGTTATGGGTACTACATAGATAACTGATATATGTACTTAATATAATACACTACATTGATAGATATTTTTTTATTATACATAGAAAACGATGATCAAAGGGTGTTTTTAGGCTGTTTAGTTTTGGGGTCTTCAGACCCCATGCGACCAACCACGTTAGCAAAAAATGCGCGTCTGACCGAAGGTTAAGTACGTAATCTTATCATGGAAGCAAAGCGCAGCAGCTCGAGCTATTTTTTTTTCTTTTTGTTGGTGTGAATTTGTGGATAAATTCGTCTTTCGTCCTTTTTTGACCTCGTATTTAAATATTTTCGCAGCGCGTGTGCAAATAGGCTTTGCTGAGTTTCGGGTTGTATTTTTTGTGACCTTGCAAGAAAAACAACAAGGTGTTGTTTTTTGCATCATAACCTATAAATTCATAATTGTTTCTGTTGACTGCTGCTATTTCCGTTATTACGATCGTCCTAACTTATCAATTTCCTATTTCGCTAACTTTCTCACCACCATCTGTCTACTCGGCTCTAAATAACGACCCACATATCGCCATCGATTCCTCGAAGTTCCAACAGATAGTACACCGGACTTCCTCCTCTGTTCCTCTGGGAATATTGCCCAGTTTGCTTTGAACTGGAATGAGGATGGTACTGGCTCGGATTCTGAGCTATTTGCAGTCTTATGTAGTTGAGAATAAGGAGAGATTGTTCATAGGTGTCTTAGTGTCTATGAGACGTGTCTGGACGCGCTATATTGAGATATAGAACGGGGAGTAGGCTCTGGATATCTTCTTCATGAATGGCAACACTTTTCAGTATTGGTTGGCACACTTTTTAGCTAACTACAGCTTTATTTTTTCCTTTTCAGTGTTTTGTTTTGTGTTGTAAACATTGTGGTGTACTTAGAATAAGAGGAAACACAAGGAAGAGAGGAGAGTGAGTGGCGTGGGAGCCACATGTGACAATATCAGGGACCTATTCCACTTAATTTATCACTTGACTATAAAAATGGTATCGTCGCAGAGTGATACATTTTGTCATTTTACCTTTTATGAAAGAAACTGCAGATGGAGGAAGACGTGTCAATCGTGTCAAGTTTGAAATCATTCTATCAATCTCTCCGTGCAAATAGCACCGCACGCATTATGTAATGTTTCTTTCATCTATGGATGGACCGATTTGCGAAGAATCCACAGTCATAGTAAAGCGATTGGTGAGCATAATTCGGCCCCTGACATATTATTGTGTGGAGAGAGCGGACTCGAATCATTTTCAAATCAAATGATTTGATGATGGATCGCAGGTCGCGGAAAAGGTGGGTCTACCTAATGTACATGTTATTGTGTTTTATATCAGTTCACTAACTGTATTTATATATATTGACTAACCTAACTAATAATATGAATGCGAAAGTGTGTTTGGTTGTTGTTCTTTCATGCCCTAACTAAGCAACCAATCGACTTGATTTTTGTTTTGACATAGAGTTAGTTAAAAGGATGGAGAGTAGCATAAGCTACTTTTTGTCCTGGTAAAACATCAAATTCCGATGGGAGATTTACGGGAAAAAATACCTTTTTATCCCCCTAGAAATGAGAAATTCGAATTTAATGCGGGTTAAACCGCGGGGAACAGCTAGTCAAGAATAATCGGAAAAATTATTAAGTAACAACCTAACAATAACACGTAATTGATTGAAAGTTTTTGAAAAATCTCGTTTTTACTTTTTTCATCTAATTTGAGGGCGAAAACAAAATATTAGCTAAGAATCATAAATAGGAGATCAGACGAGTATTTTAATGCCGCATTTATCAAAATAGCTTCAGCAGTTTTGATGCTTGTTGTTTGGAAGTACCTAATAAGGAACTGAAACACTCTAAAAACATCCCATGAGACGCCTCGCAGGTAAACCGCCCTACAATAGAAACGCACCAACCAGTTCAGTTTATTCTTCTAATTGTAACCTGTGAATATACCTGTAAATCTCTGCCTCGGCTCCGCTGGTGAAGCCAGCAGCGAATAATGCCGCAAGATAAAACAACGTTGCAACTAGGGCGCGCGCCCGACTCCGCGCTTCCTGTACCTCCATACAGAAACCGGAGCAAATATTTCTGCCTACTGACGGCACTGAATAGCGAAATTAAACCGTTTTAAGAATATCTTTACTACATTTTTTAATTATCTGTAAAAATATATAAACAAACACGCCGTATTTAATTAACTTAAAATTAAACTTGTGGATTTAAATTAAACACAATACACTAGGTACTTATAGATTAAACGTCCTTTAATTACTTTAAGTTTATGTATTTATCTCAACTCCAACCACGACTATTTTTGTTTGTTCGGCTGTATTCACATAACTTGCATATAATTCTAAGATCGATAGGCCGCTTACAAAAATAACGCTGTTTTTTCGGGAACACCTAATTAATTTGTTTCGACGTGATGGCCAAGTTTGGGCCAAGTAACGTTTTGCCATATTGTTGAACGTTTATTGTTCAACAATCGGCCCCGTTTCGTAAACCGCCTAGCCATTATGCAAACGTGCTGATTTTACGATCCGGCGGCGACATTATGTACATAATAATAGAGAAGTAGCGACTAGCTAGAGGGTGCTTCCATTAGTAAACAAAATACTGAAGTGAAGATAAAATCAATTACTAAAACTATTAACTACGAATTGATTACAATTTATATTGTTTAAAATACCTAAGTATGTCTTTTGCAAGTGCTTATTTTTTATGTTTAAATACAATTTTATTATTAACTTTTTTTTAAACTAGTTTTTAAATGATCTAGGACCAAAGTTTGACGACCTCTGTGGTGCGGTGGGCGAAGGTCCGCCTGCGACGCAGGAGGTTGCGGGTTCGATTTCCGCCTCGGGACAAATATTTGTACGATCTGCAGATATTTGTTCAGGGTGTTCTGGATGTTTTCTATGTAGGTATAATAAAAAATATCTATCTATGTAGTGTATTATATTAAGTGTAGTTATCTAGTACCCATAACACAAGCTCCGCTTAGCTTGGGGCTAGATAATGCTGTGTGTATTGTCCGGCATAAAAAAGTGTTTGGGAAGACAAATCCAACGAACCCAAACTCGACGTGGTTAAGTCGTTTCGTTTAGGGGTTCCTATGACCTTCGGTTTCCATCATCAGACTAGCTCGACGGTACAATAACATTGCATTGCCCCACACAAATGAACAGGTAGAGACAATGAGAAGTACAATAAAAGCTTGTAAAAATATCGTTATTTCCATTTAAACAAAACAATTTTATAATCTGCGCACTGTCAAATAGAAGGGAACCTTGATTACCGAGTGGTCAGCGCTGCAAGTAAGGTCTCATTCACACAGCATCCGGTTTACTGGATCCGTTTATTTTCCCGTGATGGCGTATGTAGTTGTAGAAGAGAGTTCACACATCTGACATTGTTCCGGATCCAGTAAACGATTTTTTCCAGAAGCTAAAAATCCGTAATAAATGGTCCGGTAACAATCGTTCACTGGATCCGGTATACTGTCAGGTGTGAACTCGCTCCTACACAGTACATATAAATCTATGCTCCTACAAGTACATACGCCATCACGGGAAAATAAACGGATCCTGTAAAAAAACGGATGCTTTGTGTATGAGCCCTAGCACGTACACTCCAAGCACTAAACTTGACCGCACAACGAAGACTCACCTATCTACATATTATGTACATATATTATGCAAGCGAATATACATTGTACAAACTTACGTACGTAGAATAGTTCAGTAGTTATTTGCATGAATGAATAAGGCGCGCGTAGATATAGGAAGTCCAAATAAGGAGGCAGGAAGTATCGAGTGATTTTAGCGTTCTTATTATACCTAATGATTGAGATCATTTTGGCAGGTCGATCACTGGACTGGACGACAATTATTATGTTGTCGTTTATAACAATGTACCTGCGTCTAGTTAGACGCAGAAGGTTGCGGGTTCGATTCCTGTCGCTGAACTAAAGCATATAACATCGAGTCCGGCTAAAGATTGGTGTCGATATTGCTTTCATAAAACTATTATTTAGTCGCGACGGAACGAAGAAGCGCGCCGCTCCCGGCTTCGCACGAGTATTTAACAGAACTTACAAGAAGTTCTGTTAAATACTCTTGCGAAGCCGGGGGCAGCCCGCTAGTAATAAATATTCTAGTTGGTTATAGAGACGACAGTATCAAACACACACATTGGGAAAGTAATATTGAGTGAGACAGTATGTATAGTAATGTGAGCAGTATGCGACAAGCAAAGCTAGATAAGAGCTTAGGGGCCGCACCGGTCCCGTTTTCCGGGTAAATTGTTCCTCTTTGGTGATCTGATGATATTCCAGATGTACAACTACATTTATGCAGATCCCGATCCGTACCTAAAACGATTCTCTAAAGCAGTACCTACGATCGCAAACTTTTGTTTACGGCCTGCCCCGCAGGCTGTCTGGCGGCTACAGTAGACGGGTGCTGATCGATAAGTCCCCTCGAGCCCTAAGCCACAGAGCACACAGTACGGAGCACTGATCGCTGACTGTTCACCCTATCGATATCCTGCGAGATAACTTACTGGATGAGTCGCATTTATTTAATTTTGAAGCCGCACTTACCGTGCCGTAGGAGGCATTGCAAACTAAAATAAGAAGGGTTATTCCCAGCGTTTCACGTGAGCCGCGCATATTTCTCACACATGACTGTTCCCATTGCATCACAAGAGTAGCGCCTATTCCCAACGACTCGCGAAAAGTATTGCCATCGTCTCACGAAATCGCGATTTACGGTCTAAGTAGGTACATCATCTTGAATTACAATTAGATTACTTAGCTTAAAACGGCCGACAGTTGGGCAAAGAAATGCCTTTACTGACCCGTCCATGTACCTATCTCGCTCTTGATTATGTTTAATCCTCGCAATTCATTTTTTTATAATCATTTTATGCCACATCTAGTTTCCCTATATCGCCGCACCCCATTGGCACACGATTCATTATGACGTCACCCAATTATTTCGATGGCCAGTACTTTGAGTTCAAAATTCGAACACGACAAAAAAGGTTTGTATAGTTATTTTACTTACCCGTTGTTGGTTGATAATGTTAATAAATTATTACGATAATTGTATCACGTTAATGGAATTTTGTTATCTTGATATGTACAGAAGCATTGAAAGTAAAATAAATCAAACGATGACTCATTTGACGCATATTTTCTCACATACCGACTATCATACGTTTTTGCTTCAATGTGCGATGTTATCATCTCTGTAATGTATCGGGTAATTTCGTCACTTACGACAGAGGCAGCGTGGCCGAGCGGTCTAAGGCGCTGGTTTTAGGCACCAGTCCGAAAGGGCGTGGGTTCGAATCCCACCGCTGTCAGAAGCTTTTTTGCACTCTTAACATTTCATGACATGTGTCAAAGAAAAAAATCCCTATATTGCGAAAATAAAACCGGCCAAGTGAGTTTCAACTCGCACAGGGAGGGTTCCGTACCGTCATCGTACATAATTATTTCGTAAATTATTTTATACATCGAAAAATTCAAAAATATATCATGTTCGTTATTGACCCCTTATTAAATTTGTTTTTTTTTTATTTGTTGTTATACCGGCGATAAGTTATACACATCCTGTCAAAATTTCAACTATTTACCTATCATGATTCCAGAGGCCTTTTGAGGTTTTAGTAAACAAAAAAATTAAAGGGTCCATGACCCCCTTCATCTATCTACCTTTTACAGTTCATGAGGTACAGCCCACAGACAGACAGACAGATGGACAGACAGACAGCTGAGGCTTAGTAATACTGTCACATTTTCACCCTTCGACTATGGAACCCTTAAAAAGAACTAGCCAGAGACCCTTTTCTAAAATTATAACCAACCATTATGTCGGACCATTTCTCATTAGAATGGGAAAATCTGTTGATTATATAGCTAGTAGGTAGGTACTTATAACACAAGCTCTCCATAATTCTTTGGGGCTAGACAATGGGTTTTAGTACAATTTATTTATATTTTTGTCCAACTCACTCTTGACGATTTGAAACCCTTGCCCTATGGTGTCTACAAAACTGTATTAGGTATAAATCAAGTATTTTGATCTGATGACAACTATTTATCACTTTATCAGTGCGAGCTTGACAGATAATGATAACAGGTCAATGCCATTTCGCAATATTACTATCATTTGTTAATATAGGTAACTGTTTAAGGCTAAAATAGAATTGTGTCAATCGAGAAGCTGAGCCATCTAGCAAGAAGGTGAAAGTTGAAGCTGGAAATATTTGATAATTATAGGTGACAAGTAATTATATTGGTCTCAATGGAAATCATTAAATTTTTAGTAATCTACCTAATTAAGATATTAATAAAAACAAGGTTAGTAAAGCTTTTATTTGAATATTATTTTATATGACATGTCAACATTTAAAATAGTTTTTTTTTATCACTTTGCATGACTTAATTTGCACATGAATCAAAGCATCACATCATTCCTAAGAGAATTGTGTGACTAGTTCACAGATTGTTTCTCACATAAACAAGGAACACTCCCACACCTTATTATATTACACAATTATTAAATAAAGGAATCATTTAGCTCTTTCCAGGAAGCGGTTACTTTCACTTGCCTATTCTGATAACTAATGAGGAATCTACATGTTTATTGTAAACTTCTATTATTTGGTATGTAATTAAAGTTTATACAAGTTAATTATTTATCATTGTTTATAATTTCTAATGACCTCAGATCTATTATAGTCTAAGATAACAAAGAAAGACAAATGATATTCTGCAGGTTTAAATCAGAAGTTGAACTGGTCAAGTTCCTTTTTTAGTTCTTCCTATTCAGACTCTAGCTTCTGCCTGCGGCTTCACACACTTATTTCTGGGAGAAAAGTAGCATAATAATATTAACACATTCCCTGTGCATGACCCACTGGTGGTGCATATTGAAGTTCGCACTGTATGTGCATGACCCATGGATGGGTCATTTACAAATGTGGTTTTCTTTATTAAGGGAGCATAAAAATTTAATATAAATGATAATACATTTATATACATAGGTATTGCAATATAATATCCAAAATGTTCGTTTGGTTGTTGTTAGGTGGTCATTGTCTCCATAATCTTGGCTGCACAGGGAATGTGTTATTCCAGGCCTAGAACAACATACCTTCCCTTCGCTACATCCAAAGTTTCACAATTGAAGGATTACCTTTAAGGTGAAAGCCTCCTGAACATCCTAACATGATGTTTAGGAGGCCTTTCTGTCTAACAGTTTCTATGCCGGTTTACTTTTGTTATCTGCATCTCAATATCAGCTTAACTAAGTATACATGAAATTGAATTTATTATTATGTACATACTCCTACAATTTAATGTATTTTTATATATACGAATAATGTGTTCTTTTTGTAATTTATGAAATAAATTATTATTATTGATCAGCAACAAGATTAACAGAGAAAGTCGTAAATTTGACTCATAGGATTCATCCAAGTCTCATAAAAATATGGTGCAAGAAATTCCAGTGGCTCCAGCAAGCTTGCAATAAATGTTTGGTATGCTGACACTGAATTAGGACGCTAATTGGCGGTAATTGAGAGCGGCAAAGCGATTGGTTCATTAACCTACTTAATTGCGATAAAAAACAAAACACGTATGACTCATTTTGCCATACATACATTGGCAATGAAGAAACACATTGTAAACAGATGTGTGTGAACTCTCGCTACGACCTCTTTGTAAACAAAATAAAAAGTAAATTTCAAAAAGAATCTAACTTACATTTTAGTCGCGATGTTTCTTCCACTTCTCAAACAAGTCAAAAACACTGCACAAGAATCACAGAACTAAAGTTAAAACACAAGCACAAACACACACCCATGGGAAACTTTCTCGTCCATTTTGTATGATTTTAGTTAATTATTTACATTCGTAATCACATGTTAGTACCCACAGGGGTCCGCTAATGTTCGCACAACGCTAGGGCCAAAAATATATTATAACAGCAAAGCTCCGTGCATCGCGACGTAATTGTCACAGAATAGCTTCCTTCATCTACCGAAATGATAAAGTAGGAGCAAACTATAAACAGAGATGATTAGCAGCAGCTATCAATCGACTAGACTATGAAAACTTGAAAAGCCGAATAAAAATTGTACTCAATGAAATGAAGTTGGTTAGGTATGAAGTGAAATGAAAATAGATAGTAGGCGTATCGGACGGACGGAGCGCGGAGCGCGGTGCTGCTTGCTTGGTGTTGTCAGTTCCAACGACCTTATTTTCTACTATTTGAATATAAGCTACCATTTGCATACTACTATTATTTATTTATTGTACGTGTAATAATTTCCTTATTTGCTTTATGTAAAATAGTAAATAGTAGGCCTTAGAATTATTTATGATAAAATAATAATATTCTGATTAATTTAAATCTACTTAATTTTTTATTTTTTATTTTTTTTCATTTGTCCTTTTGGACAAATTAGGCTAAAGCCACTAAGGCCATACTGCCTCGTCTTTCGTTATCTTAATACCTATAAGATTAAAAGTTTAAACTTAATAATTATGTAATACATAAATTTTAACATTTTATATATGTACAATGTAACAATACATTTGGTATAAATAGAAGTACATATATACAAAACAAAATTATAATTTAAATTTCACCGATAGTACACTTTATAAAATTATATAAATGAGGATAGGTTGAGACATTTTGTAATAATTCTTGGGTGGAATGCGGGACCGAATCAGAATTGCCATAAATCTCAAGAAGTCCATCTATCAACACAAGGTGCTGAATGTTGAATGATGGACAATCAAAAAACATGTGATCAAAAGTTTGATCTCCAGTGTTACAAAAGTCACATGAAGGCGAATTAATAATTTTCAAATGGAACAAATGGAAATTAAGACGACAATGACCAAAACGAAGACGACAAATAGTTGTATAAAATTTTCTGTTCACAAAAAACTTTTTACGGCAAAACCATGGTTGACTATCAATTTGGGCATCTAAATAAGCATACCAAGTGCCTTTGTTCTGAACCTGAGTATAATGATAAGAATGCCCACCGCAAGATTGACACATTCGTTGTTTTAAAAGACTTACAACGTCTGTGTAAGGTAAATGGACATTTGTATCAGTACTCTCAGGGTCTGGAATGTAATTAGCCTGCTTAACAATAGTATTTGCTAAAAAATCTACTTTTTCGTTGCCAACTACACCTATAATGTGATGGTACCCATGCAAAATCTACCGTTATATTGGATTCCGTTAGTTCCACCCATAACTGTTTTATTAAATAAATTATGTAGTTAGTGTTAGCATTCAGTTTGAGGTTTTCCAAATTTTTAAAACACTCATGCTATCACTAACCACGACCCAATCAGTGTGTCCTAAATTACGACATTGAATATGTTTCAAAGCACTCAAAATAGCAACAGCTTCGGCTGTAAAAACGCTTGCATGCTTATCTATTTTATGACCAACACCAGTATTCAAAGAAGGATCAAATATGGCAAACGACACAGCGTTGTCATCTTTTGATCCATCTGTGTAAATAAATTTATGACCTGTCCATTCAGACAACATCAAATAGACTTCTTCTTTAGTGGACAAGTCATTTTTAATAACTATATTAATTCCTGGGAATTTACTTAAGAAAGATCCTTCATAGCAAGGTAAAATAAGGTCTGATTGATAAATGTTTAAATTTTTAAAAGGCTTTGAAAACCTTGTAGCATAAAAAATGGCTTTGAAATAGAAACAGCGCTGGACAAATTAACCAAAAGACTATTGCTAGAAAAGCTAAACAGTTTCAATATAAATCTTTCTTTTAAATAATTCAAACGAATACTGATTGGAGGAAGCCTGCACTCAATTTGCATAGCGTTAATATGAGTACTTCTAAATGCTCCTGTGATTAAACGCAAACACTTATTTTGAAACACATTAATACTATTTACAATTTTTGCATCTGCAGCGTAACAAAAGAAACCATATTCGAAATGACTTCGAACTAGAGATTTGTATAAAGTAAGTAAAATTTTAGGGTCTGCTCCCCAATATGAGCCGGATAAAGACTTCAATATATTAAATGCTTTTTGAGCTTTGTTAATTATTTGTTTGCCATAATTATTCCAAGATAAATTATGAGTGAGTAAAATTCCCAAGAATTTAACTTCAGATGACACGGGCAATGGAGTATTATTATAATAAATGACAGGACTATTGGCATGTTTGTTCCCAAAAACCAAAATTTTTGTCTTCAATGGATTAACATTAAGATCTAAGTATGAAAAATATTTATTAAGCTTTAATAATGCATCGTTTACAAATTCAGCTGTTTGAGCCAAATTTGCTCCCGAAGCATAGACAACTAAATCATCAGCAAACTGAAGATTTTTAACGTGTGAACCTAATATTAAATTTAAGCGACGAATATACAAAATAAAAATTAAAGGAGACAAGATACCACCTTGACATACTCCAACAGAACAATTTCTTGGGCCATACAAGTGTCTGTTATATTTCACAAATACTTCTCTGTTCGTTAAAAATGTGTGAATCCAAACAATAATTTTATTAGGAATGCCTACGATGGACAACTCTTTGCAAAGAATATCAACGTTGACGCTATTAAAAGCTCCGGTAATATCAAAAAATACAGCAATCAAATTACTATTTACAGACAATGAATTAAGAACATCGAGTTGTAGTTGACAGATACTTTCACGAGCTGAATAATTTCGACGAAAACCAAATTGATTGGAAGGTAAAATTTTGTTTTGTTCTATATAAAACTCCAAACGCTGCTTAAGCAGCTGTTCAAATATTTTTCCAACACACGATGTTAATGCAATGGGACGGTAAGATTCTGGGTATAGCTTTGGTTTTGTAGGTTTCAAAATTGGTACTAAACAATCTTTTTTCCAGTCCGTAGGTATAGAAATAGATTCCCAGAGTGTATTTAAAAGTTTTAGAAGTATCTTTAAACTGGAATTGCTAAGTTTCTTGAAAATTATATATGGTAAGCCGTCAAGACCAAAGGCCGTTTCTCTTCTAGAAAAAATGGCTGACTGTAGTTCTTGCAAAGAAAAAGGAACAGATTCATTATTAGGATTTATGATGGGGTTGCTGGCTAAGGCAAGTCTGTTTACAACAAAATCGGGAGTGTATTTTGACAAAAAATTTAAAATCCAAGAATCTTCTGCTTCAGCACTGTTAGTATAAGATTTGTTGAATTTACGAACAAATTTCCAAATATGAGATATACGAGTACAACGATTAAAAGTTTCACACAAATTAACCCAGCTCTTTTGCCTCTCCATTTTAATAGTTCGTTTTTTAATAGCTCGAAACCGCTTAAATTCCAAATAGGTTTCTTCCGATGGGTTGTTTTTGAAATTTAAATAAGCCGCTTTGAAATTTAAGACGGTTTCAGAGCATTTCTCATTCCACCAAGGAAGTGGAGGCCTTTGGATGTTGTAATTTTTAAGAGGACAATGAGTACCTAATTTATTGGAACGAATAGAATTTGGCAAAGATTCCTGAATCGACGACTGTAAAATTTCACAAAAACTACTATACGATTCCAGAGGTTGATTAGAGTTAATTTGAAAATAGAGTAAAAAATTATCTGTCTTCCTACTAAACACTTTCCAATCCACCAGCTTATAATTTGGGTAGATGGGTAAGTGATCAGCGTGACAAGATTGGTGAGAATGAGGGCCGATGTTATTATTGTCGATAAGTACATTAATCAAAACAGGAAGATGGTAACTAAAACCAAGAGGACTGTCGTGAACTGTCCATTCACAAATCATTGCAAGAGACGGTGAAGCAAAAGACAAGTCTAAAGCATTTGGACGCCAGTTCAACGAACCAATAGTCGTTGAACTGCCGTCATTAAGTAATACCAAATTATTGTCGTCGATAACCTCTAAAACATCTTTATCACGAGATGAGTCAGAGCCACAACCCCAATGGGTATTGTGGGCGTTAAAGTCTCCTGCAAATATAAAAGGACTTGGGATAGACTTTATCAATGAATCAAATTTTCCTTTATTAAAAACTGGACTACTATTTGTAGGACTGTAAAAACTAACAATTGATATTCTTTTGTTATTTATAGTTAAAGTGACACATATATTTTGTAGTGAGTTATCGAAGTAAGCATCTACATCATTATTTTAATGGTTCAACTTTTATTTTTTTTTCTTTATTTTCTTTTATTGTATTTTTGTGTAAAAAATGCTATTGAATGAATGAGAATTGCGACACCTTTGTGGTCGTTGCCACAATCATTTCGTTCTATATTGAAATTTTTAACTTTAAACGATTTATGAGGTTTTAACCATGTTTCTGATATTATTGCAGTATCAATGTTATGTGAATTAAAGAAATACATTAATACATCTTTGTTACTATGTATACTTTGTGCATTCCATTGCATAATGTTGATTACAACCATTATGCAGATGGAGGCAACTTATTTCTAAGGGTTTTATGTAGAGTGTCTTTTATTTACGCAGAGTTATTAGGTACATCTTTGTTATTAATACATTTGGTGATAGTTTCGACAAGGAGGGTTATGAAAAAATCAGATTTCATTAGATTTTGTACTTGGATGTCTAGGGATCTTGCTGTAAGTGAGGGAAAAGCTTTGTTATTAAATAATTCAGCGTAGGAAGCTGAGCGTGACTTGACCTTATTTTCTTCGATTTTTTCTTTTTTAATGGGGCAAGCGGAAGAAATGGCATTATGATTGCCACCACATTTCCTGCACTTAGCATCCTTAGGGTCTTTCTGACACTGCCGAAAATTATGTCCCTCGGAACAGATGGAGCACACCTCTGCATTTTTACAAAATTTGGCAATATGTCCGTACCTCAAGCACTTTAAACATTGCTTGACGGGAGTTACGTACACTTTTATTTCATGTCTCCATGAATCCAGGAAGACATGTTCCGGCAATGTGGTGGACGCGAACGTCACCGCGACTGCCTGAGTAGGTACGAACTGCGGTGGACTTGTAGGATTAGGACGAATTCTACGCATGAAGCGTCTGACCTGAATAACTTTGCACGAGCTACCAATCAGTGAGAAAATATCTTTATTCGACAGCTCGGCAGGAACCGAGGAGAGAACACTGGTTATTTCAGCCTCTTTAGCGGAAATGCTGGCACGTAGACCCAACTGATCTAATAATTTTTGAGTTTGCAAAAATTTATTAGCATTATTTGCCATGTCGAAAGTAATGCCTACTTTATACTTGTTAAAAGTTTTAAGGTGCAGAACACCCGATACACCGTGCTCCCTCAAAGCCTTTGAAAGAGCCATGCGATCTCGATCATTAAAATGTTAAAATGTTTTTCGAGAGAAAAACAACGTACGCACCCTTTTTTGCGTCTTCGGGATATCGACGCGAATATCCCGGTTACCTGAAAATATTATACCTCTCGGATTCCTTGGGCGAGCTTTTGCTCAAGCCCTTTTGGTAGCACCTCGGGTACAGTCGAACAAGACGCCTCGGAATCAGAGCTGCCCGACGAGGACATCCGCTGCTCCGCGTCCGGTGGTGGAGGCTCCCCACGCCTCCGTTTTTTCTTCATTTTGGCTTATAATAAGCCAAAACAATTCGATTTTGCGAATAAAATTGAAAAAAAATCTCGAGAGCGCGTCTTTCCAAATCGCAGGTTCCCGCCGAAAAAACTAAATGTACTTAATTGTTATCTTCTTCTTCTTCTTTTAGCTTTGGCTCTGCATCTGGATTGATGCAATTCTGCCAGTAAGGAGGTTGAGTTTGGATTAAATTGTTATCTACTAGCTTCGTAGACAATGAACGACTACTCGTGTTTCCGTCTATTTTGGCTTTGACATGTTGTCTTTGTTGAATTTGTCAGTACAGTCATGTCGGTGGTTTGTTGACGTAATGTTGAGCAAAAGCCGTTTTGGAGGGAAAAACACGTGAGTCGAGAGGCCGGGAATTCGGTCTCGAGACTTGGTATCGAAGCAACTCTAAAATTACTGTGTGAAAGGACCTACTGTAAATTATCTATACAGGGTTTATTTAAAAGACCAGCAACCTTCGGTAACCCGGTTCCTAGCATCATCAGCAACAACGTTTGTTCTACGACTTTTGATAATTAGCTACTTTTTATTTCCATACAAAAATTTATAATAATTGAAATATCCGCTTTATCCGCGAAAACTATATTTAAAATACATAACTTAGTTTTTAGTTAATGAATTTAGAAGTAGTCTCTTTTTAAAGTTTTTACATTGATTTTTTTTAGCTTAGCTTCGGGCTAGATGGATAGGTGTATAAATTATTTATATTTTATTTACATTGTAGATTTTCTGACGAGTTACAGGACCGTCAAATATCAGTGTGTTGTGCAGTATGTCACCTGTTCTGTCCGAACCAAGTCCGAACTTAGCTATAATGATCTTCCTCACCTTGCTAGATTCAAACGATGAGCTATTTTAGAAATAATCTACTCGATTATGAAAGCTGCAGCCTGGTTGTGAAATTAGCGCCATCTTTTGTGATAAATTGTACTATTCTGGTGATACAAGCTTACAACAGATGACGGTACAGTATTTATTTTAAATTTATATGGCACTTGCTATTTTGTTCTAAAGCTTTGAATCTTTTATTGAAGACCCAGCCCCACCTATTATTTCAGTTAGGTTAAAAAGTAGTATTGACATTTAACTTGCAACCTAACTACATTTTATCGATGTTTATGCTACACTAGCTGACCCGTGCCCACTTCATAGGGCGGTAAACATTTTTAGTAGTCTATAAAACTCGCGAATAACGTGGTTTAAACGATGCGTGTTTAAACAAATTCAATAGGTAAAAGAATTTTCAAAATTGGCTCACGTGATTCAGAGATTTTATTAGTGTAGTATAGTATAGATTTACATATAGGCTGCATATAGGTACCTAAATTTTATTGACTGGACATCACACAGCTCCGCATTTACTTAAGTTTAGTATGCGCTTCAAAAGCTTTTGATAGTAGGTACCTACTGGAGAATAGGGCACAACACATCTATTGTCCAGTTCTAAAACTGGAAGGAAGAATCACCAGTCGTCCTAAATCTTCACAATTTCTATCTTGATTCATGGCGTCTCGCAGATCTACATAATTCTCAGCGCGCAGTCTTCTTTCATTAGTTCTGTTCTGATGTATACTAAACGCTTCGTTTGAATTTTGGCGTAAGTGTCCACCAGAAAACGGTTAAACAAACCTCGAAACCTTTGCAGGTGAGCAATGAGACCTTCTCATATTGGTAAAATGTATCTAGGCGTTGAATTGCATTGCAGAAACTTTTTTAGTGTCCAGTCTCGTCAGTTTTCGGATTCACATGTCAAAAATCAAAGTTGTATACGTCTTCGCCACGACAATAGATATATAAGCGAGTAGAGACTGAAGAGCATCAAATACCTGGTGCGTTTCGCCAATGTATTGCAAGCGGTCATCCCGGGTACGCAGCACAGTGTCCCGCCTGTCACATTGCTGATCTACCAGGACGACGGCAACATCATTGGTGGACAGTTGGAGTACCAACCGGATGCTGTTCAGTAGGTCGTTTACCGGCACTAATAACAATTTTGTTGGGTTTGGGGTATGGACTCGTATTTTATGTCCTTCCTCGTAGTATGAACTCAAATCATACTAAGGATCATTCGCATCCATTCAGAAGTTTTTACGCTATTTTAGGCCGAGAAATGTCACTTCCATCCCCACTCCAAAGGGAGCCTTAATGAATTCCAGGATAAAAAGTATTACATGACCTTCGTCGTAGTATGAACTTAAATCATGCCAAGTTTCATTTAATAAATTCAATAGTTTCAGCGCTATGCGCAGCCAAGAAATTTTACCCTACTTCGGGGGGGGGCACTACGGGGGGCTACTGGGGGTCCCACTGCGAGGCAATGTGGGGGCAAACTGCCGGGGGCCCCCACTGCCGGTGCTCTCCACTGTGGGAGCCTACTGAGTGGGTCCCACTGGGGGGGGGGGGGGGGGGGTACTGCGGGGGGCTACCCCCACTGCCGGTGCCAATGTGGGGTCCCCACTTCTAGGGCCCTCACTGCCTGGGGCCCCACTGCCAGTGCCCCCCACAGTGGGGAGCTATCGCTCTCTACCGCCCTTGACCCGCGCGCCATCCTGCAACGCGCAAAATTTCACTTCCATCCTCTCTCATAAGGGAACCCTTCTGAATTCCAGGATAAAAAGTATTTTATGCCCCTTCTTGTAATATGAACTTAAATCATGCTAAATTTCATTTGAATACCTTCAGTACTTTCGGCGCTATGCGCAGCTAAGAAATTTTACTTTCATCCCCTCTCCTAAGGGAACCCTGTTGAAATCCGGGATAAAAAGTATCCATGTCCTTCATCATAGTATGAACTCAAATCCTGCCAAATTTCATTTAAATACATTCAGTGGTTTCAGCGCTATGCGCAGCCAACAAATTTTAATTTCATCCCCTCTCCCAAAGGAACCCTATTGAAATCCGGGATAAAAAGTATCCTATGTCCTTCCTCATAATATGAACTCAAATCCTGCCAAGTTTCATTTGAATACATTTTGTAGTATCGGCGCTACGCGCAGCCAAAAAATTTTACTTTCATCCCCTATCCCAAGGGAACCCTATAAAAATCTGGGATGAAAAGTATCCTATGCCCTTTCTCGTAATATGAACTTAAATCATGCAAAGTTTCGTTTGAATACATTCAGTAGTTCCGGAGCTATGTGCAGCCAACAAATTTTACTTTCATCCCCTCTCCCAAGGGAACCCTATTGAAATCCGGGATAAAAAGTATCCTATGTCCTTCCTCGTAGTATGAACTCAAATCCTGCCAAGTTTCATTTCAATACGTTCAGTAGTTTCGGAGCTATGCGCGGCCAAGATACAGACAGACAGACAGACATGATGGAAAAAAATATCATTTTTGGAATCAGTATCGATAACAGAGTGCCTTCTAAAAAAAAATTTTAAAATATATTCAATGTACAGAATTGGACCTGTTACAGTTTTATTATAAGTATAGATTATTCTAGCAAATTAACAGCCGGTTTCTCAAACGCTAATCAAATCGCAAATCAGTTGACAAAGCAATTAACTTGACACACTGGTCAAATCAAATCGGGTTGCACGAACGATAATTAGACAAAAATTAACTAATCAATGATCATCTTACGATTGTCAAATCAGTGTATATTTTGATATGTCACACATAATTTAATCATTCCTTCAGTTCAATCCTTCACTCCTAAACTTCAAAAATGTCACGTTTGTGCTGCGAATCCTAGTTTCAACTTCAACTTCTTTAATGGCGCCCCTTGCTTTTCGCTACGATTCTGCCAGTGTCTGTGTCAGAGATAGAAATATTATTCTAAGTAGGTATTATGGTGAAGCGAAAGGAGGCTTACACCCAGCAGTGGGTGATCCCAGGCTGATATAACAACTAGTTTGATGGCCTTATGCCTCCGTGCCGAGAGGGTCTCGATTAGGGGAGGTATGCCTTCAAGTTGTGCCAGACTCGGACCCTGTTCCACTTCTCCCTGAGAAAAAGCCTACTCCAGGTGTATTTTCCCCTGAACCTCCTTGAGGGTCCAGGTGTATTTTCCTCATCAGATTCACTGCTGCTGCTCACAGTTATATCCGAAAGCGACATCCTACAATTTAAGAGGTTATTTTAATTTAGGTACAAGTATTTTTTATTGATAAAACAAGCCTTAAGTATTGTGAAATTTAATTAAACTACTTTTGGAGCTATTGTTTAATAATAACAAGGTTTAGAACTTAGCAAACGCAGTAAATTGTAGTAATTATTTCAGCTAATTAGAGCTAAATCACCGATTAAGTGATCGTTGATTTAACTAGCGCTTGACTAGTGAAAAATGCCTAATTAGTGTTCCAGAAACCCATTTTGATGTTTGACAAGAGATTTGCTTCAATGATTTGACAGACTGGTCAACTAATCTCTGTTCAAAATCATAGTACGTAATCAACGTTCGAGCAACCCAACTGATACTTGATCATTGATTAGTTAATTATGAAGATGATCTGCGTTCGAGAAACCGGCTGTACTGAGTTCTGTGAACTGGGTTAACAGAGAGCATACAATATGTTCCAAATTTCATCATTTTTATTGAAACCTTGTGCTTAGAATTATTAGTATTTACATAAACATACACACCACAAACTGAAAAACTCACATAGAAATTCACTTTAAGTTCATAATGGCTTGAAACAAACCCTGAAGTCAATGTAGCCTGCAAACCAGCCAGGCAAAATTACCTTAGTAGAAGCTAAGCCCCTCTTTGACTTTGTAGACAACGGGGAAGTTACACCAGTGCTTTGTTGACAATTTGAGGTTATGTTTATCTGGTGGAAACCGTAGCTTCTTTTCTCGCCGCGTCCTGGAGAAGCTGTGTGTCCACCTCGTCGGCTGGCAGCTGCACGTAGCGGACCACGGAGCCCCGGATAAAGCAATTCTTCACTGATAACATATGCGGATACTTTTCGGGATCTATTACGCTGATCTCCGACAACTTTATATTCAGGTATTGGTCAACGGAGTGCAGTGTCCCGCATATGCTGAGATCATTTTTGAGCTCCACCACTACGTCTTTCCCAACTAAGGATTTGAAGAAGGAGTAAAACAACATTTTATGTAATTTTTATCGCCGAAAACAGAAAAACTAACTCTTTGCCGCTAAATAAGGCCGTTTCGTTTCGTCATTCATTTGCATTGGTTTTTGAAAGTATGGTAATATGGTATGGTCAAGGAATTTTTATACATGGTCTATGGGTTTTTGCTTTTGTTTGTTTGCTGACTGTAATATCAACTGTCACCGTCATGCAGCAGGGTTTTTACACGGTCAATAATATCGTGATCCTGTTATCAAAAGCTATCCAAAGCTATTATTGAATTGGGCTATTACTCATATGATATTATCTTCATCAGTTCTCGATTTACTAGAAAAAAATGTATTTTTTCGAAGCAGAAAAATCATTTCTAAAACTATGCGTGCTAATTACACCTACGTACAAATATCACGTACACATGGACAATCTATGGGCCGAACTCAGGGACAAGGGGGCGGGGGCATTACAACAGTGGCATTATAATCTATTCCGATAAATATACAGCCACATTTACGAATAAATAAACACAGGTTGTATGTATGTTCTAAGACAGGTGTATGTTATTTTTAAACAAAATACTTGTTTTAATGATTTCTTTCCGTTGAATTGCTTTGCTTTGCATTAAGTTTTATTCTTAAATCTACATAAACCATAGCCTAAATCAATAAATGCAAATGATCAAAATCGTGTTCATTACTGGTCTTAAACTCACAAAAATAAATAATTAGATTATTAAGCTATATATACATAATCACACTAATAAAGTGTATTTCCTTTAATCTGTTCTTCTTTTTCCAATTTATTCAGTTCATGTTTACCAACCAAATATTCGTTAGATTTTCATGGTGTGGAAACCTGAAAAATGTTAATATTGTTAGATAAATATATTATTCAGTCTATTTGATACCGTAAACCCAGCTAACTTCGCCTAGTGTAGGTAAGTTCGCCTAAATTAGAAAAAGTACGATATTTATTTTTCTATCAAGGCAACACTTATTATAGTTCCTTGGTAGAAACCCAAATTGTAAATTGGCAGCACTGCACTACTCGCTTTCAAAATAACGGCAGACATTCCTTAGCAGTCGCAAAAAGTTATCGGTACAAATCAGTTCATTTTTTGAGTTGGTCCACAAAATTGTGATGGTGTGAGGAACTGGTTAGAGGTACGTCTTTCATATTTTTACAGTAGTTAGCAATTATGATCAGCTATTGAAATACAAAAGTTCATCCAAATACTATGATTATTGACAAAAATATCTGAGAAGGCAAAGTTAGGCGCCATTTTTTTGAATCACGATTTCCAAACTTCGCCTACCCTAGAGTTGTCAATTATTTTAACCAACAGAATAAAATAAAGGTTATGAACTTCATACCACTGGATGGCGTCCGTTTTTCTTTAGGTACCTAATTTTATTTATGTCATTGCTACTTCAGCACCCATATAGCGGGTAGATGTTGTTTTATTCTATATTTTTTTATGCATTAGGAATAACCTAGCTTTGGCATACCAAGAAGAATTGATTTTGATAAAAACTATTTTAATTTGAAAAGTACTTATGTTGGTAAGGTACCTAATAAATAACAATTCTACCCATATTAATATCACTTTCATTGAGTTAGTTCCTTCTGGTCTGTGACAGCCCTGACTTTTAACTCATTTTGTCGGTAAATGATGACCTAACTTTGCCTGCCATCATAAAAAGTTAAATATAATTATTTGGAGTAGTATTGAGAATTGAATCAATAATTATTTCAATAAATTATAAAATTGCATTTAAATCTATATGATTTATTAAGTTTTAAAGATAATATGAGACTCAGGCGAAGTTAGGCTCATTGCCCTAACCTCGCCTTCTTTTTTGACAGCCAAGGTTTTTAATGTATGTTATTTGCACAACACACACACTTTGAAAGTCCTTTAGAAATTTGTTAATTTCAGCAGGACAGAACTGATTTAATGTGATAAATTTGGCGCAAAATTAAGAAAAAACTGTAAATAGCAGGCGAAGTTAGCGGGGTTTACGGTACCTATCAAGAGGTTTCTCAAGAATGGATACTAAACCATAAAACTGCGTCACACACACTTCTGTTGTTACAGCCTGTAACCGACATTATTATAATGAAAACGGCTTGAAATTTTTAACTTTCATTGACTCTGCAATCTCTGGTGTACCCACAGAAATCTAATAGGAAAACGCAACTATTATCATGTCTGACTAAGATCAAGCAGCCTACGTTCCGTTGTCTAAGGGTTTAGCTCTTCTCTTGAAAATAGCTCTGGCATTTGGCATGTTTTCCACACATACTCGCTTTTATTCGTTCATCGTACAGTTTTTAATAGTATTTTACTTTCAGAACATCGTTAGAGCTACTTTCCTTCATCCAACTTTTGTCTAAGAATACTATTTCAAATTTGTTTGTATTTTTATCATTTTTATTGGTCTGAACATAATATCATAATATATAATAACATAATATATAACCATCTACACGATGGACCGACGACATCGTAGCGGTCGCAGGGAGTCGATGGATGGAGGCGGCTCAGGACCGCTATTTGTGGTTTCGTACGGGGGAGGCCTATGTCCAGCAGTGGACGTGTATGGGCTGATGATGATGATGATGAACATAATATTCTCGTGTATATATTTTGTCATACTGCCTCCAGCCTAAACGATTTCTTTCTTCCACAAAATAAAAGGAAGTTTGGAAATCGTAGTTAGAGACTTCTTCCAAGAACCTCGAATAGACCATATTCGAAAGAGAATGAAAAAATTTACAAGCCAGCATTGCTAAGTAATTCAAACAAAGTCCGTTTTTTAGGGTAAAACCCTAAAAAACGGACTTAGTGATTTCATGAATTGGATCACCCAATTAGATTCCTTATCAAGATAGCCAAACCATACAATGCATCATTGACAAATTGTTATATAACCCTGAGTACGGTAATGTTATCTCTGAGGCTGAACATTTTAGGAAGCTTCTTTGACATAAGTACATAATCGGTGAGTTAGGTTTATGAGTATTTTTGTGCCTAAGGCAGTTACGGCAGTCCCACCGCCGCGGCGGCGCCGGCGACGAAGCGACTATCATCTGATTTTTTGCTCAAGAAACTTACAATAGATATACCTACATTACGAGTAGTGTAATTTTTTTTTTATTATACGAAAACTTAGAAGTGATAGTTCCAATATACTACTAGTTATACTACTACACTTGCGAGCTATAAACTGGAATCACTTCATCGCTGGTTTTTGCAGACCATATTTTACAGTTTCCATGCAATAAACTGTAGGTTGTGGTATATTATTTTAAAGATTATTTTATAGCTTTCAAACTCTTTCGATATCATAGCGACAAAAATTGTTCATCATATGTCATGGAACGTGAAAACAAAAGACATAAATTTTTGGAACGAAACATCAATTTTTTCAAACTCCTGAATCCCTATAAAAACGGAATTTATGTAATTTTGTCATCAGTCCAATATATCACGTCACTCAAAATACTGGAATTACAAGAAAATGGAAACCAAACCAATAGAAGCCGCTCAAATCGTCACCCTAATCCAGCGAGGGTTCTCTCAGCGTACTATCGCTCGACAGCTTCATCTCAGCCAGTCCTGTGTCTCCAAAGTATACAAGAGGTTTAGAGAGACTAGAAACTTAGTCCGAAGACCAGGATCTGGATGACAGCGATGCACTTCGGCGAGAGATGACCGATTTATTGTCAGCAGTTCTCTCCGAAATCGACATCTAACCGGCGTTGACGTCCAGCGGGAGCTCGGAGAAGTTCGAGGGAGAACTGTCAGCGAGTGGACAGTGAGGCGAAGACTCAAAGAAGCTAACTTGACCTCAAAAAGGCCAGCAACGGGACCCAAATTGTCTACAGCCCACCGACAAGCCCGACTTCAGTTTGCTCGTGATCACTTAGATTGGGATATATAGCAATGGTGCCGAGTTTTGTTCGCGGACGAGACTAGGATGTGCCTGCATGGCAGCGACCGTCGACGGAGAGTCTACAGGAGACCGGGAGAGCGATACGCACAATGCTGTATAGCGGAAACAGTGGCATATGGGGGTGGGTCTTGTATGATGTGGGCGGGGATTTCAATTGAAGCTAAAACGGAGCTGGTATTCGTACCCTGTGGAGGTCGGGGAGGAGTACTAACTGCAGAAAGGTATATCAACGACATTCTGCTGGGCCATGTACTCCCTTACGCCGGGTTTATTGGCGAAAATTTCCTGCTAATGCACGACAATGCCCGCTGCCACACCGCTCGTGCGACTAGACAGTACCTGGAAGAAGTCGGGATTCCCACAATAGACTGGCTAGCCGTCAGCCCTGACATGAACCCTATCGAACACCTGTGGGACGAGCTGAAAAGGCGGGTACGAGGAAGATCTCCAGCTCCGGCGTCAATAGAAGACCTAAAAACTGCTCTTATCGAAGAGTGGCAGGAAATTCCACAGGATTCCATCAGGAAACTCATTAGGTCAATGAAAAACCGTTTACAAGCAGTCATTAGGGCCAGGGGGGTTAATACAAAATATAAAGCGGGAAATAACAAAGATTTTAAATAAAAAATTGATATTTTCATATTACTTCTTATTAATTTAAACATCCACAACTTCGACCTATTTTAAGAATTCACTAAATGAAGGTAGGAAACTTAATTAAATTTAAATAATTTTTATACCATTCGAAAGCTAACAAAATTTCTTTTCAGTTGTTATACACGAATCTGCAGTTTATTCTATGGAAACTGTAAAATATGGTCTGCAGAAACCAGGGATGAAGTGATTCCAGTTTATAGCTCGCAAGTGTAGTTTCATCTTTAAACACTGAAAGATAGTTCAGTGTCGTAAAAACTGACAAGTCCCACAGACATGATACTAGTTGCGCCACACGTCATCAATTTTGAAAATTAGGTACTAGTGACATGTTCAATGCTACGAAAACCTGTGAAAGTAATGCTTCGGTTTTGACTCTTCTAATTAAGTAAAATGTCCAATTTTCGTTTTGTGTGTAAGATATTAAGTAATAAACATTACGTCGTCGTTCCTGCCGGTAAAATCAATGTACGCGGGAGAGTGTGACGTCACTTCGCCCGAACCGAGCGCAGCCGGCACAGAGTGGCGACGCGGTGGGTCATTATTTTGGAAAATTATTTACTTAGAGTGTTGTTTAGATTGGTTAGAGTGTAATTTTGTAATATTTTAGTTAAAACGTACCTACTTAAATATGAGAAGGTACTACTAAAGTAGAAGCTGGTTTTGTGCAAGCTCAATCAGATAACCTTCCAAAAGTTGATTCGTTCATGGTTTTTGATTACCTGAATAATCATTCCAAGTTCACCAGCGCTGAAATCCGTGATTGGAAACTACAAAAATTACAGTGATCGATCCGCCAATATATCTTTTCACCTTTCTTTATATAAGTAAGTACAATTTTATAGAGTAACTAGTTTTTTAGGCGTGAGCAAGCTGTTCGCGGCGGTTGTGTTTATTGTTTATTTTTTTATTTAGTTCCCCTTTTCGTAACCTACCTTTTAGATTTTGTCAAAATCAATATCCAAGAGTAATAACTGCGATAAAAAAATGTCAGCCATCTTGGATTTAGAAATGGACATCTCTTTTGTAATCTACGAGTTTGACTTATTCGAAAACGATACCCATATCAGTTTTTTGGTGGGAGAGGGGGTTCGAGGGGACTGGGGGCGTTTGTAGGTCACAGCATGGCTCGTTTCGTTCACCGTGCTGTTCCCTGTAGTCGCATTACGGCTCGCTTCGCTCGCCGCAATGCTCCCCTGGGTTCAGGTAAAGGGTTTCTTGGGGGGCGTTTGGGGGTCACAGCACGGCTCGCTTCGCTCGCCGTGCTGTTTCCTGTAGTCGCATTACGGTTCACTTCGCTCGCCGCAATACGTTCAGGAAAAGGAGTACTGGGGGGGCGTTAGTGGGCCACAGCACAGCTCGCTTCGCTCGCCGCAATGTTCCCCTGGGTTCTGGGAGAGGGGGTTGTGGGGGGGCGTTAGGGGGCCACGCTAGACGCACGCACGCGGAGCACCCGTAGTCCTCGTCCCCGTGTGCCTCTAGGTTTAGTTTTAGGTATGGATACTCCCTTGTCCGCATTTGAACTCTATTTGGTCCATTATGCGTTGTTTTTGCTAGCAAAGCCAGCCTAACTCCGTCCAGAAGCGCAGAATCTTCCTGGGATCTTCACAGGCTTCGCGGAGTGACCTCGGCAAGTTGAGGATTTCAGTTCGTTGTGTTGTTACTCCCTCGCATTCCAGGACTGCGTGGGCGGCTGTTTCTTCGTCACTGAGACATCCTCTGCAGAGAGGGCTGTTTGTCGCTCCGATGGTGAATAGGTGTTCATCAGCGGCGTCATTCCCTAGAGATCCGCTATGTCCCTTAATCCATTGAAGGATGATCCTGTTCTTGGCGGATATCCTTTCTAGAGCTAAGTGACATTCGTACACGAGCTTGGAGTTGCAGCTGTTTCCCTCCAGAGCCCCGGCCTCCGCTCTCTCCGCTGCGTGCCCCGAACTGGGGCCGGACTGCGGATCGGGGTCAGCCTTGGATCCCGAAGGGGGATCGGGCTTTGGATCGGGGTTGGGTCCAGGCCTTTTTTTTATCGGCGTCGCTGTTCTCGCCCTTGGGTTCATCTTTCTGGATGATCTTGAGGTAGATGTTCCCAAGAAGCCAGTACAGGCGCCGATCTTTGAGTCGGGATTTCTCAACTTCAGACTCGGGAACGAGGAGAAGCAGGTACGTACCGGATACTTCCTGGTCGTTTCGCTGTTCCGCGCGGATAGGGTTCCACGAGTTGATGTTGAGGTCGGGGTTTTGGCCCGCTAGAAGCCTGCGGATCTGTTCGGTCCCCATCTGCTTTCTAGCTGGTGTCGGCACGAACAGACCACACAGTATTCTTCGCTCGAGCTCCGCTTGTCTTTTGACAACAAACTTAGTCCCAGCGATGGGCGATTCTAGGGTTGCCGTGCTTTTTCGGAGCCACGCTAACGTGTGGTCGTCCTCGCATCAGAATTTGAGGACGCCTTCGCTATAATGCGTACGACCACGGAATCGGACCTTCGAAGTCTGGGGCATGGTGATAGGATCAAAGATTTCGTCCATGATCCTATCCTCCAGCTTCTCTTGCACGTCCGTGGCTTGCTCCGCCGTTAGGTCTTGGTATGGCTCAACCGTTACAGCCACGCAGAGGTCATGTGACCTGAAGGCTGCTGCGTAGCTGACAGAGGTGCTCTCGTGTTCCGTATCCGGCCTTTGACGTTTACAGTCGCCGGTGGGCGTAGTGTTGTCATCGGGTCGGGAACGCTTGAAACTCTGTGGCTAGGCTGGTGGGAACTTGTTCTTGTTTTTGGCCAAAGCTGCCAGCCTCCCTCCGCGTTTCCCTCTGGGTCTGGGTCGCTGAGCTGGCGTCTGGCTTCCGTCGACAGGCGCTAGCGCTGCGTTCGGCTGCGCTTGCGCCTGGACCACTTTGGCGGGACGAGTCCCTCCTACATGGGTCATGGACTTGCAGAAAATGCTTAAAAGTTTCTCCGCTTGGGAGATACTAAAAGGGGGGGAGTTTTTTGGGGGCGGAAGGGGGGTAATATTATTATGTAGGTACGTACATCGAAATGATCTTCACAGCAATGTCTTGAAGTCTGGACATAAAGTGGAGTTTTATCATCTCATTTTACAACGAAATTCAATTTTTTTGCGTAGTTTTGGGTCCCTCGGTACGCAAAATATTGTTTTCCTGGCGTTTTAATAGAAGTTACAAGTTTGTACATTTTAGCACTATACAATACTTATAGATAGTAATAAAGGTGATTCTTACACAAATTGGACACTGAATTTGTTTTAAAACCACAATTAATCAAGAAAAACACTGCGCGCCTTATCACAGCCAAGGGCTAACTGGCGGCGACGGACTAAGTGACGTCACAGCTATCGCGGCGGGCCACTCGGTGAACTTCGCTTAATTTGATCATAACTTCGTTAATTTTTGTCGCAGAACAAAAATTTTTGCACTATGTGGTAAGGATTTCTTAGCTCTATAAATCTGTATTCTCAACTAAAAACGTTACGGATCCTCACTATGCAATTTTTTTTGTTATTATTTATGCGCCCTAAATTAGGGAATTTCAGAAAAAAAATGGATTTTTAGTGATAATTTCCAAAGAATTTACGGCAAAACCAAAATCTTAAGTGGATGGAAACACTGGTTTGAGTTTGACTGCGCATTGCGATGTGACTTTTTCTGTTTCTTTTTTTGTTTGTGTCATTCAGCTTTGGTGTCATTTTCGAATGTCGCCCATGGTCCGGCCGGTTGTATTGTTGTTTTCTTTGTGAACTTCTATTGTTAGCTTACAAATATAGGTTTTAGTTTCGTTCCGTTTGTGATTTTGTTACTTTGTTGTCAGGAAAGCACAATACAACTTATTTTTCTTCATTCGTCGAAACCTAACCTCTTAACACTTGAAGCATCGCCAAAGAGAATACAATCGCATCGCCACGAAACATGGAAGTTGTTGAAGAAACCCCCGAAATTGTGAGTACATCTGTTTGTTTTTACCTAGGAAGCCATTACTAACTAACGTCACACGCTTAAAAACACATGACCTGGTTTACAGATTGTTAACAGTTTTGTAATCTACTCGGCCCGTGAGCACCACGAGCTGCCAGGTATAGGCTCCTCTCTTTCATCTCGTGCCTTCCTTATCCATTCTTTCCGTGGTTTGAGCAAGTTAATTAACCACCATAATTAGCTTCGGGCCAGGGAATCGCAGGCGTTTTATAAGTAAAAAAATTTGCCTCAGTACTACCTACTTGTAAAAGTCTACATTATTTTCAAGTAAATCAAATCAGTAAGTGACCAGACATCTCACAATTTCACATCTACAAACCTTTATTACATCGGTGGATTTTTTGGATGGGGCAGTAAGGAAATGTTGAAACCTTAACTGTTATTGCGAAAGGAAATGGTCTTAGGTGACTGTTTGTTTCTTTTTACCTGACTGCCAAATGGAGGATGGCTATGAGTTTGGCACCTTTGTATGTATGTTTGTATGTAGGCGATTTCTATGTTCCCACCTAGCGCTGAAACTACTAGTTTGATTTCAACAAATGAGCTATTAATTGATTCGTCTCAATACCTAGATGGTTATACATACAGTAAGCCAGAAACTAGGTATTTTAAACAAAAACTAAAAAGTCAGAATCAATTGGTTTTGATGCCAATTGATTCTGTTCCATATACTGATCAAAAACTTCGGACCAACTGAGGTTGGAGTCGTCAGAAATTGCTAAAAACTTCAGCTGCCATATATTTTGCCGTAAATCATTGCAGCTTCACAAACCTTGTGTATTTGTGTTCTCTATTTATTATTTGGTGTGCAATAAAGAATATTCTATTCTAATCTTGTGACCCCAAATCTACCTAGGTACTTACTATGAAAAAGAAATGATTTCATTGAGAATTTTTACATCACATGCTGAGTAAAATAATTGCATTATCTTCCTTATTTTGACTATACTATAAATAAAACATTACAATTATAAACCAAGGGCTTGTAAAGATAAACCTAAAAAATACTGTGTCTGTTTGTATAAAACAATCCTTGTATATAGTAATAAATTGAAAAGGACTGGGTCACTAAAATAACTTAATGCTTTCGGGCGAATTGAATACTATAAATATGTAGGTATGCAAGTATATAGTAAGTATATCAGTGTACATGTACAAGTCATCATTGTATAACAAGTAAGTATGTATGTATGTCAGTAATAACAGCGAATGGTGCGCGACCAATCTTTTTATCGTGCTCGGAGACCATCTACCGCCGCGCCGCGCCACTGCAGCTGTTCGCCCGCGCGCAGCCGCCCCTTGTCTATCAGTCGGCGCGCTGACCGGAGACCAGACTAAATAATCTGCTTTTTCAAAACTCCAACCAAACGTAGCAGTGCCATGCTGCAGATTTATGGCAACCGAAACACAGAAAACCTTGAAGGAGACGACATTCTTAAGTACTGGAGGGACATGTTTCGTGGAGAGTCTTGACTGATAGAGACTGCGGTGGTGGCGCGGGCCAACAGCGTCGCCACGCGGCGTGCGCGTCTACCCAACCTCAGTTGCTATTGGTACATTAGAAGTTTTTGGTTTTGTAAGCTTGTATCTTCTTCGTAACTTGATGAATGATTGCAACACCACCTGGTTCGTATAGATCCAATAAATAGATGAGTTGATGTCGGTAGGACTGGGGCAACGAGCGGCTGCAGCGAGCGGCGCGCGCTGTGGAGGCGCACGTGTACGACGTGGACTCGTGGGCGCTGCTGATCCGCGAGGCGCAGACCCGCTCCATCAACGACGTGCGTGCCATGTACGAGAGGCTCATCGCCGCCTTCCCCACCACCGGCCGATATTGGAAGATATACATCGAGCAGGAGGTACATTACTTTTGAATTATACAATCACTAAACAACACAAAATTCGAATTCCACAATTCTAGGGGAATAAAAAGGATTTTTTTCCCGTAAAACCACAACAGGAATTTGATTATTACCAGAACAAAAGTAGCCAATGATACTCTCCATCCTTTCAACTAACTCTATACCAAAAATAAAGTGGATCGGTTGCTCAGTTAGGGAGTGAAGGAAGGACAAACAAACACTTTCGCATTTATATTATTAGTTAGGATTATGATTGTTGTCTATTCAGATACCGGAATATGGCTTGAGACAGCTAATACGTATACTATATTATTTTTTGATTTAGCTTAGTTTTGATGATCTGTAAGATGACCTGAGTGATGTGGTGTCCTTTATAAGTTCCAACACTGAACACACTATGCATCCAGCTCTTAGCCATGTAGGTACAACATCTGGACATATAGGTTACTTACTGACCATTGTTTGGTTGCCATGACAACCCTCGACACCTGTATATGTACATATGTAGTGTTCTGTGAAATGTCCAACCAAACTCATTCATGTACATACCTATTTATATATTCTGATATTCCATTTATAGTTATGTATAGCTCTTTGAATCTAGACATAATTGTTGACTTCCATTAATAAAACATTATCTATTAAAATTATTATTTTAAATTATTCTCATTTCCAGATGAAAGCGAGAAATTTTGAGAAGGTTGAAAAGGTATGTTTTATGTAAATAAATCTAGTTTTATAAGCATCTGTGATAAATATTAAAAAAGTCAGAAAACTATAAAATAGTCAGCCAAGCTGAAAGTTTTTACAAAATACTATAAATAAGTGTAATAAAGAGAAAGCTATGAAAATGCATCTTTTCTTTACGTAGGGCCGCTGTGTTCAGACATACTGGAGGTGACTTTCCTTAGCTTTTAACATATTTAGATGTTATATTGTGATTATTTTAATGCAATATTCTGAAAAACATCACAATATCATAATAATATTGCAGGTTAAGTTTGTTGGTACAACACAATCAGAGATTAAAATTTTAACTAATCCTGTAAGCTAAAGAAGGTCACTTTTGATATGTATCCCTCTTAGTTATAATGCCGTTCTACATTTTTCATACTTACACCTGAAATTATTAGTCCCAAAATATCTAACTATTATGTGGGACTCTAAATTATTTTTGATAGATTCAATAATTTAATTGGACAAGAATTTGGCTGTGAACTCGTTAAGAAATCACATATTGTAGCTAAAGTAGGTACAATTTGTGAAGTCGTTACAAACATTAAATTTCAATTCAGCTTCCTTTTCCTAAGTACCTACTTAGGTATTGAGAAAATATGTTCCTGTCATCACGAGCGGTAAGTTTGTTGAATTATTACAATTTTAATGCAAGCCAGTAGAGACACGTTCGTGAGACCAAATGCATCGCGGTAACTTTAGATATCTACTCGGTTCTGGAATATTAGATATTTTATGTAAAAAGGGATTCCACAAAAATTGTTTGTCTGTAAAGTCTGTTTAGGGATGATAATTTTACGTGATAACGTCACAAGCCGAACGCTTACTCGTCGTCGAAAGCATTTCTTCACTGGCTTGTGAATATTATAAACGTTTCAGAATACAATCAGTTTAGAGATCGTCCAGTCTTAAACTGCGCTCCAATGAAATGTATCCGCTAAAGTTGTGCTTAAAAGTAGACACGCAATTTAAGATAGGATCATCTCTTTATTCTCGTGCATGATACATACTTGGATGCGAGAAGAACAATATTACCTATAGGATGTTAGACGAGCAGCGCGGCGCAGACGTGAGCCTGCAAGCTGCATCTGTGAAGCCGGCCAGTGAACGTGCCTACCTACGGACAAAACTGTGGCTGAACCTGTTCCCTGCTCATCATCATCAGTGCGAGTGGCAGTCGCGCACCGCTATCTACTAGTGCGCTGACATAATATGCGCGTTGGGCTCTGAAAATGATGAGCAACTCTCGCTCTAGCGATACTTGTCAATATTCGATCTAGCCATCGATTTGACGACCTTAGTGATGCAGCGGGCGAAGGTCCGCCTGCGATGCAGGAGGTTGCGGGTTCGATTCCCGGCTTGAGAAAAATGGACGTAGGGACAATCTGCAGATATTTGTTCATGTTTTCTAAGTATAATAAAAAATATCTATGTAATATATTAAGTAAATTAGTTATCTACTGCCTTAAAAACGGAGTGAATGGAGACTTCAGGGTGAATAGAAATGGACGAAATAAGAAATACTGTACCAAGACAGTACCTGGCTTGTAGCAGTGGAAGTATCTTTAGTCCGTCACTGTGTCAGTGAATCTGACCTTTGCAAAAGGATGTTTTTGTCCAGTATTTAGTGTATTTCTATTCACCCCGTCTTACGGATACGGTACCCATAACACAGGCTCTGGTGCTAGATGATGGTGTGTAGATTGTCCACCATTATGTATGTACCTAGTATAGGTATATGTAGTAAGTGTGGTAGGTAAGTAACGCGATGCGTGTGCGCAGCTGTTCCAGCGGTGCCTGATGAAGATCCTGAACATCGAGCTGTGGCGGCTCTACCTCAACTACGTGAAGGAGACCAAGTGCATGCTGCCCACTTACAAGTACGTACCTACCTCCTACACTTGAAGCACTATGCAGCTCTGCCCTGGTACGAGGTACCCGCCTGCACAAATACAAACCGACCTATTCATTAATAATTTAACAAAATTTCTGTTATTATTGAAATGATTTGCTATCGAGGCTTCGCAAGCGCTTTTCCGGTAAAAAATATAGTTAAAAACTAAAACCCGACTACATAAGTCTTAAACAAGCGTTCACCTATTGTCGGAGGCACCCACCCCATATACCTAGGTTACAATTAGTAACAAAGGCCTCCGACTACCTAAGTATCAAAAGAAAATGCTATGGACAATAGGTGAACGCTTGTTTAAGACTTTTATGTAGTCGGGTTTTAGTTTTTAACTATATTTTTGACCGGAAAAGCGCTTGCGAAGCCTCGATAGCAAATCATTTCAATAATAACAGAAATTTTCTTAAATTATTAATGAATACCTTCCTTTTATTATATATTCGGAAATTGTATATGGAAGTGAATTCTTTGTAAAAACTCATTGTGATAGTCCCTCTGCCACAGTCCTCAGGATGATGTTGCGACTGTCCCGTATTCGGCGCATCAGGGACACAGTTTTCATGCGCACTATGGCATGATGGCACGATGGCATCAGTGCGGTACTGCGCAAACATTCCCGACGCACTGCAGAATCGGGACGACCGCAGCATCATAATAAACCTACGTCCAGCGTCGGGATACCATCTATCTCCGTTCCTTTCAATACAATCAGTTTAGCCGTTAACACTTTCATGGCCCACGACACGACGCACATGTCCATCTCTGGGTCCTGGAGGCGTGACCCTACGCGTACCACCGCCAAAGCTGGGCAGAGAAACCATAGACATATTTCATAGAAAAAAAAACTAGATCTATGTATGAGTGAAGCCGTTAAAGCGCAAAAGCCCTACAGATAGACAGATTTAGGTACTTGCGAATTTATAATATTTATTATTAATAAAGTGTTTTTGTGTTCACTTAAATTCTTGATCCAATATACATAGGTCTCGGCTTAAAGGAAGCTTACCAGTTCGTACAGGCAGGTACTGTCCTTACAAATCATACTCGACTCACCACTTGGTGTAATCATCACAATACTGTTGTCGTGTCACGTACGAGAGTTTAACGTTGAATGAACTCCGCAGAGAGAAGATGGCGCAGGCCTACGACTTCGCGCTCGAGAAGATAGGGCTCGACATCCACGCGTATCCCATCTGGAACGACTATGTCACCTTCCTGAAGAGCGTCGACGCCGTCGGCTCGTACGCTGAAAATCAGAAGATATCCGCCGTCAGGAAGGTATGTGCTACTCATCTGCGGAGAGGTAACGCCATGTCCTACGCATCTGTGATAGGGCTCCTATAGGGCTCGTTATCCACGCCTACCCCATCTGGATTTGTATATATTTCATATTCGCTGGGCACTTCCTTATCCACCCGCACCAAAATGTCATTCATAGTGGCCTTGTATGATTCTGCCCGGTGTATTCTGTAACCCCCGGTGCGTTGTGGCAGGTGTACCAGCGCGCCGTGATCACGCCCATCATCGGCATCGAGACCCTCTGGAAGGACTACATCGCCTTCGAGCAGGGAATCAACAACATCATCGGTGAGTCACTTGTTTGGCAATAGCGTACGACAGCTGATTCCTATCGGCTTTCTCTCAACAGTTAATGTATTCCGTTTCCTCTCACACATCACACCACACAAGTACAAATAGTAAGGCTCTTGATTATCGTTCATTAAAAAGGGTACATTTTAAAACCTACATTGAGATGAGATCTTGTGTTGTGCTTGGTGAATAAGAAATACTTTTTGAATTTGTGTGTTTGTCCAGCAGTAAGAAACCGATTGGTGATTGTTACTATAATTATAATTTCAATAAAACATGAATGCATGCAAACATAATGGTAACGTGCATAAACAGCTTAAACTATATGCCTATTGTATAATACCTAATGACCTTTCAGCGGAGCGAATGGCCATGGAACGTTCCCGCGAGTATATGAACGCGCGCCGCGTCGCGAAGGAACTGGAGACTGTGACGAGGGGGCTCAACCGGAACATGCCCGCCACGCCGCCCGCTGTCGACCGCGAGGAAATGAAGCAGGTCAGTGCCTTACCGCGCTGGATATACAGCTCAATGTCGCGTGTACTAGAGACGTCACCAGGGAACGATCGGCTTGGAGATGATCGTGCTCATGTCCTTAGGTGGAGCTGTGGAAGAAGTACATATCGTGGGAGCGCAGCAACCCGCTCCGCTCTGAAGACACAGCTTTAGTGGCGCGCCGCGTCATGTTCGCCATCGAGCAGTGCCTGCTGTGTTTGGCGCACCACCCGGACGTCTGGCACCAGGCGGCGCAGTTCCTGGAGCACAGCGCGAAGCTGCTGCAGGAGAAAGGGGCAAGTACCTACCATCATACAATACTACACTACCTTTTTAAGTAATTATTTTTTATTTATCGTGTCATCGTAAATATCAATGCTGCCACCAAGTTTTTTTTTGCCACTGTCTCATAGTGATTAGATACACGAAAAAATATGAAACACGTGAAAAATCAATACTATGAAACATGAAATAAGTAATTTTTTAAAACATTTGAAGATTATGAAGCAGAGCGGTAGCGAAAGCCGATCGAATCGCACGTGACAATTGTAAGGCTATAGTCCGCCCGACATTCTATTTTCCACTTTGTTACAATAACGGTACGGTCCATTTATATGTAGGACTCGAACGCGGCGCGGCTGTTCTCAGACGAGGCGGCGTGTGTGTACGAGCGTGCGACTGGCCCCAACGGACCGCTCAAGGGCTCCACGCTGCTGCACTTCGCACACGCGGACTATGAGGAGAGCAGGCTGCATTATAACAAGGTATGTACGAGCGCGCTACCGGCCCCAACGGACCGCTCAAGGGCTCCACGCTGCTGCACTTCGCACACGCGGACTATGAGGAGAGCAGGCTGCATTATCACAAGGTATGACAGGGGCACAAAAGCAGTGCCTTAAAAGTCGATTCGTGTATCTAAAGCTGATGAGTTTAAATCCAAATTTGAATGCTTATTGTTGCGCTGTGATGTAGCGGTGCTGGATGTATTCACTCAGTAATTTAGGCCTCAATTTGTTTGTTTCATTTTACACCGGCTTGGGTTGGCAACATTGCAAAGTCGCATCTTTGCAATGTTGCCAATTCAACTAGCGAGTAGAGTTGTTAGACTCGGGCAAGACTTGGTCAAAGTTGTACTGTACATATCAAGTGTGTTTGTGTGTGCAGGTGCACTCTGTGTACACGCGGTACCTGGACATGTCGGAGTCGGACCCCACGCTCGCGTACGTGCAGTACATGAAGTTCGCGCGGCGCGCCGAGGGCATCAAGTCCGCGAGGAGCGTCTTCAAGCGCGCGAGGGAGGACCCCAGGTAACGTTCTCACGCTTTTAAAACGATTGATTTAAGTTTTCGCCTCTGTTTACCTAAATGTGTCGTGGTTCTAATTTGTCTAACTGTGTACGAAAATCCCACCGCGCTCTCAGCAAATGTTTTACAGGATGTTGATAGTTTTGTTAAAGCCATTTTAAATGTACATTACCTAAGAAAAAAAATATATATAAGAGGTTCAAATGAAATGTAAATTACGTGCAAATGAATGTTTTGATAAAACCGACTTCATATTTCTTAGTATTTACACTATTTGTTTACGTTTTCCACGTCGGGATCATTTTCCATCAATTCCCATTCGATAGCGAAATATTTTATAAATCTCTCCATAATTGATGGAGAAATCGACGAACATAAAAACAAAATAAAAAAAATAAAAATGCCTTTTATTCCATAAGTTTAACAACAATCATGCTTAACAATATATTTTGTAGGTATAATTACAAAAGTTAAATTGAATTGATTGAATGTTGAGTAGGTACATATTTAGATAGTATTAAAATAATTGAGTTACATGCATTACAATGGTTAGATAACACCTAGATATTGAATTTAAATACTTATATATTAATAGTATTTATAATAAATTAGGTATTTTATAAGTAGCTGGACCCCTTTCGGGCACAGGCCTCCTCCATTTCATGTTTGTGGTCTCTTCTTGAATCTTCTCTTTTAATCTCATATTATTCTCATATTTGTTTGTGTCTCCCTGTTTTTCTGAGCTGGAGGGTTCGACGAACATGCATACATGAGTCGATCATTATTTAGTGTAGGTATTTAATGATGGACAATAGACGTCTGAATAAATAAACTTTTTATTTATCTATTATCTAATAATAGAGTTTAGTCCGTGTATAATGTTGTGTCGTGTCGGTCTCGGTCCGCGTGCCAGGTCCCGGTACCACGTGTTCGTGGCGGCAGCACTCATGGAGTACTACTGCTCCAAGGACAAGAACATCGCCTTCCGCATCTTCGAGCTCGGCCTCAAGAAGTTCAGCCACATCCCGGAGTACGTGCTGTGCTACATCGACTACCTGTCGCATCTCAACGGTTAGTGGTACTGCCTGATGCCTTGCCTGATGGTACATTCGGGTGCCGCTACATAACTCCCTAACGTAACATAACATGTCTTCCCTCAGAGGATAACAACACGCGCGTGCTGTTCGAACGGGTCCTCTCGTCCGGCAGCCTGGCGCCCGAGAGCTCCGTTGACATCTGGAACCGTTTCCTGGAGTTCGAGTCCAACATCGGGGACCTCGTCTCTATAGTCAAGGTCGAGAAGAGGAGGCAAGCGCAGCTAGAGAAGGTAACAGACCGAAGAATGCGTGGACCGACGACATAACGTTATTTATGTATATGCCTCCTGTTAGACCAACCACCATTGCAGGAAACGAGTCCGAACGGACTCTTTAATGTCCCGAAACATAAACACGTTCAACAATATTTTTCAAGTTAAAATGGAACCTTAGCTTGCACCAAAAGTTGATCACTGTACAGAGTTGTAGTTGTAGACCAGCCATCTCGTCTAATTGTACTCGTAAGTCGTATGAGCTGACCCTATTGTTATAAAACTTTTGAAACTCACGTCAACACTCACTTCACAACACTAAATCCATTTATATTGGTACTAACTAGCAACCCGCCCCGAATTCGCACGGGTAGTAATATGCTCCACATATTATGCCAGCATGTTTTATAACCATACAGTATCCAGAGTCCCAATAACCTAACTCACAACAGTCGAAAAGTTTCCGCGCGCCGTTCTACATACATACATAGACATGGTTATTATATAGTTCACAATGACGTTTTATCATACGTTCACAGTTACATAAGCGGCTGTCGGCCAATGACAGCTTATGACATCGCATTGGCTAGCAGCTAGAGCCGGGCTTTAACGTCTAGCCGTGACCTTGAACCGGTCCCGGGCGCAAGTTTCCGCTCTACTTATGTTCTTGTCTACTCATATGCTACTTGTACCCATTTTTAATTAACAAGTTCATCTTTAGGAAATCTTAAATAAAATGAAGTTAATGTTGATAGTCAAATGTAAAGAAATCTTATAAAAATAGGTATTGGATACCAGTGGTGAAAAATAATATTGTAGCAAGCTAGGAAAGCCGATGTGCCATATCAACCCAACCTCCTCTGTGTCGTTCGAGCTGACAACATCGCGCGCCCATTATCTCCTTCTCTCTGTCACTCACAAATACAACGCACTAACTTGTCTCGTTCGTGTAGGTGGCAGAGCGGCAACAGCGCCGGAGTAATTTTTGAATAAATAAAATTTATGATTTTTAATTTTAAATAGACTAAACGCTACTTATAAATGAAAAGAAACATCCTACCAGCTTTTTACAGCCGTCCCAGTATAAGTACTACAGTTTCTGAACTCACAACATGGCATTTTGTTATTTTTTTCGCACTTCAAAAGCCCGCAATGCATGTTCGCATCGCAGCCGTACGCAGGGCCGACTGAGTTAACTCAAGCTAATTAGCTTGAGTTTATATTGCCACGCAGACCTCGGTAAAACGTATCTACCTCAGTTTATATAGGATATCATTGATAAGGGGGTAATATTTGTGAAATGCGAGTTTGTGATTTTATCTACCCAAATATCATAAACCCTCTCTAATGCATTCAAAAACCATAGGCAATGACGAGCATTACCAACCAACAGAAATAAACGGAACTGTAATGAACTCATAACCTACTGAAAACCGTAGGTTATAGAGTTTAAGTTTGGAACAGGTGTCAAATTCAAGTGAGTGTGCTATACTAGTATCTACATTCTAACTATAAATCGCACGACATTTTGATCTCGAGTGACACAAGAATAGTGACTTTGTTCGTAAAGTAAAGTGATCGTTTATTGCATGAAATACATGTAGGTACAGGTGTTTTTATAATTGTGTGTGTCAATGTATTCTACCTTTACGGTGTGCAATGTCTGTATACAAATCATAGTATCAAATGTAACGTATTTTAAGCTTACGATGAAAATAAAATAATACAATAACTAAAACAATTCCAAAAAAATAATACATAAAAAATTAAAACAGTACATTAAAGAAATAATAATACAATTAATCAATATAAAAAAATGACATGTTATAATATAATCTACAACTTATCTGTCTTAAATTCACTAAAGGAGTAATAGCATTTTTTTGTCAACAATTCAGTCACTTTCCTCCGAAACAACGCACAAGGTAATTGTCTTATAGACTCTGGCAGTTTATTATAGGCGAATGGTGCTGAGCAGAATATATGTATGTACTTTTACGCATTAAGGTCGTTTTGGAGTTGCGAGTAACAATTCTATGTTTGTCACGCCTATTGCGAACCACGACATCAGAGAGCTGTTCAAACAAATCAGGGTTATTTTTTACAAACATCACCGTTTCAAATATATACAGTGCAGGAATCGTCAAAATCTTATGCTGAGAGAAAAATGGTTTACACGAGTCCGTTACTTTCAGACTAAACATAGCCCTTATGCATCGCTTTTGATGTTTGAAAATTTTTTCAATGTCAGTAGAGTTTCCCCAAAAAAGTATACCATAACGAATATTAGATGCAATTAATCCATGGTATGCTGTTAAGAGGGTTTCCACATTAACAATTTTTGATATTTTAAATAGTACATAAGCTAAGCTATTAATTTTCTTACACAAGTTTTCCAAATGATATTTCCAGTTAAGTTTTTTGTCAATAGTGAGTCCTAAAAATTTTGTCATGTCAACTTCATTAATATTGTATATATATTTAATGTCAAGTGGATGTAGAGCAGCTGTATCGCGTTGTCTAAAGCTTATCATTTTAGTCTTAGATAGATTTATTTTTAAGTTATTATTATCCAACCAAGCAATAATTGAAGTCAAGGCAGAATTGATATCATTTTCATATGTCATTTTATTAATACATTGAATGGTTACGGCACTTTCGTCTGCAAAGAGCGACATATGTTGGGTTGTCGAATTTGGCAGATCATTAATATATATAATGAAGAGTAGAGGACCCAGTACGCTACCTTGTGGCACACCATATATTACGGTACGTTCTTTAGACCTATGGACTTCTTCATGTTTAGTTTTGATATTAATCCTACTTATTTCAGTAACTTGTTTCCTATTATCAAGATATGATTTGACAAGTTCTAATGGAGTTCCTCTGACTCCGTAAGCCTCTAATTTATTTAAGAGTATGTCATGACGCACATAGTCGTATGCTTGCGTCATATCGCAAAATATAGAGCATATTGGTCGTCTCGTATCCACGCTGCATGTGACTCTATGTAGAAAATCATATAAGGCCATATTTAATGATTTATTTTTTCTAAAACCCTTTTGTTCTGTACAAAATATTTTGTTTGTTTCAAAGTAACTATTGATTGCAATATATATATATCGTTCGAGTATTTTTGATATAATAGGTATAAGGGATATCGGTCGATAGTTTTCCATGCTTTCCTTATTTTGTTTTTTATAAAGGGGCTTTATGATTGAGAGCTTAAGTGCATCAGGAAATTTACCGGCTCTGATACATAAGTTCATAATATAACTTATAGGTTCAGATATGAATCTAGCTGACATTTTCAATGTTTTTGTTGAAATTTCATCGTTTGTCTATGATTTAAAAAAAATACAGATATTCGAAACGCCGCCATTTCGAGCTGTCCATAGACCAATTAGTATACTTCGTAAGTAGCTGGAGCTATCATTTGTCCGTTAGCTTTTTATTTCCAGTTACGAGTAGACAATTTTCTGATAAGTTGAATAAGTACTTTATTTCTGTCGGAAATGAGTGATAGTGACTCAGAATAAATAATTTGCTTCTGTATGTGTTCAATTTATTTTTTATTGCATTACACTGGTAACAATGCTGGTCATTTCCCTATGGTTCCTGAACCCATCATAGAGCCCTTATGATATTTGGGTAGATAAAGTAGTGTATGCAACTGTACATAATTAGGCATTACAGCACTCGTGCGATGCTATTAAGAAACTCGCCTTCGGCTCGTTTCTTAAACCCACACTTGTGTTGTAATGCCCTCCATTATGCACAGTTGCATAAACTACTATAATATTACCGGAGGTAATCTCCGGAACGAAACATCTAATTTTATGTTTTTGTATGTATGTTTGTTACTTCTTCGTGCTCTAACGACTGGACGGATTTGGATCGAAATCTAGATAGCTCAAAGTTACCTCATCATCATTATCAGCATCAGCTCATGCACGTCCACTGCTGGACATAGTCCTCCCTCGTACGACGCCACAAATAGCGGTCCTGAGCCGCCTCCATCCATCGACTCCCTGCGACCGCTACGATGTCGTCGGTCTCCCATGTAGGGGGGATTTATATTTTTACGTATTTTGAACTTATTATACATTATAATATGATCTAATATCGATATGATATGACGTATATGGGCTGATGATGATAATGTCGTAAAAATATTTATAGTTTCAATCCACTCCATAGTTTTTCCTTCGAGAACAATTTGCGCGTCACTCTCGTAACAATGTTGCGCGAGACTATTCGTTTCTTTTTTACTCTTACATATTTGTATAACGTGTGAAAGAGATACGCTATCGAGGCGCCATAGTCGGGCGGTGACCGTTTTATTTTGCTAGTAAAATGAAAATTATAAAAAATTAAAATAGAAACAACCTTTTTACGCACTTTTCTGATGTCGTTTGGGCAGGAAATCACCGGGCACTTTGGCATCGTGGACGTTGTACTTGGATTGCGGTCGCCACAACTAAACCAAAACTCTTCGCATTGCGTAGCGTGTGAAGAGTTTTAGCGTGGATATTTTTTTGAGTTTTGAGCCCTCCAATATTTTGTATTCGTATTATTATAAACTGATCACAAATAATGAATAAATTGAATGACCTTGCGTGGTGATCTATAACTATTACCCCTCTCGATCAGAAGCTCTAAGCAGCTTACTGTGCAACAGCGCGAAACCTCTAATGAGCAGTGCATGCTATGATTGGAATTGTTACATTTATATTTTGCCATAGAGCTGTTTATAATAAGATTGTCAAGATGTAACGTAATTACTTACTAGTTTATTTCTGCTAAATCTAATCTAATGAAATTTATCTTCAGGTAGTTTATTCGCCGCAGCTTGTTTCCGATATTGGATTATATTGAAGTGATGACTGATGCTGTGCTGTTTTAGATCAAAGAATTCGAAGGCAAGGAGACGGCGCAGCTGGTGGACCGATACAAGTTCCTGGATCTCTACCCCTGCAGCATCGCCGAGCTCAAGTCTATCGGATACACGGAGGTAAACCTCTCTCTCTCCCGAGCACTTTTCACTTGAGGATGAAATCTGCTTTCCTTGTTTTTCAAGAATCAATCGTTTATTAAATAAAAATTTGCAGAATACTATAATTACATGTGAACATCTTAAAGCTATGTAATGTGAATGTATTCCACCTGCAAGCCGGTGTGCCAATATTAATCATGTCATTTACCTATCCAACGCCATTTATTAGGAATTAAGTACTTTGTAGTCTTCGTGGAGGTAATTATACTACAATGAAGAAACTATCTTTAGCGCTTTGTATCTGGCGTAATCTCCGAATGTTGCGGAAATCCCACCACCGCTGACTGACACATATAATGTTTGACAGTATCTCTAAATCTGTTGTTGTTTTGATGTAATCATATTAAATGGTTTTCCCTTCTTATATACAGATTCCATAAATATTTCTGTTATCTGTGTTCCTGTTTAACGGTAACTCACAATTTCTACAGAAGATATAGTATCTACAGGATTTAGAAGATTACCTTGATCGCGGAATTAACATCGTACTAAGATTTATATGTTAAGTATTATTGTATATGTTAACTATTATGTGTGATGTAATAAAATCGGAAACGATTTATATTCGTGTACATGCGAACAGTGTACTGATCAGTAATGTGTTGCAGGTGGCGTCGATCTCCAACAAGTCGTGGGCGCTGGGCGGACCGCTGGCCGGCGTCTCGCCCGAGCTCGCCGCATACATACTCGGGAACAAGTAACTATACTCACGTTAAAATAAAACTGACAATAGGATTTCAGGGGAAGTTTTAGGTATTCGGCAATGAAGTGCTGGAACAATATTCTACCACCTATTCGCAATTGCTATATTTATAGTTGTTTATAGTGTCCAACACCAACATTACCTTAAGAAAATAAAAACGAGTCTGATGGTAGTAGCGAACTTACTGTATGACACTGTGTTGCGTTGCAGAGACAACGACGGCACGAAGGACATCGCGCGGCCCGACACGAGCCAGATGATCCCCTACAAGCCCAAGGCGAACCCGCTGCCCGGGGAGCACCCCATACCTGGTACATCCTTGTTATACCTAATATTGTTATTTATCCTATGAACATGATGCTCGTTACCTAAGATACAATACTAATATTCTTTACTAGCTCTTCCCCGCGGTTTCACCCGCCTTTCTACATTTTGCTACATTTCTAGGGGGATAAAAAAGGAGTTTTTTCCCGTAAATCTCCCATGGAAATGCCTATGAGTAGCCTATGTTACTCTCCATCTTTTCAAGTAACTCTATGCCAAAGATCGAATCGATTAGTTGCTTAGGGCGTCATGGAAGGACAAACAAACAAACACACTTTCGCATTTATAATATTAGTTAGGGGATTGCACAGCAGATAAAAATAGAAACACAGGTAAGGGAAAGACAAATACAGATTTATGTACAATGGGCGGTCTTATCGCTATGAGCGATCTCTGCCAGGCAATCTTTGACCTTTGCCTAAGATGTGTGCTTTCGACTGTGGAATTAGTTAAAATCTAGAATAAAATTGTCACTTTTTTATTATCTCTCCGAAATTTGCCTGTGTTAAGCTCACCATTACCAAAATATATATATGTACAAAAATCTTTATGACATTAGCCGTTTTCGTCCCATTGAATCGAAAAGCCCGTGTTATTGTGTCCTACCCTACATATGGAATGGAACATAAGTATGCACTGACCCTGATGAATAACTGACAGTTCAATTGTTCTCAAGTGTGGGTAATTGACAGGTGTTTAACTGATGCTGTGTTTAATTATAACTTTTGATTTGGTTTGTAGAATGGTATACATAGTTTATCACCTAAAAAGTCTAACAAATAAGACAACTTTTAGATATCAGCTAATGAAGCATTCAAAAGCACTGTCGCTAGCTGAAGCAGAGTCCCTCGTGTCTACATACAAGTATATACTTAGTTAGAACGAGGAGTCAATGTCTCTCTACACATAGGTTTTAAAACGAACTAATAACCTGTTACTTATTGATGTAGGTAGGTACGTAGGTAGCTCTATTATTAATAACCTGTTACTTATTGATGTAGGTAGGTACGTAGGTAGCTCTATTATTAATAACCTGTTACTTATTGATGTAGGTAGGTACGTAGGTAGCTCTATTATTAATAACCTGTTACTTATTGATGTAGGTAGGTACGTAGGTAGCTCTATTATTAATAACCTGTTACTTATTGATGTAGGTAGGTACGTAGGTAGCTCTATTATTAATAACCTGTTACTTATTGATGTAGGTAGGTACGTAGGTAGCTCTATTATTAATAACCTGTTACTTATTGATGTAGGTAGGTACGTAGGTAGCTCTATTATTAATAACCTGTTACTTATTGATGTAGGTAGGTACGTAAGTAGCTCTATTATTAATAACCTGTTACTTATTGATGTAGGTAGGTACGTAGGTAGCTCTATTATTAATAACATTTTGTTCACTTTCCTATAGTTACTAAGATCTGCTACTTTGTTAAAACCAATTGTATCAAATAAAGTTTTTATTTTTATTTTATTCATTTAATTGTAACTAAACTAAGATTAATACTAATACCTTTTCACACTCTTCCGTATTTTTTATGAATAGGCGGCACGTTCCCGATGCCCCCGGCGTGTGCGCACCTCTGCACGCTGATGCCCCCGCCCGGCTCGTGGCGCGGGCCCTTCGTCGCCGTCGACATGCTGATGGCGCTCTTCAACCGGATCTCGTTGCCGGACAAACGTGAGCACCCTTGTTTTGTCATTTATTATCAATATAAACTTAGAGTCGTAGCTAAATTTGTTGTGTATTTAAACTTCTGTCAAAAAGTTAGAATGTAACCGTCCAATGATATTTTCGAAGAGGTTTCTTCGAAAATATCATCCCGAACGGAGTTTGAATTTCCACTGAAGATATGGTCCCGCCGGAACACTCGGACAGGTGTTTCACACACTGCCTAGTGATATCCGCACGTGTTCCACTAGTAGGTGTGTATTATATTATATTGCAGCGCCAGCGCCGCGGCAGGAGAACGGCTGCGACACGAAACTGTTCGACCTGGCGCGCTCCGTGCACTGGATCGTGGACGACGACGGACTCACCACCACCGTCGCCAGCAAGGTACGACTATAACCCCGCTAACTGTGGCGACAACTATCACCAAAATTAAACAACGCCAAAAGTCCAACGTGTAAATCTCACCGCACCCACCGAATGTCTTGTAGAATCTTAAAACGAGTTCCAACGCTATAAAGCCTCTTGATGCATTTCCTAACATAATGTTTCACCTCAGGGCCCTGTCTAGTTACTAACCAAATGTTACCCTCCAGGGTCGGCGGCGGCGCGCCGGCGAGGACTCTGACTCGGACGGCGGCGCCGCGCCGCCACTCAACGACGTCTACCGACAGCGCCAGCAGAAGAGGGTCAAGTAGACCTACCTCAAACTCTTACAGCACCAGAAGAATGAAGCTCGGGCCTAAAGTGGCCCTTATGTACCTACATTCGACAACCAAAAGATGCGTCGCCAATAATAACTTGCAAGCAGAAACCAGGAGTTCGATTACACTGATGTTTGTCTACGAAAACAAAGCTAGACATAGTATCAAGATATTATGTTTCTATTTTTTTAAGGTTCCGTACCCGAAGGGTGAAAACGGGACCCTATTACTAAGCCTCCGCTGTACGTCTGTCTGTCCATCCATCATTTAGCGGGCTGTATTTTATGAACCGTAAAAGGTAGGCATTTGAAATATTCACGGCCAATAGGGTCCTGTTTTTACCCTTTGTGTACCGAACCCTATAAATGAAGTACCACTGCGGTCCTTCATTAAATGTTCATACATTAGTCTCGTCTCAAATAGTAGGTAGGCAAGTAATTTAATTAGATTTTAATAATTTTAGCAATGCATTAAGACAGACAGACAGAATGGTTTGGATTGATTTATATATGAATTGGGAGTTGATCTCAGTCTGATCGTGGCTCACTATGGATCCAATGACGATAATGTAAATAATTTGATGTGATTTGTGTATTTTTTAAGGAATAAATGAATTTTATATGAATCCGTGGGTTTTATTCACTAATGATATAATATATACAAATAGTGTTGATTGATGCAACCATCAAAAGTTATTCATAAAAACATAAATAGATGCATCATGTATTTATTGATATTTATCACTTGTAGCTTTTAGATTACGGAGGTATATATTTTGTGTTACTTCGCATATTGCTCACTTCTGTTAACGCTTTTTATTTAACTTTTAATTTGGTTGTTTCTGTTTGTTTTTGTACCTATACGAACTTGATTGAGATTATATAAATTATTTATTTTCTGAAAAATCCAAACTCAACCTCCTTAAATTTTTATCTATTGTTCCTAAATGCGCAATTCATACCTAACTGACACTGGCAGAACTGCATCAATCCAGATGCAGAGCCAAAGCTAAAAGAAGAAGATATTTAACACAAGTTCAGAAGATTCAAATAGGGCTGTCAGCCCGCCATTGGAAACGACCAGTTGTGTTTGGAGAGATTTTGAGGGAAAATTCAAATTTATTGATTTCCGAATTCACCAATTGGATTTAGATGTGTGCTGTGTTATTTTTCTAAGGTATTGGTAGGTAGATAACGTAGTTTCTGCAATTTTATCTACCTTATCATAGTCTTTGGAAGGTCGTCACAAAAATCCTTTGTGATTGGCCCCTCCAAATCAAAAATGGATTCAGATGATGATCTTGGTGCTAAAGTTTTAAAAGCGCGGAGATTAAATAGGAAAAAAATGGAGGATGGTAAGGTTTCGTGGGTTCCTACCCAAACCGTGGTCGTCACTTTCCAAGGACAAATTCTACCTACAAGGGTTTTCTTATTTTATAATTCGATTCCTGTCGAAATTTATAAGTTCCCCACCATCCAATGCAACTCCTGTTGCCGCTTTGGACATACTCAAGTCCGATGCAGATCTAAACCCCGCTGTTTTCGTTGTGGCCAGGAACACTCTGGCGAGAGCTACGACGTATCTGAGACCGAGGCATCTTGCTTACATTGTTCAGGGAAGCATTTTGCCACGAGTAAACACTGCCCCGAACTAGTAAGACAAAAATCTATTAAATCTGTGATGGCTACCAATGCTATATCATTTGAAGAGGCAGCCACACAATTTCCAAGGGTTTCACGTTCCTATTCGGAAATTGCTCAGGAGCAATTCCCGCCCTCCCAGCAGATTTTCTCTCCCTCTCAGGAGCTGTTCTCTCTCTCTCCTTATATGTCGTCTTCAAATCAAAGCTATTCCTCTACCCCTAAGGCTTCCTAGTCTCATATTAAGACTGTATTTTCTTCTCCCCGTTCTCGAGCCCCTCTTAGCAAGTCCTACGATACAGCTTCTCATCGGGGAATAGTTTCCAACCCCCCTTCTTCTCTTCCAAACGGTTGTGGTTAAAAGGCCAACCAAGTACTTCCTCACAGTGAGAGTTTAATAGACACTCTCCTCACATTATTAATAAATATTATTATTTCGAACCCTGAAAACTTACCGTCCAACGTTGCCGCTAAATTGACACAATTAGTTTCCCTATCTGGTTTTAATATAAATGTAAATGAAAGTTCCGATGTAAATAAGTTAAAATTATAAATATCTTCTATAACTAATTATATTTGTGTTGTTTTTAATAACTATATTTATTTTGTTTTTAAACTGTTTATAATTTTATTTTATTTGTGTTCTTAGTAAAAATCTGATTGGCGTTTTTCAAATTTACCGCTCATATTATTGTTGTAATCCCGCCTCCATTCCATGACTAAGAAATTTCCATGAACTGGATACTGGCAGAAAAGTGGCAAACCAGACACATATTGCCAATAACAAAGAAGTCAAGTCAAGTCAAGATTCAAATAACTATGAATGATTCAAAATCAAAAACTAATCTTTTAACAATAATTTATTTTATCTTAAAATTAAAAAATGTACATGATCTAGAGGAAAATAGTATCTAGGTAATTATTAATTTAGCTCGTAGGTCACCAATAACTAGGACAACGGTACCCTCGAGTCAATGTTAATCGTTGACTCGAGGGTACTTTATTGAACCACGGATATACTTTCGGTTTGGAGACCCTTTTGGGGGTTAACAATAATCCTTGAATGCTGTAATATTTGTTCGACTAAGACTTTCCATCTGCAATGTTTACAGTAGTTCGAATTTGTATGGCATTAGTTTGGTACACAGACCCGCAGCCTTCCTATGTCCTCACACATATACCATTCCCAGTATCCTTCCTACCCGTCATTTTGCCATTTACAGTAAAATTTGGAGGTTTCTATACCTACGAAAAACATCAAAATTAATCTGGACAATATCAGAGATGTGAATGGATATTGAGAAGTGGCATGTCACGTGGTTTGTAGGGGTAGGGATCGATCACTGTCAACAAGATGTATGAGATCTTTGTGCCGGTGAATGTGCTGCTAAATCACGATCGAGGTCTGTCCTAGTCAGTTTTCAGTAGCGGTCTCCAAACTGTGATACAGGTGAAAAAGCCCTGTCCTAGTTACTAGCCTCCGTGGATACAGTGTGGGCGCGCGTCCCTACCGGTCGATCTCTCCGAAGACGACGTCGAGTGTGCCGATGATAGCCACGATGTCGGCGAGCATGCTGTTGCGGCCGATCCGCTCGAGCGCGGCGAGGTGCGCGAACCCGGGCGCCTTTATCTTACATCTGCAATAACAAACGAACATCATCGGACAGTCAGTAGCAGAGTGTAGCTAGTCACAGAAACAGGCCTACGATTTGTAAAAGGCTACGATGAGATGACGCAGTTTCGCTTTCATTCACTGTAAATACTAGGTATAAAGCGGTAGATGTATCCGTGATGTGATCAGCGATCACACCACACCCTCGCCGCCGCCGGCAGAAATACTCTTGTAATACCTTTTGCTCCTTGAACACCGATGAGTGCCTTTCCTTCTAGCGGCCGTTTCGTTCGTAGTAAGAAATGGCCGCTAGATTGCGTTACGATAAACTTCTCGATATCAATTATCGGTTGTACCCTCCAAACTATTATATACTAACCTGTACGGCTTGGAGGTGCCATCTGAGACCAGATACACCCCGAACTCTCCCTTGGGCGCCTCCACGGCGGTGTAGGTGGCTCCGGGCGGGACAGCGTAGCCCTGCGTGAACAGCTTGAAGTGGTGGATGAGAGCCTCCATCGATGTCTGGAACAAACAACATACGCCTCTCACCACAGATTTCTTTCTCTCAAGTCTGTCTAGAATGGGCCTCCAGCCCAGCCTTTTAGAATACCGGACGCTCACATAATGACCGATGGGAAGAGATAACACAATGCAGGCCCAATATTTGTAAAATAATCTAAGCAAATCATGTTTTGACTTCGATTTTCGGATTAGCGAGCCAAAACACAAAGTCAACAGAAAAAAAAATTGGCAATTTGTCTCGGAATACATTAAATTTTCTGGGACCTGGACAGTTCCAAAATATACGTACCTATACGTAATGTTTTCAATGACCTGTCTAAGGCCTTCGATCGCGTCCGTCATAAATCCTTTTGGCAAAGTTACTTTAAGATGTTTCTGTTATACTTATACCGTCCTATTTTCATAATCCAACAAAAAGCTATTTCAGAAAGAAGTGATAAAACAAAGTAGAAATAGGAGTTCCGCAAGGTTCCATCTACGCTCTTTACTATTTTATCATTTACATAAATGACCTAGTACTTCTCTGGTACAGGAAATAGATGTAATAGGCCTATCCACAGCAGGAGTATTTACCGGCTGATCAGTTAGCGAGGTACCTTCATCTCCTCCCGGGAGGGCGCCGTGAGCTTGGCGTCGTCCGTCTTGACCTCTCCGGCCGGCATCTGGTTGAGGCACTGGTCGATGATGCGCAGTGACTGACGCATCTCCTCCACGCGGATCAGGTACCTGAACAACGTAAGTCGTTCATCAAATCAAAAATCTTTTGTTTCTTTAGGCTTACAAAATTAGCTCATAGAAAAAGTATGTCAGTTCAAATGAATACTAGTTCTTTTCACCAGTCTAGCTCGAAAACGGTGGCTTGGTCACACGGTCAGACAAAAATGGTTTTTGCTCAAAGTGGAAGAATAGAAGTTTAAGAATAGTGGATATTATTCAGCTTGTTGATAAATAGTTATTTGTTCAACAAGTGGCCAAAACTATTTTTGCTGAATGAACCGACATTAAATGCCGACCTAGCGAAGGAGTCTAGAGTCACGAACGAGCTTTGCGAGTGGTTCTAAAGGAGACTGGTGGAGCTAGCGAGGCATTTAAAAGGGATGAAGAGCTTATCGAAATGATCGAGTTAAACATACAACTTTTCACCTCGACTATATAGTACACTAGTCGAGGTGAATTAGTCATACTGCACCTCGGTCCCGATGGGCACATAGAAGTCGACCAGGTGGTACGCGTCCTAGGGCTGCTTCTTGTAATGAGTGAATAGTATAGTGTAGTGAGTGAGTAATGAGTGGATACCTGTCGTAGCAGTCTCCGTTAGTCCCGATGGGCACATCGAAGTCGAGCAGGTGGTACGCGTCGTAGGGCTGCGTCTTGCGCAGGTCCCACTTGATGCCCGAGCCGCGGAGCATCACACCGCTGTCGATTACAAACATTTATTCCTTTATTATTATTAACTTGTTGCAATCGTCAGTTCATCTATACTAATATTATAAAAAGGAAACATTTGATTGTTCGTTTGTATTGAATAAGTAAGTAAGTAAATAATTTATTTGACACATAAAACACACACATACAATTTTCTACATCAAAAATGGGAAAATTAACACAACGTATATAAGAATTAAATGTTAAAACAAAGAATAGAGGCAACTGTTATACGAGTACCTATGCTAATGTTCCTTGTGCATACCCCAAAACAACTCACAGTTTGCTGTTTACATAGAGTGAATTAGTAATTAATTAGAGTTGATGATTACATTGAGATTTCGATATTTTAATGATTTTACTATTGGGTAGTCTAAAGGAACCAGGCTTAAACACAAATTACCTGCCTACAATATGAATCACTATTGATTATTTCAACCTAAAATGCGTGTGTGTAGCAGTGGCAAATGGGTAATAGCTCAGTGATAATATTGCTCTATGAGCAAACACTGATTTTCAGCTATCACCTGGATGACGAGACAAGACGAGCCCAACGATACACGTCTGTCAGTATATTTACTGCCTACAACCATAAAAGAAGATAAATCTATTAAATCATTTACATTATACTACCTATACATATAATAACTATAACCTATTGAATATACCAACTACAAAACTATAAGATAGGCGGACTCTCCTCTGAGAACACCAAGCTCATAAGAGTTTGGGTAACATTGGAGGCTCCGAAGCTACAGAACCAATTTGAAAAATTCTTTCACTGTTGGGAAGTTAAACCCAGGTGATATAGGCTATATGATATTTTCAAAAAATTCCCAAATTTTTTTATCTTGAAATTTTTGTTAAATACCCGTGCCAAGAGGGGCGGCCCGCAAGTTATAAAAAAAAAAATATACCTACCGGACTAAGAGTATTCTCCTGAATAATATAGTCCCATGGCAGATATTGATCTGACGCGAAATTTAGTACATGTTAAGATGATAGCGAGCGTAGTGAGGCGTTCAATTATATGAAGATAAGAAAGGAAAGAAAATAGTGAGAGGAGAGAGCCGCGAGAAATGCTTCAAAGTGATGTTAGGTAGGACATTGCACTGCTTCAAGAATAGATGGATAGAATATACTTTATTGCACAAACTTGTACATAGGCGAGCATAACGCTGGATAGCATTCTCTACCTGCCGACCTTTAAAGAGTTGACACTGAGAATAAATTGAAGACGCTAAGAAATGTATCCGATATACTGATTTAAGAAAAGGCTAATGTATCGAGCGTCGAAAAAAATTTAGAAATAAGGAAGTCATGAAATTATTACAAGGTATTTAGGTACCTGAATCCCAGATTGAGCGCGTCCTGCGCGCTGACCACGCCGATGTCCTTGGTGCGCTGCACCCAGATCCTGTTGGTGGTGAGCACGTCCTCCACCTCGTCCAGTCGCTCAGAGAACTTGGACGCAAACTCGTAGATATCGTCCATCAGACCGAGCGGCATGTCCTGCAGGCAGGGGGACTGTTAGTGCTGCGCTGCGCGACAGGGAGGGGGGGAGAGCGCGCCGGACACCCGCTTCTAGAACTATATCATCTTCTCGAACAGCCAGAATGATAAATAAATAAACTGTATGTTGCTCTTTATGGCCAAATGTCTTTATCTTTAACAGTTCACACAGTATCATCTAGGCCCAAGCTAAGCAGAGCTTGTGTTATTGGGATTCCAGATCACTTGACTGATAAACTTAATACAATATATTAGACTAGCCGCTGCCCGCGCCTTTGCCCGCGTTTTATCGGGATAAAAATAGCATATATGCACAGAGTATCCAGAGAGAGTCCCAATAACCTTACTCACAACAACAGTCGACACACACATAGACATTGTTATTATATGTATAGTTCACAATGACGTTACTTTGGGTTTATAAGGTTCAATGTCGCTTGAACGCAATGTCATCATAATTCAAAACTCGTTGACTCAAGGCCATGCGAAGAACTGAAACGGTGGGTTCCCAACGAATCACACCAGACGTGTCACACTGTGGCTGGATCTGGTGTGAGTCGTTGGGAGCCCACCACTGAAACAAGGCAGCAGTGGAGACGCTCTTTATGCTTACATTTATAAGGAGGTAATATTTGTGAAATGCGAGTTAATACATATGTATTAACTCAGGTACATATGTACCTAGGAGGTAATCTCCGGAACTAATCATCTAATTTTGTGTGTATGTTTGTTACTTCTTCGTGCTCTAACGACTGGAAGGATTTGGATCGAAATGTAGATATCTTAAAGTTACCAACCCTGGATTAACACAGGCTATTTACTTTTTATCCCGGAAATCACGAGTGATCACGTGGGGCGATGTTAGTTTAAAATTAAAAAAGAATCCGAGCGTTTATTAAAACACTAAACAATATGATTATATTATTATGTTCAAAATACATAAAAATATAGTTTCAATCCACTCCACAGTTTTTCCTTCAAGAACAATTTGCGCGTCACTCTCGTAACAATGTTGAGCGAGACTATTTGGTTCTTTTTTACTCTTACATACCTATTTGTTTAACGTGTGAAAGAGATACGCTATCGAGGCGCCAAGGTCGGGCGGTGGCCGTTTTATTTTGCTAATAAAACGAAAAACATTGAAATTAAAATGGAAACATGCATTCTGGATACATGAAATCGTAAATTGGTTATGATACTTCGCTAAAATATGAAACACCATCCTTTTTAGGCACTTTTCTGATGTCGTTTGGGCAGGAAATCAAGTGATTTCCTCCGTCGCATCGCGGACGTTGTACTAGGATTGCGGTCGCCTTACAATACAACTAAATCTCCAAACTATACTCAAGCCAAATTTCAGCCTCATCGGTTCAGTAGTTTTTGCGTGAAAGAGTAACAAAGATCCATACATCCATCCATACAAACTTTGACATTTATAATATTATAAGTAGGAATACTTTTTATTTTATTTTACTTCTAAAATAACCTCGCCCCGAGCACTCGGAAAAACTATTTGCAGATGGTACAAAGATTTGTCCCAAGCCCTCGGATAAATCTTTGTATCATCATTTGTGTAACCGAACCCGCTACCTCCTGCGTCGCAGGCGGACCCACGCTACGTCCGCCGCGCATCGCTCTTCAATAAAAGACAACAAGGGCGTGATCGTATGTAGGTACCAGCGAGACGCCCCCGGGTCGTATGTAGGCCGCGTGCATGCGCGCGCCGGACACGCGCTCGTAGAACTCCATCATCTTCTCGCGTTCCTCGAACAGCCAGAAGAAGGGGGTGAGTGCGCCCACGTCCAGCGCGTGCGTGCCCACCGCCATTATGTGGTTCAGGATGCGCGTTATCTCCGCGAACAACGCTGGAACGGAGACATATGCATTTGTTTCGTCTTCGGTGGCTGCTTCACAATAAGTTGGGACAATGAGAAGGCGGTACCGCAACACGAATCACTCACTGCGGATGTACTTGGCGCGTATGGGGATGTCGATATTGAGCAGCTTCTCGATGGCCAGCGAGTAGCACTGCTCGTTGCACATCATGGAGACATAGTCGAGCCGGTCGAAGTAGGGCAGCGCCTGCGTGTACGTCTTGTACTCGATCAGCTTCTCCGTGCCGCGGTGCAGCAGGCCGATGTGCGGGTCCGCGCCGCGCACCGTCTGGAACGGAGATACATGTCTTGCTTATTGATGGACGACGGAGGGAGCGGAGCACATCTGCTAACTGCATGTCACCTCTCCATCCAGCTCCAGCACGAGGCGCAGCACGCCGTGCGCGGCGGGGTGCTGCGGCCCGAAGTTCAGGATCATGTTGCGCACCGTTTTCTCACTCGGCCGGATGACGCCTGCCGGACAACAGAACAAGTACAGCTAAGTACATACAATATATCAATACTACTGGAAAGAAATAGCAAACAGCCTCGATAACATCTCAAGGGACTGCTAGGAAGTAAGATCAAGGGCCAGACCTAAAAGGTACTCCTGGACTGGAGATCAGGAAGCTCCTCTCTCTGCAGCCTGAGTCTAAGTGTAGGAGTTGTATAATATTTTATTGTATTTCTTTAGTAAGAAATGTATTTTATAATGATATTTTAATAATAAGTACATATTGTAAAAATAGTCCTTCAACTATGTGATATCTTCACATTTCACAAATTCCTGCATTTGTAATTTAAGCAAATTAATATTTTAGTCAAACTCCTAGGACTGGAAGCTATTACAGTGAAGAATCCATAATATGATGCACATGGTGTCATTTGACTGGTATCTAAGAACAGGCTCTGAGGGGCAGTGGATGGACTGCTGCTGTGCTGAGCTGTGAGTGTACGTACTGTTGTAGGGCGGGTGCTTGAGCAGCGAAGTGACCTCATCGGGGTACATGACGGCCCCCTCGAACTGCTTTACGAACTCGGGGTCCGGCATCCACTTCGCGGCGCCGCGCCGGGAGCTGCAATACACGTCATGGATTCACCGTAGTAATGTCCTTCTAGCTAAATTACGACCACAGCGGCCAATCTCGACTGAGACCACCCAGATGCACAGGTCATATTATAGTGCACAAGTATTTTGTTTTTTACTTATTTAGTTATCATTATATATAATACACAAACCAATAAGTGTTTCCACCGTAAAAAATTGTACACAAATTTTGGTGCTAACTCATGTGTGAAACAAAAAGCTACAGATTACCTAGATACATAATTCAAATAGACAAGCTCAATAACAAGTTAAGTACTATATATATAGATTAAATAGTAAATTTAAAGCAAATAGAAAAAAGATATAACAATTGAAGTAAATTACAATTAAAGAGAAGCAGTATTGGCGAGGTGGGCAACTTCCTGTCTCTGGGGTGACACTGTACATTTTTCTTGCTAGAAAAACTCCAATAACAATTACTGGCCTGACCTGGGCGGACTGAGCGGTTGAACCAGCTAACCGCTAGGCCGAGTCAGTCTTGGATTCAACATACCAATGAATGAGGATGGCTCCTCACTCAATCCAACGACATCCCTACTGACCACAATACATCCACAGCTGAACATGAATCATCTAGACCTAGACAAAACTACAAATGAGGAAGCTGCTGCCATTCCTCTGAAAGGATCCCTTAGCCGACATCCATGGGTTGTGTTGGAGCGGTTGATTTAAACGTCGCCGCGACCGCCACGCGAAGAACATCATAGATAGACACCAAATTAATTGCCTGAACCAGTTTTTGCATGGTATCGTGTTTGAGTATCCGAGAGGACACAATAGCACCGCAGATATCGGAGTCGAGAGTCGAAAGTGTCGAAATCTCTGCGCGGCGAGGAACCAACTGACGGAAGATCAGCTGATTTGCGTTGTTAGGTTTATAAAAATTTAGAAATAAACATTAACTTTTATTCAGTTACTTTAATAGCTTTATCCGATTAACTCTACGACGACGCACTGTAATTAATGGGAGAGATATATTGATAAAAGTACAGAATATAGACAGTAACCTCAACTTAGTTACATAATTTTTTGGTTACGATACGGTATGAATGGTACTGAAAAATATATATTGTTGTCAAAAAACACTCACTTCACATTATAAACGGCTGGAATGTTCTTCAAAAGACATGATTTTGGGCCAAAATTTGATGACTTTCGCAACAAAACATTTACGAGGGAGGCCATTTTGACGGTACTGAATTACGTTCCGTCACATGTAGAAAATGTCAGATAAAATTTACGTTTCCTTCCATGCAAAAAGTTAAAACCGGTTTTAAAACAATCAAGTTTCTCATTTGTTTTGCCATCAGAGACATAGGAAGTCTTTAGGCGCAGCTAGTATCAGGTCCTAGGACTAATAATTTTATGGACTCCGCCTTTCAGTCTTACGCATGTCCGTTTTTATTAGTGTGCAGCTGCAGTTTTGTAATAGTGTGCATGACTAGGGAAGGACTTTGCTGCCGAGCCGAACTGGCTTCGGCCCAAACTGGTCCGAATCAGGAAAATACATTTGAATGCCGATTTCATTCCTGATTCGTCCCATATTTAACAGGCACGTTTTAGTACTTTCAACCAGGGTTGTTGCTGATACCGTTTTTTGACACATAACCCGATGCTGATTTTGGCCATGTACGTGTCGGACAGAATCGCGAACCGAGTATGCCACACTAATTCAATGTAGATGATTCTACCGATCGAAAACGAGTTTCGAAAAACTATACACATATCATAGAAAAGCTACGCACTTTTAGGGTTCAGTAAACAAAAGGTACCAACGGGACCCTAGTACTAGCCCTCCGCTGTCTGGCTGTCTGTCCATCTATCGAGCTTTATTGTATCTCATGATTCGTAAAAGGTACACACTTGCATTTTTCAGTATGTATTTCATTTGCCCCTATAATAAGATACTATCAAAATAAATATTAAAATTAATGGGGGCTCCACAAAAAACATGTTTTGGCCATTTTTTTGCTCCTATCACGCGATGCAAATATCTAAAACATGGGTTAGTGTTCGCTCCGCTTTCCGTTGTCTTAGTTTCTTGGTGATTTTGGGCAAGTGCCGCTATAAAACGTGAATTTTTTGCTCATCCTTCCAATTCTTGCGTGTATAGTCTAGAGCGCTAATTGACACTTGGAACTTATAGTCACGGGTGTGAAACATCCTTCATTAAGGGAGTCTAATGGATTAGCTTTAAGGACTTATTTTGCGTAAATTTGTAATTGTTTATATGTTGTTTTTGCTAAAAATTTTACATCGGCGTCGATGTCATTTTGTAAGACAAAGAATATAATTTTGCAAAATTTATAAAAAGTAGGGGCAATAAATAAGATATCACATTACAATATTATTATATAGCTAAATGCGCGCGCGCGGCTTTGCCCGCATGGTTGATTTAACGTTGTTGTTTTTTGTAAATAATGTTTATATTAGTGGCATTGGCATTTTGATTGATGTATACATAGATATTTATATACTGTTAATTTTAATAATAATAATTTTATATTGTATCGTTTGTGCCTTAATAAAAGAAAAATATAAAGTAAATACCCACGAAAAATTAATATTTTAACTAAAATCAAATTACCTAACTTTTGGAACGAACACTTCCGGAAAAAACCGCGTGAAAATAATTCCAGGTTATTAAAGTTATTATCATGTGTATTTCTTTTTTCCTCGTACTTTGAGTTATATAAACTAGTTAAATAAATCCTACGGAAACAATAATGAAAATACAATACTACATGCTTGGGAAGAGTGTGAAAGACAGTACTTTTCTGTACGAAATCTTGAAATGGGACGAATCAGGAATGAAATCAGCAATCAATTTTATTTTCCTGATTCGTACCAGTTTTGGCCGAAACTAGTGGGTCGAATGCGGTATAACCCGAAAACTAAATTTGATTGTTAAGCGCATCACTAGCACAGATAATAAAATTTTCTCGGCTAATTATTCATGGTTTAGGACATTATTTGTATCCTAGACTCAAAGGAACACATGAACTAGATTGTTAAAATGTTGTTACTACAGATTTCTAGTAATAAAAATAACTACTTTAGTATTTATACTGAGCGAAAAACTTACGCATTTAATGACAAATCCGGGACTTTACTCCACCTTTTGTGCTTTTTGAAGGACAGAACACAGCAGAACACGACATATCGTCCCTGTAGAAGGAAAACTAAATAACTAACACATTTTGCGAAATCTACTTTATTGCATTTTCATAAAGTCCAATTCAAGCTGCATCTTTCTGCGTTACTAAAGTTTCGGTATCATAATTTATCAAAAAGTAATACGTTAATGAATCGCGCAAGTCGTCAAATATGGAAAAATAGATAAAGGTGAATTTAGATAAAAGTAGCGAAGGAAAAGTAAATAACTCGGCAAAAAATAAATAAGTGACATCATGTTGTCACTATGAAAGCGAGAAAAATCAATAACGCCGTTTATTCAGTTTTCCCTGAACTCATTTATGCTCGACTAGGACCAAATTGCAGTTGGAATAGTTAAATAAAGTGAATTATTGAATTTTTCCTGTGTCAAATAAAATTGAATAGGTAAATTATTTAACAGTCTACTGAACGTTATTCCTAAAAATTACCTCTTTACCTCTAAGAAAGATGCATATCAGGTCAGGACATAATCTAACTTATAAATAATATGTGATAATGTATAAAACAAATAAAATACAGCATAGACTTTAATGTCTATGGTGTATTTTATTTGTTAATAAAACCAAAAAACTTACAAAGAGCGGCCTTATCGCAACAGAAACGATTTGTTCCGATAAGACTGTTTCATGATTGCTTGTGCGTTTAAATAAAAAAAGCGGCTATACTTAAGTTAAGATCTGTGCTTTATTCCAAAGCAACCGAAGCGAGCACTTCTCGGTAGCTAAGATCAAGGATCTTTCAACAAAGCATAGCTTTAAACCTCGTTTATTAGTACCGTATACCGCCGTTGCGTTGGTTCAATAATAATAGCAAGATATAACGGCGAGAAATTGGTCTGTGCTGTTTCAGCTCTTGCGAAGTCAAATCATTATTATCCTTTCTGTGGGTGGAGTCGATGAAATTCAATTAATTTTTTTTTTTGAACTGAAACATCGCTTTATCTCCGTAGTGTGATTGGAAGGAATGTTTTGGTGCCATTTTCCAGTTTTCTGGCTCTGATTTGGAATTGCTTCGATTGGTTGAAAATGCATTGAAACGTAGGGCTCTATCGATTCAGTCCTGAATTATCTTGACAGGTTGCCGTCAACTGTTGTTTAAGATCTGACCTATTTTACGAGTTTAAAAGATATTTTTTATTCTTCAAACTATTTACTCGGAAGCTCTTCTTTACTCGGTTAGCAAAGTGATTCTTCAGTTGGGTTAAACCCCAACTTTTGGAGAACATACCAGTTTTCCTGTAAGTTTAGTGTGGACTCTTTTCCACGTGAAGTTTTAAAATCTAGGTACAAAGTTCAAGAAAGTAGTATTCTTGAACTTTGTAACTATATAACGCGATCTACCAATATCGTGATTACCAGTACATCTGAATGATCTGCGCAGAGATCTTCCCACTTCTAAGACCAATATGTGAAGTATAAGTAGCTTTTTAGGATGTACGTTTTACCCCGTAGCAGTAGTTAATTGGTTTATTTCCAGCTGACAAACACGTATAAATCGCGAAGAATTTAACGCGGACGTTTTGCGTAGATGTTCCGTCGGCAGATTTACAGTTATGTTTGGGTTGTAGTTCCCTTTCCACCGCGGATCTAAACATCTCGAAGGATTCTCAAACTTTGGCATATGCATAATATTGAAGAGATGGTTTTTTTTTAAATTCAGTTCCGACTATTCGCGCCATAGCGTCACCTGTCATTTAATAATTGTATTATTTGATTTTATGAAAATAAAACGTCTACAAAAATAATTTTGGCTTTCTAGTGGTTAACTCTTATATTCACATACTCAATGAAGAAGAATGATTACTTTTTTGGTTTTGTGTGAAAAATATCTTAATTTTATTAAAATCCTTACTAATGCATAGGATGGTCTTTACATATATAAGTAAATAAATCAGAATCAAAATCAATAACTTTATTTCTTTAGGCTTACAAAATAAGCACTTAGACAAGTCAAATTGTATACTATAAACATAGTTATTATTATCAAATAAGAAATAAGGTGTTATTGATATTCTCTTCACTTAAATTTTTTGTCCACTAGTGGAAGAATTGAAAAAGAAACCACTAGCACATTATAATATCACTTATGTGTCTAATACATGTTTATTTTGCCTATCTAAATATAAATTTAATGCAATTTAGATACATGTCAATATTTCTTTAAATCTAAACAGAACATTGAATTTCTTACATACTACTGACAGTGCGGAACGGAGCGACACCTGGCCAAGCATTAACATCATTGATGTAATCATCTATGGAGTAAAAGGCCTTCCTGATAAGATTTTGTTTAATGTACTGTTTAAATTTACGAATAGGGAGTTTAGTTGCTTCAGATGGAAGCTTATTATAGAAGCGCGCGCAATTGCCCATAAATGATTTCCCTACCTTTCGTAATCTATATGCTGGGATGTGTTATTCTTGTGTTGTTCTTGTTTCTTGTATTTCTATTGTGAACATCACACTTTTTCAAAAAGCTATCTCTATTTTTGTGCGTATACATAAGAAATGATAGGATCATAATTTTACTGATGTAGGAAAACTAAATAAGCGCAGTTATCGTTAGCTTTTTGGGCGCCAGTGATCTTAATTGGCGAGACAAAACTGAATAACTAACATGATCAACTAAATAATTGTTCTAAACCTTTAAAATTCGGTGAGGGAGAAATGTATAACTACATTTGATTTTTTTTCTCTCAAACAGAAGATCCAAATTTATTATCATTTAATCTAGCAATAGATTGAGTAACAACCTATAACATACCAAAAAACCGATGGCATAATTTGTATGCAAAAAAAAGTTGTCCCTATTTTTGTCGCAAAAAAACAGTATATCGCGTTTTTCTCTGGATTTTGGTTTTGTCAGTTATTTAATTTTCCTTCTACAGGGACGATATTATCTTTTTTTCAATAATTTTTTAGGTAAAACGCAGTAATGTCTTAGAATTTCAATAAAGTTCATCAGTTTTGCCACAACTTGGAACTAACTAGTCAGTCACAAGCTGACACGATTCACACTGACAGTGCAGTATAGCTATACGTACACTAGCTATCTCTTTTACTCATAGCTTGACTCCGAGGGATAAAGATACATGACAACTATGGTGATACATAGATACAAAGGCTGCCCTCCTAGCACTGGATTCGAAGGTCATCACGTCCAGGTTAGTCGAGGACTGTTTGTCACGCCTGAACGCTCTGGGCCTGAACAACAGAGTTGTCCTAAAATGGGTACCGGGACACGCGGGAATCAACGGCAATGAGTGTGCCGATGAACTGGCGCGTTCCGGGGCCAAGGGGACTCAGTTTGGCCCCGAGCCGTTTTGTGGCGTACCAAAAAGCCTGGCTCTAAGAATCCTTTTGAACTCCTGCTACGAGGAATCTACCAAGCTCTGGATAAATTCCAACGGCATGAGACATTCAAAAGTTCTGATCAAAGCCTTCGATAAACGGTGCACCAACCAAATCCTAGCGCTAAGCAGAGACAACCTTCGCATCATGACAAGAGCCCTAACCGGACACTGTCGCCTTAACAAGCACATGTTCAATTTGGGGCTATGCGACACAAAATCCTGCAGACTCTGTGAGGAGGCAGATGAAACGCCCCTCCATCTGCTAGGAGAGTGTGGAGCACTGATGCAAAAACGTAGCACTCATCTGGGCAAGCACCTGCTCAGCCCAGACGAGCTACGAGACACCTCCCCGAAGAGAATCCTACAGTTCCTCGCAGCTGCAAGGGTAAGTGGCGAACTATAAACGCCGCAGCTTCCAAGGGTGAACACTCGAAGTGGCGATCACAATAGGCCTACCATGGCCGCTGTGACACAAAAGCCACATAAAGCAAATAAAAAAAAAAAAATAGATACAAAACCGGAAATGACTTATGCTACCTCTACCTACTTATTTCTCTATGATCATGTTTGTGTAGGAATTAGGAAGTAATATTCTATGAGAATACAGAACACAATGACTCGCGCACCGAGGGTTCTGTAATTACTTAGAGCATTTAGAACTGATCTCAGTGTAATTATAAGACCTTGCAGCTAGGGCAAGAAGCTTTTCATGATTCTAGGTCAACGAGATTTAGGTACCTATCCTATAGATAGGTTTTGGTCGCTTACAAAAAAATATACTATATTTGTGAATAAACTACGGTTTTCAGATTTTACCCTAGCTATTAGGCCTTGCTTCTTAACAAATTTCATGATTTTAGGTCAACGGGAAGTACCCTCTAAGTTTTCTGTTCATGGCGGGAATCAAAATATATTTTTATTTAGGGTTTCGTACCCCAAAAGGTAAAAAGGAACCTTTATAGGATCCCTTTGTTGTCCGTCTGTTAACCCTCTTTTCTCAGGAAAGCGTGGAACTATCACGTTGTAATTAACATCAAAAACCTCTTGGACCCAGGATATTATAAATCAAACTTCTAGGCTTTCCGAGTTTTCAAAAAATTATCTGAGCTCCTGCTCGCAAGGGGAGCCATATTGAATAAAAAAAAATATAGGGCTGTATAGAGAATGTCAAATAGTTTCTTAACTAACTCAGGCATTTATGATCTTACCGTGATCCTAAAGTTTGGATGTTTGTGACTACTAAACGAATCGGTTTGAAATTTTCCATTAATCTAGGCCTAGACACGGAATAACACATAGGCTACTTAGTAATTTGTGTCCCATTAAACACAATTTGGGATAAAAATAACCTTAAACCTGTTTTTTTAAATAAATAATTAATAAAGAATTATAGTTTTGAATGCAAAAAAATTTTTGCCACTCTTGCCCCCAAAATAGCCCCTCTTTTTAGGTTGCTCCCAGATGCCGTCGTCGGTTTTGATTGCGAGATCGTATAGAGGGTTTCTTCTCAAATGAGAAAAAAAAATTAACCCCTCTTCCCCCCTTTTTGTATCTCCCAAGTGGGGGGACTTGAACGAATTTTTTTTTGGGTCATGTAGATGTCATCAGATGTTTTGGTGGGACAGGGGTTGAAGGGGACTGGGAGCCCCGGGGGGACACAGCACGTCTCGCTTCAATTAACGTGCTTGTTCAATCTCGTAGTCACATTGCGGCGAGCGAAGCGAGCCGTAATGCGACTACGGGGAACAGCACGGCTCGCTTCACTCGCTGTGCTGTGATCCCCCAACGCCCCCCAAGAACGCCCACTTCCTCAACCCAGAGGACCATTGCGGCGAACGAAGCGAGCCGTAATGCGACTACAGGGAACAGCACGGCTCACTTCGCTCGCTGTGCTGTGATCCCCCAACGCCCCCCAAGAACGCCCACTTCCTCAACCCAGGGGAGCATTATGCGACTACGGGGAACAGCACGGCGTTAGGTTAGGTTAGGTTTTTTTTTTTTTTTTTTAACCTGTCCGGGCGCTGAGGCCCGGCCCGCGAGCTATCCTACCCCTAGCTTAACCAGGGACCTGGTTTACACAATCATACCAGTTCACTAATATGCTTCTCGCACTTTCATTCTTCATACTGTATCTTTCTTTTTTCCGTCTTTCTTCATTCTTTATAGTCTCTTTACTGTTTTTCCTGCTTTCTTTATTTTCCTATAGGGGTATTTATAGACAGTTACACTAATTTTTATTTTCTCAAATGATTAAATTTTTCTTATTCTACCTTAATTTTTATACAGGGCACAAAGTAATATAATTTAAATTATATAATTGTGACACCTTATTTCTACTTATTGCTATTTTAACAATTTTTTCACAATATTCTATAAATTTACATCTTATTCTCTTATCTTCTAATATGATATACAAATTTTCCTTTTTTATGTCATAATTTATTTGTTGTTCTGTCTCATATCTTTCTCTTCCAAACCTGGGGCAATTTGTTACTAGGTGTATTACGCTCTCTTCAACATCCGGGTCGCAAGGACACGATGGACTCTCCTTGCACTTGAACCGGTGCAAGTACGAGGAAAATCCACCGTGTCCTGTGAAGAGCTGGACCATAATTGGACTCAGGGACAAAGTTTTGACGAGTCGGTTAGGTTAGGTTAGGTTAGGTTAGGTTTTTTTTTTTTTTTTTTTCCTGTCCGGGAGCGATGTCCCGGCCCGCGATCTATCCTACCTCTGACGTAATCAGAGCCCTTGCCTTGTCATTCTTTAATCTCTCATTCTTGCTGCATACTATTTCTTTCTTTCATTCGTCAAATCTTCCATTCTTTCGCTGGTGGGATGCCAGTTTCTATTCTTTTCTAAAGGGTAAAAGTACAAAATTTTTTATTTTAGCGGGGCAGAAGTCGTAGTCAGGTTTTCGCTTAGTTTTTAGTGCTGCGTCCTTAGCCAACTGATCCGCTCTTTCATTACCCTCCAGTCCAGCGTGGGCCTTAATCCAGAATAAAGTTACATCTTTATCCTGGATTTTGATGGCCTTTAGGTTTTCGCGGGGTTAGGTTAGGTTAGGTTAGGTTAGATTAGGTTAGGTTAGGTTAGGTTAGGTTATGTTTTTTTTTTTTTTATATGTTGCATACTAGTTAACACATCTGACTACAGAGTCAGTGAGTGCGCTAGTCTGCAGTTACTTTAAAAATCCATAATAATCTGTTGCTGTTAATGCAACATCATTATTGACAATGTCCTGTGAATTAAAATTACAATTAAAAACAAATCAGTAAATTACAAAAATGCATACAATCAAACATTAACCTACTAACCCATTCACTCAATCATACCACCCTACTCCTCACACACACATACACACACACACACACACACACACACACACACAACACACCTTCACCCGATAAGCATAAAACACAGATAGTCACAAAAAAAAATGAAGCCTTAAACATTTGTGTTAGAATTAAAATTATAATAACATTACTTCTATAATACTACATTAAGATTAGGTTATATTAGAATATAATGGACGAATTTAACAAACATCAAATTATTGAATATTGGGTAGTATTTATAATTTTCTCTCTTCGCTTCTCGTAACGTATAATTTTTTCCGTCTTTTTTTTTCTTTTTCTTTTCACTTGTTTTTTTTTTTTTTTTTTACCTTTTCGCATATATTTCATTCTTTTTTAGACCACAAAGTAATGTTAACATTATTATTTTAACATAGGTATTATATATTTTTATATAAATACTACCGTATACATTAGATATATATACAAAAATCATTTTTTTAGAGTTACATCTGTAGAAACTACAATCGTAACCCTCAGAGTACCTTGACAACAATACGAAATTAAAGTTATTTAAAACAAATTATAACAATATTCACGACATACATGTGTACTCATACAAATATATATTATGTATTTTCTTACTTTAATAAAGTACTGGCACATGCTGCAGATTATAGATAACCATAATCACAGAGTACCAGAACATACACAAATAAAAATAATGAATAAATTAATTGAATTAAATTGACCATTATGACTTAGGTTAGGTTAGGTTAGGTTAGGTTAGGTTAGGTTAGGTTAGGTTAGGTTAGGTTAGGTTAGGTTAGGTTAGGTTAGGTTAGGTTAGGTTAGGTTAGGTTAGGTTAGGTTAGGTTAGGTTAGGTTAGGTTAGGTTAGGTTAGGTTAGGTTAGGTTAGGTTAGGTTAGGTTAGGTTAGGTTAGGTTAGGTTAGGTTAGGTTAGGTTAGGTTAGGTTAGGTTAGGTTAGGTTAGGTTAGGTTAGGTTAGGTTAGGTTAGGTTAGGTTAGGTTAGGTTAGGTTAGGTTAGGTTAGGTTAGGTTAGGTTAGGTTAGGTTAGGTTAGGTTAGGTTAGGTTAGGTTAGGTTAGGTTAGGTTAGGTTAGGTTAGGTTAGGTTAGGTTAGGTTAGGTTAGGTTAGGTTAGGTTAGGTTAGGTTAGGTTAGGTTAGGTTAGGTTAGGTTAGGTTAGGTTAGGTTAGGTTAGGTTAGGTTAGGTTAGGTTAGGTTAGGTTAGGTTAGGTTAGGTTAGGTTAGGTTAGGTTAGGTTAGGTTAGGTTAGGTTAGGTTAGGTTAGGTTAGGTTAGGTTAGGTTAGGTTAGGTTAGGTTAGGTTAGGTTAGGTTAGGTTAGGTTAGGTTAGGTTAGGTTAGGTTAGGTTAGGTTAGGTTAGGTTAGGTTAGGTTAGGTTAGGTTAGGTTAGGTTAGGTTAGGTTAGGTTAGGTTAGGTTAGGTTAGGTTAGGTTAGGTTAGGTTAGGTTAGGTTAGGTTAGGTTAGGTTAGGTTAGGTTAGGTTAGGTTAGGTTAGGTTAGGTTAGGTTAGGTTAGGTTAGGTTAGGTTAGGTTAGGTTAGGTTAGGTTAGGTTAGGTTAGGTTAGGTTAGGTTAGGTTAGGTTAGGTTAGGTTAGGTTAGGTTAGGTTAGGTTAGGTTAGGTTAGGTTAGGTTAGGTTAGGTTAGGTTAGGTTAGGTTAGGTTAGGTTAGGTTAGGTTAGGTTAGGTTAGGTTAGGTTAGGTTAGGTTAGGTTAGGTTAGGTTAGGTTAGGTTAGGTTAGGTTAGGTTAGGTTAGGTTAGGTTAGGTTAGGTTAGGTTAGGTTAGGTTAGGTTAGGTTAGGTTAGGTTAGGTTAGGTTAGGTTAGGTTAGGTTAGGTTAGGTTAGGTTAGGTTAGGTTAGGTTAGGTTAGGTTAGGTTAGGTTAGGTTAGGTTAGGTTAGGTTAGGTTAGGTTAGGTTAGGTTAGGTTAGGTTAGGTTAGGTTAGGTTAGGTTAGGTTAGGTTAGGTTAGGTTAGGTTAGGTTAGGTTAGGTTAGGTTAGGTTAGGTTAGGTTAGGTTAGGTTAGGTTAGGTTAGGTTAGGTTAGGTTAGGTTAGGTTAGGTTAGGTTAGGTTAGGTTAGGTTAGGTTAGGTTAGGTTAGGTTAGGTTAGGTTAGGTTAGGTTAGGTTAGGTTAGGTTAGGTTAGGTTAGGTTAGGTTAGGTTAGGTTAGGTTAGGTTAGGTTAGGTTAGGTTAGGTTAGGTTAGGTTAGGTTAGGTTAGGTTAGGTTAGGTTAGGTTAGGTTAGGTTAGGTTAGGTTAGGTTAGGTTAGGTTAGGTTAGGTTAGGTTAGGTTAGGTTAGGTTAGGTTAGGTTAGGTTAGGTTAGGTTAGGTTAGGTTAGGTTAGGTTAGGTTAGGTTAGGTTAGGTTAGGTTAGGTTAGGTTAGGTTAGGTTAGGTTAGGTTAGGTTAGGTTAGGTTAGGTTAGGTTAGGTTAGGTTAGGTTAGGTTAGGTTAGGTTAGGTTAGGTTAGGTTAGGTTAGGTTAGGTTAGGTTAGGTTAGGTTAGGTTAGGTTAGGTTAGGTTAGGTTAGGTTAGGTTAGGTTAGGTTAGGTTAGGTTAGGTTAGGTTAGGTTAGGTTAGGTTAGGTTAGGTTAGGTTAGGTTAGGTTAGGTTAGGTTAGGTTAGGTTAGGTTAGGTTAGGTTAGGTTAGGTTAGGTTAGGTTAGGTTAGGTTAGGTTAGGTTAGGTTAGGTTAGGTTAGGTTAGGTTAGGTTAGGTTAGGTTAGGTTAGGTTAGGTTAGGTTAGGTTAGGTTAGGTTAGGTTAGGTTAGGTTAGGTTAGGTTAGGTTAGGTTAGGTTAGGTTAGGTTAGGTTAGGTTAGGTTAGGTTAGGTTAGGTTAGGTTAGGTTAGGTTAGGTTAGGTTAGGTTAGGTTAGGTTAGGTTAGGTTAGGTTAGGTTAGGTTAGGTTAGGTTAGGTTAGGTTAGGTTAGGTTAGGTTAGGTTAGGTTAGGTTAGGTTAGGTTAGGTTAGGTTAGGTTAGGTTAGGTTAGGTTAGGTTAGGTTAGGTTAGGTTAGGTTAGGTTAGGTTAGGTTAGGTTAGGTTAGGTTAGGTTAGGTTAGGTTAGGTTAGGTTAGGTTAGGTTAGGTTAGGTTAGGTTAGGTTAGGTTAGGTTAGGTTAGGTTAGGTTAGGTTAGGTTAGGTTAGGTTAGGTTAGGTTAGGTTAGGTTAGGTTAGGTTAGGTTAGGTTAGGTTAGGTTAGGTTAGGTTAGGTTAGGTTAGGTTAGGTTAGGTTAGGTTAGGTTAGGTTAGGTTAGGTTAGGTTAGGTTAGGTTAGGTTAGGTTAGGTTAGGTTAGGTTAGGTTAGGTTAGGTTAGGTTAGGTTAGGTTAGGTTAGGTTAGGTTAGGTTAGGTTAGGTTAGGTTAGGTTAGGTTAGGTTAGGTTAGGTTAGGTTAGGTTAGGTTAGGTTAGGTTAGGTTAGGTTAGGTTAGGTTAGGTTAGGTTAGGTTAGGTTAGGTTAGGTTAGGTTAGGTTAGGTTAGGTTAGGTTAGGTTAGGTTAGGTTAGGTTAGGTTAGGTTAGGTTAGGTTAGGTTAGGTTAGGTTAGGTTAGGTTAGGTTAGGTTAGGTTAGGTTAGGTTAGGTTAGGTTAGGTTAGGTTAGGTTAGGTTAGGTTAGGTTAGGTTAGGTTAGGTTAGGTTAGGTTAGGTTAGGTTAGGTTAGGTTAGGTTAGGTTAGGTTAGGTTAGGTTAGGTTAGGTTAGGTTAGGTTAGGTTAGGTTAGGTTAGGTTAGGTTAGGTTAGGTTAGGTTAGGTTAGGTTAGGTTAGGTTAGGTTAGGTTAGGTTAGGTTAGGTTAGGTTAGGTTAGGTTAGGTTAGGTTAGGTTAGGTTAGGTTAGGTTAGGTTAGGTTAGGTTAGGTTAGGTTAGGTTAGGTTAGGTTAGGTTAGGTTAGGTTAGGTTAGGTTAGGTTAGGTTAGGTTAGGTTAGGTTAGGTTAGGTTAGGTTAGGTTAGGTTAGGTTAGGTTAGGTTAGGTTAGGTTAGGTTAGGTTAGGTTAGGTTAGGTTAGGTTAGGTTAGGTTAGGTTAGGTTAGGTTAGGTTAGGTTAGGTTAGGTTAGGTTAGGTTAGGTTAGGTTAGGTTAGGTTAGGTTAGGTTAGGTTAGGTTAGGTTAGGTTAGGTTAGGTTAGGTTAGGTTAGGTTAGGTTAGGTTAGGTTAGGTTAGGTTAGGTTAGGTTAGGTTAGGTTAGGTTAGGTTAGGTTAGGTTAGGTTAGGTTAGGTTAGGTTAGGTTAGGTTAGGTTAGGTTAGGTTAGGTTAGGTTAGGTTAGGTTAGGTTAGGTTAGGTTAGGTTAGGTTAGGTTAGGTTAGGTTAGGTTAGGTTAGGTTAGGTTAGGTTAGGTTAGGTTAGGTTAGGTTAGGTTAGGTTAGGTTAGGTTAGGTTAGGTTAGGTTAGGTTAGGTTAGGTTAGGTTAGGTTAGGTTAGGTTAGGTTAGGTTAGGTTAGGTTAGGTTAGGTTAGGTTAGGTTAGGTTAGGTTAGGTTAGGTTAGGTTAGGTTAGGTTAGGTTAGGTTAGGTTAGGTTAGGTTAGGTTAGGTTAGGTTAGGTTAGGTTAGGTTAGGTTAGGTTAGGTTAGGTTAGGTTAGGTTAGGTTAGGTTAGGTTAGGTTAGGTTAGGTTAGGTTAGGTTAGGTTAGGTTAGGTTAGGTTAGGTTAGGTTAGGTTAGGTTAGGTTAGGTTAGGTTAGGTTAGGTTAGGTTAGGTTAGGTTAGGTTAGGTTAGGTTAGGTTAGGTTAGGTTAGGTTAGGTTAGGTTAGGTTAGGTTAGGTTAGGTTAGGTTAGGTTAGGTTAGGTTAGGTTAGGTTAGGTTAGGTTAGGTTAGGTTAGGTTAGGTTAGGTTAGGTTAGGTTAGGTTAGGTTAGGTTAGGTTAGGTTAGGTTAGGTTAGGTTAGGTTAGGTTAGGTTAGGTTAGGTTAGGTTAGGTTAGGTTAGGTTAGGTTAGGTTAGGTTAGGTTAGGTTAGGTTAGGTTAGGTTAGGTTAGGTTAGGTTAGGTTAGGTTAGGTTAGGTTAGGTTAGGTTAGGTTAGGTTAGGTTAGGTTAGGTTAGGTTAGGTTAGGTTAGGTTAGGTTAGGTTAGGTTAGGTTAGGTTAGGTTAGGTTAGGTTAGGTTAGGTTAGGTTAGGTTAGGTTAGGTTAGGTTAGGTTAGGTTAGGTTAGGTTAGGTTAGGTTAGGTTAGGTTAGGTTAGGTTAGGTTAGGTTAGGTTAGGTTAGGTTAGGTTAGGTTAGGTTAGGTTAGGTTAGGTTAGGTTAGGTTAGGTTAGGTTAGGTTAGGTTAGGTTAGGTTAGGTTAGGTTAGGTTAGGTTAGGTTAGGTTAGGTTAGGTTAGGTTAGGTTAGGTTAGGTTAGGTTAGGTTAGGTTAGGTTAGGTTAGGTTAGGTTAGGTTAGGTTAGGTTAGGTTAGGTTAGGTTAGGTTAGGTTAGGTTAGGTTAGGTTAGGTTAGGTTAGGTTAGGTTAGGTTAGGTTAGGTTAGGTTAGGTTAGGTTAGGTTAGGTTAGGTTAGGTTAGGTTAGGTTAGGTTAGGTTAGGTTAGGTTAGGTTAGGTTAGGTTAGGTTAGGTTAGGTTAGGTTAGGTTAGGTTAGGTTAGGTTAGGTTAGGTTAGGTTAGGTTAGGTTAGGTTAGGTTAGGTTAGGTTAGGTTAGGTTAGGTTAGGTTAGGTTAGGTTAGGTTAGGTTAGGTTAGGTTAGGTTAGGTTAGGTTAGGTTAGGTT